>JAYESA010000006.1:157118540-157456040 GCA_036927795.1 Iris macrosiphon
AAATCTAATAAATAACACATAATAAATAGCACATAAGAACATTTTAGCGTGGTTTGAACAAGCTCAACCTATGCCACTGAGCAAGGGAAGAAAATAACTTTATTGCATCAATAATAAAATCTTACAAAGATTACATACACAATACATAATGTGAAACCCTCAATTATGAGATCTTTAACGAGCTCTCTCCTTCCTATTGAAGATTCCCTTAATGACCTCCTTAGAAAATACTAAGAAAACCCCCTTCTTTTTTGCTTAAGAACTCTATTTCGAGCCTTTATTCCATTGAGCATCCAAAGCTTTGTCAACCAACTCTAGGGTTGATGACGGTCCTTAAATAAGTTTCCCAACATTTTCCATAAGTCATGAGAAATCTTGATTGTCGAAATACCTCTCTTTAGATCTGAACCGCACACACAAAAGGCCAACCCTGACCCGAGCGATATATTGGCAATAGAGTGTACTCTTGTGTGTGGGTGGGTGGGGTCGATCGCCAGAACTTGCTGGAATTTGAGACGTTGAATAGTGTACTATTAATACTGGTTTGGTTGTACAATCCTGTATCAATGTATCAAATCCTTTCGGGATTCTCTAACACCTTGGATTACATACGTCGCACTTCGTAGTTGACCACAAGTCATACACAACATTACTCGGTCATCTAAATGATTCACAATATATTTGAAGAGATCAGGAAAGGACCAAAGTCACCAAAGAAGGACAATTTCAAATAATCAGGACCACGTTCGATGGTTGATAGTTAGAGGTACATATCATACGGTTGCATGCTAATTATAACCTTTGGTACATGGCCATGGCTTTCCTTGTCATACAAATATGCGTGCATATGGAAAAAAAAACTCCAATTTCTCATATTGGGCAAGATTCTAAATGACAAACAAAGATAGTTGCAACAGATTCTAATATAATGGTTATAAGATGAATTCAGATATATATTCTTTGGTAAAGTAACATTTAGTTTCCTATACCATGTTTCGCTTTTTTCTTCCATATCTATACAAACTAATGGCTATACAACGTTCTTTAGTTATGGAACCGAAGAGGCATAACTGGATCTTTCTTATCAGTCCAGCTATACGCCTAAAGCTTTCCACGTCATGCGTTTGAGCATTTAAAGATAAAGACACTGAACACGTTCCAAAATATTTTAAAGAGAACGAGAATTACTGAAAGTTTCTTTCATAGCCATCTTTTCTTGAATACTTTGTAAAATGAACAGTAAGCAACAAAATCTCGCCTGTTCGGAAAGATTGTCTCCTCCAGAGGGGGTAGTGCTCCGTTTAGCTAAATCAGAGTGAGAAGAAATTAATCCTCTCACAATTTGATTTCCCCTAGCACCTCTAAATTTGAGTTTCACTAGCACCTCTGTGGGTTCATTAGTTAGACAAAGCTTTTTTAGACGATCCAAAGGTAGCCTCTCGCTCTTTCGTTAATATAAACCTAATTAAACTAAAATTATTACTAAGTGTGCAACAATATGACATACAAGAGAAACAAAGAAAAGGGGACCAAATCAACTGAAAATATCTGAACCCCTCTGAATATGAGCAACCAAAGAACTAACCATGTGATATGCTTATAAGTGGTCAAACATATCTATTGCAGCAAATAACACAACTTTTACATTGACATCTCCAAAAAAAACACAAAAAGAACTAAAGAAAAAAAAAATGATATGAAATATGCAATTGATTTTTTACATTATGAAACATGGTTAGAGGTACATATCTTACGGTTGGCAAGCCCATTTATATCTTTATCCTACAACATGTTTTTACTTCCATTGTCAACCAAAATGCCTGAAAGTTATAAATATTATATAATGCATATACATTGTACAATAATATAGTTACTGAGCAAGCAAAAATTCCTAACCCGGAGCCTCAATTTGATTTTTAATGGTTAGAGGTTTAGAGGTACGATAATATTGTTTCCTAATAATGTCACATTTAGGTTCATAATATAATTGATCAGCCAATTATTTTATCAAGAAACCCTTTCTAAAAAAATTACAAGAAGAAAAGGAGACCAAATAAAAGCAACCAAAATGAACGAGAAAAGGGGACCAAATAAGCTTAACATATCTGAACCCTATCTGAATACGAGCAACTAAAGAACTAACCATGGTGATATGCTTATATGTGGGTAAACATATATATATATATATATATATATATATATATATATATATATATATATACACGGAAAATTTCGTTGAGAGCACTAAAATATAAAATATTTTCAATAAAAATATTATATTTTTAAAATTTACAATCAGAGCATCAAAATGTCCTTTCTAAGGGCGTTTTATGCTTTTCGTTAATTCTCCGTTAACGGAGAAAAAAAAAATATTATACACAGAAAAACGCCCTTTGGAAGGACGTTTGAAAAACGTCCTTCCTAGGGACGTTTTCTCTCTCTCTCTCTCCTCTCCTCTCTCCTCTCCGCTCTCCTCCTCTCCCGCTCCTCTCTCTCTCTCTCTCTCTCTCTCTCTCTCTCTTTTCCGCTCCCCTCCTCTCTCTCTCTCTCTCTCTCTTCTCCTCTCTTTTCCGCTCCCCTCCTCTCCTCTCCTCTCTTTCTCTCTCCTCTCCTCTCTCTCTCTCTCTTTCTCTCTCCTCTCCTCTCTTCTCCTCTCTCTCCTCTCCTCTCTCTGTCCTCTCCTCTCTTCTCCTCTCTCTCTCACTCACACTCTCCACTCTCTCACTCACACCCGTCCACTCTCTCTCTCCTCTCTCTCACTCTCTTCTCTTTCTCTCTCACTCTCACTCTCCACTCTCGTTGGAAAAGTAGCATCAATACTAATATGTTATCATTTTCAAACAGTTTAAAAACTGTTCGCATTCCACGAATTTAGTTTTTTTCTATTTAGTTTAGTTTTGGATTTTGATTTTTTTTATTTAGTTTAACATCCAAAATAAAATATGTTATCATTGAACCAAAAAAAAAAAATCTACCGTTCGAATATTACGTCTGCCGTCGATCAGACTTCGAACGGCCATAACTTGTTTTCAAAATATTTTTCGTCGCACAATAGGTCGATTTGTATGTTTTCGACGAGAGTAACACAATTCTTGTAAAGAGAATTTTCATCCGAAATAAGACGTACATATTACAAACAAAAATATAAAATATAAAACTTTAAAGTATCATAACTTTTGACTGGGAGATCGAAACAAGACCCAGTTTGTGCCAAAATGATCGTATAGAAAAGTACTTCGGGATAAACGGTTTTACCGTTTGACGGACTTTCCAAATTTTTAGAATCGCAAAAAACGATGTTTCGACCTCCAAATTTTAATTTTGGTAAATTTTTTTTTTACAAAATATTTACTGTACCAGTAATAAATTTACTGTTAATAAAATCTTGGGATATTTTAAATAACAGAATACTTTAACAAATTTTAAGGATAAAAATTTCGAATATTTTAAATTTTTGATACACATCGACAACTGAGTTAATTTAATATAATTTTTTGTTAATTTTGAAATTTCGATACAGTAAATTTTCTGTTAATTTATTTTAATTAAATTAACAAAATAAATTAACAGAAAATAAAAAAAACAGAAACTAATTGAAAAAAAAAACTAAATAGAAAAAAACTAAAAAAAATAAATAACTAATTGAAAAAACTAATAAAACAAACCAAATAAAACCAAACCAACTAAACCAAACGACCCAACTGAACCCATGGGGCCCATGCCCCCCCCCCCCCCCCCCCCCAATTTTCTGTATATATATATATATATATATATATATATATATATATATATATATATATATATATTACTTTGCCTAGGAGAGAGGAGAGAGAGAGAGAGAGAGAGAGAGGAGAGGAGGGGAGGGGAGAGAAGAGAAGAGAAGAGAAGAGAGAGAGGAGAGGGGAGGAGGGGAGCGGGAAAGAGAGAGAGAGAGAGAGAGAGAGAGAGAGGATCAGAGAGCGGAGACGAGAGAGGAGAGGAGAGGAGAGAGAGAGGGAAAACGTCCCTAGGAAGGGCGTTTTTTTCCTTCCAAAGGGCGTTTTCCTGTGTATAATATTTTTTTTTTCTCCGTTAACGGAGAGTTAACGAAGGACGTTTTAATGCTCTGATTGTAAATTTTGAAAATATAATGCTTTTATTATAAATATTTCATATTTTAATGCTCTCAGCGAAATTTTTCGATAAATATATATATAGTCCCTGTGGGTGCAACCTAATGGAAAGGCAGCAGGACACGAGCGGGGAGGTCGGGGGATCAAACCGCGGGGGGTGCAGGGGTTGGGACCTTGTGCCAAAACCAATATATATATATATATATATATATATTATATATATATATATATATAACACATAAACTTTTACATTGATATCTCCGAAAAGGAGACAAAAAAAAAGGACAAAAGAAGAAGAAGAGAAAAAGATATCAAATTTGCATTTGATATGTTTACATAATAAACATAGTTAGAGGTACATATCTTATGGTTGGCAAGCCCATTTATATCTTTATCCTACAAATGTTGTTACTTTCATTGTCAAGAAAAATGCTAAGTTATAAATATTATATATATATATATATATATATATATATATATATTGTACACTAATATAGTTACCGAGCAAGCAGAGAAGCCTAACCTGGATAGTTGTCACAAGGCTCATTTTTATTTTTAATGGTTAGAGGTTCGGAGGTATGATAATGTTGTTTTCTAATAATGGCACATTTAGGTTCAAATATAATTAACCAGCCAACAGTTTTATCAAGAAACCCTCTTTAACAAAATTACAAGGAGAAAACATATCGTAGAAAAAAGGCCAGACTCATCTAATTTGGAAAATGTATCTAGTGCAGCAAATAGACATATACCATACAAGCAATCACAATATACATTCCAAAAAGGTATGCATAGCAGCATCTCTACTTCATCAAGCTAACAAATTGAATTTCTTCAGCACAGAAAGAGAAGAAAAAAGAAGAAGGAAAACATTAAGTTGTATCTGGAATTTACTTTATAAAAAGTTGAAACAATTTCTCCAAAAATAAGTGGGCATACATATCTATTTGCAGCAAATAATGCCTCGTCTTTTACATTATTTCTCCAAAAAAGAGAAAAAATTAAGAAAAGAGAAAAAAAATGTCAAATTGCATTTGATTTTTTTTTTTTTTTTACAATACCAAACATGTTAGAACAAATCAAAAGCAATAACATTATCTATGTTTTACCTACTATCGTCAACCAAAAATGCCCATAAGATATAATTATAAATATACATTTACATTGAACAATAATATAGTTACTCGCCATCATGAAAGGTTATATACTAATAAGTGACAAATTGGGATTCGAATTCCCGGATAGTTGTTACAAGTCTTGATTTGATTTTTAATGGTAGCTTCAGACGCTCAACAACATTATTTCCTAATAATGGTACATTTGTTCAGACTTTACTTAGTGAGCCAACTACTCTATCAATATAAAACTTCTTTTAACAAAATTAAAATGGCAGATATAAGGGAAAGGGGGGAAAATATCAGAGAAAAAAAAGGGTATACTCAACTAGTTTGGGAAATGTTATCTATTACAGCAAATAAAAATATACCATACAACCAACTACATGCAATTAGATAGGCATAGCTGCTTTATCAGATGGCAAAAAAGTAATAAAAGAAAGAAATTGAAAATAAGCCAAATTCTACTTGCAGTTCTATTTCTTGTTCTTGCACATGCTCACTTTTCTAAATATCAGCAACCTAAGAATATTCATTAGAAAACTTCCTGTCTTTGTCCTCCTTTTTTGTCCATTAACTCTAACCATTTCTAGTCATTAAATCCACTTATAGCCTAGAACCCAACCAAACTTGGATGACACTCAAGCTACCCCAAGCATATTTTGGAAATCCTTTCTCTCATTCAATCAGTGTTAGTAAAAATTATCAACATCACATTAATTGAAACGTGAGCACTTCCATTTCTCCTTCATATATTCATCCTTTTTGGGGTAAATTGTACTTAAATAACATCAACCACCACGCTTCTCCAAGTAGATACCTAGTATTTTTATGTGCAAATTCCTACCAAGCGAACTTCAAAGCACTTGAACTTTCTTATCTCCCCATTTATTCTGTCGATCAATAAAAGGTTCCATTAAAACAATGTCATGTGCCATCTTATGTGTTTTTCCAAATAGTCTATCATATTGGCCTCGTCACTTTAACACGGAAATGCATAAGGTATTTAAGTCAATATCTCGTCATTTTCTACTTACTTTAATCACTTTAACACGAAAACATGGGAGTTTCAAATAAAATAACTTTTTCTTTTCCACTTATTTTTTTTAGAAACATCTATAAAGGGAATAGTGGGGGACCCCACGATCTATTTTGAAAAAGTGGGACGGTTCGTGATATTCAATTGCTACTTAGTTTTCTTTCTCAGAAACCTTCCGTAGTTTCTTTCTAAGAAACCTCCCGTATGTCTCTCCACTTTTTTTAAGATTCACAAACGAGGGATTAGAACTTTTTGGTGGTGGTGGTGAGTGGGAGGGGACAATACCCCTCGGGACACGCTTTATGTTCGTCCCTCCGACAATGATAATTATCATAACCACAATTTGCCATAAGAACCACAATGTCTTTAACCTCAAATCTTCGGGAGGCTACATCGACTCCTCTCTTTGAAATCCAAGACACTGAACTAACCAATAAACCTATGGAAAGAAAACAAAATAGCAAATCTTTACGTACATTAATTATACTTATTGAATTTATAACTTATGATTTTATCCAACAAAGGGGAAAAGCCTAAATTGGGGCTTTTACCATATGCATTCTACATTGTCTGATGGCTGCCAAGATTAGGAATCCATACCCTTGGATGTGGTGCAAACCACCCCGAGGGAGAAGCTGAAGGAGAGCGTGAACAGCGTCAGGAGCACCAGGTTCCACGGGTGCCGGTCCCGGAAGCAAAGCATGGGTATCATTACTGCAAACATTACCAATTCGATCAAGCATTATCAGCGCTTCACCCTCACCAATTTTTTTTTTAATTTTTTTTTTTCTTTTCAAGAGAATCCACATACCGAATAAAGGAGAGACGAGGAGGAGGAGGAGGAGTGCAATGGACGCGGCGGAGCCGGAGTAGAGGAAGGAGTGGATCGGGCGCACGAGCACGACCACGGAGGCAAGCGCGGCGGTGACGAGGATCTGGAAGGTGACGATGGAGTAGACCTTACGGATGAACGCCCACCGGAGCTTCGGGCTGTCGGCCATGTTCGGATAGAGCGCGGCGGCTGCGGCTCTGCCGGACTCGATGTCGCCGCCTCCCGCCTTCCCCGCCGCCGCCAAGGAGGCGGGAGCGGGAGCGGCAGTGGCCTTCCCGGACTCGATCTCGGCTTCCTTCGCCATGGCTGGAGAATTCTAGGTTAGGGTTTGTTTATCAAGAAGTGGAGAGTGAGAGGAGATGGAGTATGTGCAGGAGGGGATATATATAGGGATCTGGAGATTCCTGGGGATGTTTTGATGTTTGTAACTGGACACTGCGGAATTTTGGTAGACGGTGGAGGCCACCTCTACGTAAGTACTTCTATTTGGGAAAATTCTTATTTGTGGCCAAAAAAAAAAAATTATCAAGCTATTTTATTTCATTTTTGGTAATGTGGACTGAAATAGTAGACTGCTAATTTTTAAATTACTTAATAAAATAATTATTTAATTATAATTATTTAAGTAACTAATTAATAAAATAGGTGATGATATTAATTATTGACTTATTAGTATTATTAATACATTCTATTATTTACTAAAATAACTATTTGATTATAATTTCTTAATTAATTAATAAAATAGTTGGTAATATTATTGAATTATTAATACATTATAATTACTTAATCTTTATTCTCTACACCATCAATACTTTCCATGTTAACCCTCTCTATTAATTTTATAGGTTTACCATCCTATTAAACAATTAAGCATACTAGAAACCTACCATTTTAACCTCTATTAAAATTTTCTTTTTATTTCTTTCCATTTATCAACACCATCACGAAGTTGTCATTAAAAAACTTACCATCCTAAACTCCCTAGCATATTCCTTGAACCAGACATCAATAATAATATTTATTCTACAACCACCATTTGAATTATATTTAAACTAATTAAATGATATTATCTGATTCTAACTAAACACATATCCCAAATTTTAAAGACATATTTATAATAAATCATAACAAAATATATTTAAATTATATTTAAAATATTATAACATAATTTAAATTTCTATATCTCTACTATTATAATGCGGCTTAGATCTTATAAGTAATTGTAAATTTTTTTTAGAAAAACCTAAAATCCTTCTAACATATAACAAAATTTAAAATATATTTTTGAACTAACTAAATGGCATTATCTAACTAAACATATATCTAAAATTCTAAAAACATATTTATAGTAAATCATAATTAATATATATTCAAATAATATTTAAAATATTCTAATATAATTTAAAATATTATCTAATTTTTCAATAATATTATGGATTTTTTTCGTTACGGCAACGCACGTGAACGTAATTAGTTGTTCACATAAAACACTGTTCACAATTGTATATTATAGCAGAGAAGAAAATATCAATATTTGTTAAGAATATAGGTGTAGGAATTTACTACATCTATGTCCCGAGAGAACTGTGGACGTAGGGTATTCACGTGAACAATACATTGAATATGGGATTGTTCTCTCTCACCTAAGTAGCAGTATTCTTTAGTTGTTTGCATTAGAAATTTGAACGTAAATGATACTTTAGTTCCTATTAATAAAAGATTGTCATTTAAACCCCCAATACAAACTATCTTTAAATAAAATTTATATAAAAGAGTAACCACCTAATTATCTAAATAAATATTTAAGTAAAATAAACTGTTAACACAAGTTATATTTATTTTAGCATTATTTTGTAAAATCATACGTACAAGAAGCAGACTATGTTGTTCGATCTCAAGCATAAAGAAAATATTTCAAATACACCACTCCTTTCTCATTATTTATAAAACTATGCTACAAAGTAAGTATATGTAATTATATCAAAGTATTTAATCATCAGTAATACAAGATAATTAGTATATATATAGCAGTAGAATTATATAAATTATTTAATAAATAATACAGATGCAAACAAAGAGTTATATGAAAATACATGGTTTAATATAGATGAATGAACAGTGGTAATTGTTGGCTGTGTATGTGAGCAAAAGCTCAACTTCCTCTATTTTCTTTAGTCCCACATCGGTTGGACCACTCCTTCCTTGTATGTATATATTAGTTCTTCTTTATTGCTCTCTTAAATATGTTGTGTGGAGAACCCCTTGGGCCACACGCGCGTACCACCGCCGCCGTCCGGCCCGGCTCGGTTAGACGCGCGTAATGGGTGCGGGCCCACACCCGCGGGCGCCGAATGCCAATCCAGTTTACTCTTCGGGTTCGGGCTGGGATCCAAAATATCTTTTTGCTCCTCCTTGTTTTAAACTCATTGGAGATTTGAACGTTGGGCACTATGTCCAGGTTCATTTTGCACATACGACAACTTCTATAACAGCTCATATGACAACAATTTTTTCACGTTTATTTCCTTTTTGTTATTTCTATTTAATGGCCAGTTTATGAGCCATTTAATTTCTTGTCCGTTGGCCGTGTCTTTGGACTGCCTTTATATTGTGGTCTCATCCTCCTCCTTTCTTTACAGAATATTGTTCCTCTACGTGAAACCGTTTTCTCTGCTTCTTCTATCCAACAACATTCTCTCCTCTAAATTCTTGCTTTGGGCAGAGCTAAGTTCGGTCTCTCTCCTAGTTGTGTGCGACGAAGAGAAGCCGGTAGTCAAGAGTATTTACCACTATGAGCTTCCGAGAAACGTCTGCGCGCATAGACCTCGGATAAACTCTTAGGACAGTGCTTCGTGCATGACTTTTCCGGAGGCCAGTAACATTTTTTTTCTTTGCTCTTGATTAGCAATATCAAATTTTTGGAAAATATATATATATATATATATATATATATATATGTATATATATATATGTATATATATATATAAATATTTACAACAGTAACTAAATAGGAACTATATCAACCTAAGTTGAGGAAAATATAACTGGTAAATATTTCTGCAAATTATCTTAATATATACTCCTAAATTGTTAGTAAGAAATAATATATAGTTAACCTGATAAGTAAATATAAATATAATCCAACCAATGAAAGTAAAATAACACTTAAGAAATTATAGTTACCAAGTGATAAAGTTTATAGATCTATAGTAATCTAATAAACTTTTGAAATTATATAGGCATGGATCAGACCATGTACCCAACCCCAGCATATCTTGGAGGTTCAGACAAGCATACCTTGCTTTATTATTACAGTATTTACACATTTTATCTTGTTCTTTCGTTATACTCATTACTTGTATTTATTGTTTCTGTTTCATTGATCTGTTGTCATCATGATATTACCTGTTGTCCTATTATAGCATGTTGACACATGTTAGTCGAGATACACGAATTATGATTTGCATTGCATGCTAGGTGGCCTGACCTGACATTATGTTTATGATTGACTGGACCCTTTACTTATTAGAGACTGTGTGGACGCGTCGTGGATTCGACTCGACAGTATCATGGGACGGGAGGGGACAACTACTAGCGTAGGGGATACTATTTATTTACTTTTCTCTGGATGCCACTAGTGACTCAGTTGAACGCTAGTGTGCCGTACATTTATTATTTGTTAGGAGAGCCCTTGCGTAGAACGTTGTCCTCAAAGTATATGTTACACCTAAACTGGTTAGGACTTGTATTTTCTGAGTTACTTAACAGTACCCTTATTCGTATTTACTGTTTCTTATTCAACACGTTTTATGTATCTTTATACCTCCCTTTTGAAGACCTTGTGATCTCTCCAGCTATTGCTGAGCTCACTGTGTAGGATATTTGGACAGCTATAATTTTCTTACAGGATTCAGGTATCTAGCGATACTCTTATTGATCTTTCGTATTTATATTTCTTATCATGACATTCATTGTTCTGATAGCTTAGTTTTAGACTCACATCTTTTTCGAGTCTATTCAGACACATAAGCTAGTGGGATGCAGACCATGAACCATATTGTTCCTTCTTGATGCTTATTTTTTACATGGATTGAGATATAGATTATTTAACTTATCATATTAGATATGATACCTTAGTATAGACAGTGTATACATATTCGAGTTGAGCTGGAGTCCACTTGATATGTAGCTGGTCGTTGCTATGTATTCTGGTCCTACGTATTTTGGGATTGGGACGTGACACAACTCACGTGCATTTACTAGTTACTAGTAACGTGCACGTACATTGCACGTGCGCAACAAAATTATTTAAAAAATTAAATATAAAATTATTATAAATACTGTCGTTCCTAGGAATCAAACTCAAGCAACCAAGAAAAATACCTCACAACTTAACCACTTGAATTAGAATTATTTAATTATAAATAAATAATAATATGTAGTTAAATAATGAGTTATTTAAAAGAATTAGTTACAGAAGTATTTATAAACGGCTTAGACGACTCAAATTTGAGCTGTTTTCAAGTCTCATTATAAGAGTAGAGATTTAATACATTCTATTATTTACTACAATAATTATTTCATTATAATTACTTAATTAATTATAAAATAGTTGGTAATATTTGTAAACCCCCTGATTTTTCAAAATTTTCAAACTTAGAATTTTCACAATTTTCTGGAATTTTCTGGGAATTTTCTGTAATTTAAAAACAGGGTGTTAATTATTAAATAATTTTTAATTGATATTAAATAGTATTAAAATATTATGAAAATAATATTTTTGGATGTAAAATGAAAAACTGGACTTAGGGCAATTTTTCTAGAATTTATCGGACCCCGGACCTATTTTTAAAACACCTAAAACTATTTATTTAATTATTTAATTATTTATTTAATTATTAATTATTTTTATTATTATTATTATTATTATTTCAAAATAAATCCAGCCCGGCCCAACTTCACCCCGGCCCAGCCCAACTGCGGTCCAGCCCACACCGGCCTAGCGGGTCGGGTGGGTTGGCCAGACCCGAACCCGACCCGACCTACCCCTCTCCCCCACGACGCGACCCGTTCCTCCGCGTCAGGCGCCGCTCCGCCAGGGCAGCCAGCGCCACGTCGGCCACGTCTCCGCCCTCAGCGCCTGACCCCGCCTTCGGCGCCGCCCATCTCGGCCCCCAACCGCCCGGCCAGCCTATAAAACCCCTCGGCTCCTCCTCCCCTCCGCTCGACAGCCACCCCAGCGCCTCGCCACCGGCTCCCCTCCGCCCTGAGCGTCGACCACAGCCCGGCCGACGCCGCCCAGCCCCGCCCAGGCTCTCCTCCTTCGAGCCTCGCCGCTCTCCTCCTCCCCTCCCCCTTCGTCTCGACGACGAGCGGTCGCAGTCGACTGCAGCAGCGGTAGCCAGCGCCGCGCGGCCGTCCCCGAGCCGCCTCGCCTTCGCCTCGTCGCCGCGCGCCGCGCAGCGCTGCCCCCGGCCGGCCTCTCCCGCCCTGAGCCGCCGCAGAGCCACCAGAGTCCGCCGCAGAGGACACAGTGTCCGTGTCGAGTCGGACACGGCGAAACCCCGATTTTTCAGCGGGGTTCAGGTACGCGTAACTTCTTGCTCGTAGCTCTGTTTCTAATTCCGCAAATTGCGTTGCGAAGCCTGTATGACCCTCTCGGTGCCCGGACAAACCGTTCGGGGCATCGCGTCCTGTGGGGATCGCACACCGCGATCCAAAAACAGGAAAAACCAGACCCTGTTTCACCCCGGAACTAAGTACGCCCCGCCAAACGGGACGATTTGGTCGCGCGCGGTCTTCACAGATATATGCGCATCGTCGATACGGACGTGTGGGATTTCGCAGAAGCTGATTCGGGTGTGCGTGCACACCGGAATCAACGCGTATCCGCGGACATCGCCCCGTATCCGACTTTTCTGCATTTCGACCTAACTTTGTGTACACACGTCAGATCGAGACAAAACTTGCATCATCGGACTCGTAGCGATACGATGGTCCTGTGGGTCAAGTTTGGTTCGATTCTGAGAACGTTGACGAAATCACGTGTCGTGGGCCCCACAAGCCCCGCTCGACGGACGATTTTGTGATCGGCTCATCGGAATCCAATTCTGGAAGTTCCGTTGGGTTCGCATCAGCGTTTCTGACCTGTTGACACTGAGTTTGGTAAATTTGGAGACCGTTGATCCTGACGCATTTTTCGGTGCAAAGCGGGCCCACCGGTGGACCCCGTTTTGGCCCGAAACTGCCGTTTTTGTCCTTGTCTCTAAATTGGACCCAAGGACAGGCGTTTCTAGCTGATTGATATTTTATGGATCTGATGGTGATGTTTGTTTCAGCAACCGGAGTACCGTCTGCAAATCCAACTGAAGTCAGAGCTGCAATCAGAGCCGGAACCACAGGCAAGTGTACCTCGCCAAAACTTGCAGTCTTTGCTAAATATTCCTTGGCTTAGTTATATATCAGAGGGCAAGTATACCTTGCCAACTTTACAGTCTTGTTGCATATTTCCTTGTTTTAATTATAACTTATTTTAACTGCTTAACCTAGGAACGTGTGACGTACCTAGTGTCCGATCATAGTCGGATGCCAACACCGTACGCGATGTTGGGTACGTCATTTAGATATGGATATTCGATACCCTTACTCTTGGTACTTGTCCTATCAAGTACAACAAAACCCAGGACACTGGACACTATTCATGAGACAGAATCCTCTTGAGATATTCACGATGATTCTGTATAGGATACAGGTTATGACATGGACAGTTTATTCCTAGACATTATATGACCGCTGCATTAGTTATGATCTTGCGTGTCATGGACATGAAACGTGTGATTACATTGGGTGGGAAGAGACACACAGACTACAGGCTGTTTTCATATATATATACTATTAGTGTGAGGTCGTAGACTCTCCAGCAGAGCTAGACCCTTTACGTGTTATTACTGCTACCGGCTCCCCGACACAGAGCTTGTAGCGGTCTCAGCGTGAGTTCTAGTGATGCTCTCAACTTGCATTTATCACTTAGCTGGTTACATAGTTCACCCTGCTGTCTCCTTTATTTCTGCACTGCTTATGTTTTGGCTTGTATTATCTGTACCTTGCTATGTCCCCTGAGGACCTGGAATGGATGATGTCCCCAGGTATAGCTGAAGAGATCCATCCAGAGATACCCCGTACCGGAGCACTTCCAGGAGCTGTACCAGGACCTGAAGACGAGCTCGCACCAGAGGACTTCTCCTGAGCATTGGCCGTATGTAGTCAGTTATTTCTATTTTCAGTTGATTATTTCCTGTCTATTTGCAATTGTTGTACCAGACATATTCTCGCATTGTTTTCCGAGATATTTATTGAGATCAGCTTATTTTATTTGCATTACCCTGTCTTTATCTGTGATTATCTGTTGTGGATGAGATTAGATTAGTCTGTGACCTGTAACATTTGCTCTCTTTCCTGTTAGACTACAGCTTAAGCATGCCCTGATGGATCCATTAAATTGGGTTGTCCATCGGTGCGTGCTGCTGGCCATTGCCACGCTTCTCTAGTCCCTCGTCATTTTGGGACCGGGGCGTGACAATATTATTCAATTATTAATACATTATAATTACTTAATAAAATACTTTGTGATATTAACTATTAATGTTTAAATTAAATAATAATAATTTGTATTAACAAATAATTAACAATTTAGTTAGCTATTATTATTACTAGTCACATTCACGTACTTTGCACATATAAAAAAATATATATTAAAAAATTAGATAAAATTTTAAATTATATTAGAATATTTTAAATATAATTTGAATATATTTTATTTATAATTTATTATAATTTTTTTTTTCAATATGTGTTTAATTAGATAATCTCTACTCTTATGTAAAAAAAAATTGTTGAGAAAAATTAAATTTGTTATAAAGAACACCATAAGAATTTGAACCTAGCCAACCAAAGAAAATACCTCACACCTTAACCACATGAGTTAGAATATGTGTTTGGTTATAGGTACATAATATTACGCAGTTAAACAATTAGGTAAAATTTATTTATTTTTTTAATTATGCGAGGATATACGTACTGCTTAGACGGCTAGTTTTTTCAAAACTTTTTTAGTAAAAGTAAAGATATATCCATAACAAATTATAATTAAAATATAATTAAATCTATAACAAATCGTATTTAAAATGTAAACATATATATAAAACAAATTTTAATTCAAATATATTTAGATATTTAAACTATTTTAAAATAATATAATAAATAAATTATTTTACGTGCAGAACGTTAATTTACTAATATCATATAGTTAGTTTAAATATAATTTAAATTTTGAATACACTTAATGATTGGTTATATGCTCCGGTCTTTTTTTAATTTTCCTCAACTATACCGGACAAAACACACGCAATATTTTTTATTTTTTATTTTTATATTAATAATATATATATACGGTCTAGACAGCTCATTTTTTGAATCGTTTTTAATCTGTATTATAATGGTAGTGATGATTTTTTTTTTTACCTTTCTATATCCTTCATACTTAAACATCAAAATACGAAAGTGTGAATTTTCCACTTCTAAAGTACAAAATATTATACACCGAACTCAACTGGCTCTTATGGCCAGTGAGAAGGTATAACCTCCCTGGCTGAACAGAGGTCTCGAAATCAAACCGTAGAGGAGGTGTGGGGATAGTTGGACCCAAATAATATGCAACACATCATACGTAAAGTTTTGTACATATCTCCGAACATTAAAAAAAAATTACAAATTATTGTACACTCAAATATTAAAAGTCACTTTCAGCAAACAAAAATTAGTGTCAAATTTTAAATATAATATTTAAAAAAAATCATTTTTGTACTTTCCGTCAGTTATACCGATCCAAAACAAATCCCATTAAAGTCATCAACATTGGGATGACCAAATCGGGAATGTGGATAGTTTGTCCTCCACGTGGAAGGTGCTCAGGAACTTTCCATGCACTTTCTCATATTACATTCCGGCTAATTTGCACTTTAAAAGTAAGATTATTTATACTAACTATTTCTAAATTTTATATTTATTATATAAAATATTTTTATTTGTAAACTAATTATACTAATCGTCCGAATACTCTTACTTTAAAATAAAAATAAAAAATTATAACACTAACTACTCTTATTTTAATTTTTTTTAAAAAAAGAAATGATCAGTATAATTAATTTAAAAGTAGGAGTACTCCATATAATAAATCTAAAACTTAGAAATAGTTATTGTAAATAACTAAAATAAAAAAATAAAATTTTTTATCACAAAATATCATTTTTATTAATGCTTTTAAGTCCTGGCTAGACCCAGAACCTTGTCATTATTTCTTATCGGCCTCCATCGTTGGGTTATCTCTGGTGATGGTGATGTTGTAAAAAAAAAAAAAAAAAAAAAAAAATTTGTTCCTTTGTACTTTCTAACCCCAAAATTACTAAAAAATAAATTGGAAAAAAATCGTTCCATTATTAAAAAAAATTAGAAAAAAATTCTATTTACTCTGATCCCAATTTCTTCGCTTGAATCTCCCTCCAGTGAAAAAAATATGAGATTTATTTTCTTTTCTTTTGAAAGATGTTTCTATCAAATTTCTACCCCCTTATATAGACAAATTGGAAAGACTTTTCGGAGGTGTCCGCGGACGTCGGGGTCGCTGCAGTGTAAGGGCCGGGGGTGATTGGTTGAGGAAAGTTTTGGTTTAGCTATTTGTGATGGATATGATTTCATTTTGTGACCATCCGACTGTTTTGTAATCCGTGTCGGTTTCGCAAGTTTTTGGGAACATATACTACTTTTGGAGTAAAATAAAAAATAAAACAAATATATATAAGGGTACTACATTCTAGGGACCACATCGTTTTCGTTTATGCTTTTAGGATATGAATTTAATGCACTTTGTAGTGTAATGCACTTGCCTATTAATGTTAGTACTTGTTTAATAAGCTAACATTTATTAAACTATTATAATGGAATTGTTTAATGTGTTCTTATAACACATGTTGAGAAATATTTTATGTTTCACATTTCATATTTAGCAGAATACATGAATATGTAACTAATTAAAACTTTTTGTACTTATTTGATATTTCTTACATAAAGAGTATATTTGGTACTAAACTGGCAAATGACGGTAAAAATATCTTAACAAACATCTCTACTATTACTAGTAACGTGCACGTTCATTGTACGTACGTAAAAAAAATGTTTAATTTTTAAAAATATAAATTTATTATAAATACTGTCGTTTATATATACTAGTAATGTATACTTGTTAGAAAAAATTGTTGAGATAAATTAATATAAAACCGTCGTTCCTAGGAATTGAACTCAGACAACTAAGAAAAACACAATCAACCTTAACCACTTGAGTTAAGTTGTTTAGTTATAAGTAAATCATATTAGATAGTTAAATAATTAGTTAATTTTTAAAAAATAAGCAGTGGAGTATTTACAAACGGCTTAGACGACTCAATTTTGAGCCGTTTCTAAGCCGCCTTATATTAGTAGAGTAGTAGAGATAAAGAGACTTAGTATATCATTGCACATGTAATTAAAAAAATCCTAACTAATTTCTATAAATTGACAAATATAAAATTTAAATTTATGGTATTATCTAATTACATCGTATTATCTAACTAAACATATATTCAAAGTCCTAAAAATATATCTATAGCAAAACCTAATTAAAATATATTTAAACTATTTTAATATTATTTAACTAAACATATCTAAAGTCGCAAACCTAGCTAGTTTATTTCTTTTGGGATTTGTACTATATGACCGAACACTCCATGTTTTGTGAGGGATCTAGTTTTTCTTGAATTGTATCTTTTTATTTTTGTCAATCTTGTCTTTTTTGACATTTAAGGATTGTTCGTGGCTGTATTCATTTTTATTCCCATTTTTTATTCTTATTTGCTACTGCATATGTGAAAATGTCATCAATGACATATTTTGTTTAATTTTATAATATGTTTAATTTCAAAATTCCCTTGAGTATGTATAAAACACAAAATTTTCATTGTTGTTTTGTACCGGTACCTCTTTCTTAATCTCTGTATCTGAGGCATATCCTTGATTGAAGTGGTATATATGCTTGTTTTTAAGAAATTAGATCTTTGGTTCACGACATATTCCAGACTGTCATGAACTTTCTCTATAGGAGATGCTACTTTAGGAGATGCTTCTTCAGGAGAAATAGGTGTTTTATATTATTTATTTTCTTCTTCCAGGGAGATGAAATTTAGAACCTTTAGGTCTTTCACATTCTTGTTGTGGGACTTATTTATTTAATAGTTCTTATGGTAGTTCTATTCTAATAGGTATATTCATAGTTGTCATATGTGACCTAGTTACTTTTGCATCATAATTAAAAGTATTAGGTAATAAATTTGCAATAAATTACAAGGGATAATTCCTTGTTGTCCACATTGAGGGTTCTAAGGTCGAGATGAGAAAAGTGAGAGTATGCCACAATAATTCACGACGTTCTTCTGGTACAAGGTATTTATGTTCCTTTTATCTCCCCCTAACGTCAGGAATGCGGTATAATCAAAGTGATTCCACAAAATTTGAGGTAGAGATATCTCATGTCAAGGAATCAAAATATTAATAATAATTAAAGTAGAGTAAACATGTATATAAATTCCCAATTGAATTTAGGGATCCATTAGTAGTAAATTCTAAAAATATTGTTCACAAAACATAGATGCTAAAACTATAGTTCCAGATAATACCAACATTAGCATGAAAGTCTAAAATAGTGCAACTCTAAATAAATGAAACTAAGCTACTGATCTCAAAAAAGAACTTCATACTTTACATTGGCGCTCACTTGTCCTTCATATTCTTCACCAAGGAGGTTATCATTGTCCATGTCGATGATATTTGCTTTAAACTTCTGGAATTTTTCTGATATTTGGCCACCGCTTCCTTGGATGCACGATATGTGTATAACCAATGACCTTCACGTTCACACTTGTAGCATGCATCTTTTGGTCCTCTATCATTTGAAAGGGCTGTTCCTTTTCTTGATTTTCAGTTTGATGATGCTTCTTCTATTTTTTTTCCATTTCTCATTCAGTCCACCACTAATGGGGTGACCATGCTTTCCCTTCCTTTGTGCTACCTCTACTAGAGTTTCTAGAATGCCCTATGTCTCTGCATTTTTCTCTAGAATATTCATAACTAGCATTCGCTTCAGGGAATGCTAGTGTGCCAGTTGTAGAAGCATGAAAAAAATGCTTGGAAGATCTACGCAGCATCTTGATACAGAGCAGCATAAGCAGAGGCCTTCAAGAGCCATCCAGCGTAAAACAGGGTTCTTCATCGCCTCCATGGCGTAAAACCCAGCCGCTCTCAAAGCAGCGTTAAAGCGTACGAGGAACGCTTCATATTCCCGAAAAGAAACTGTCCAGTCACGCAGTAAACCTGACCTCTGACTCCTGACAAAAAGTGCTGCACAGCTACCCAAACGACGGCTGGGAACGGGGGCAGACCCCTCGGGACTCGCTCCATAGTATGATGGCGGATCTCAGCATTTAATGCAGAGGATTTGGTTAAAATATCACCAAACCGGCGCTTACTAAAATCCCCCGGCATAAATCGCTCTTTCGCGTGCGAAGAGAACACGCTGCCTTGTTTTACACAGGCAAACATGGGCTGTTTTACGCTCCGCAGAAGACAAACCGCCTGCCACGTCAAAAGCTGCGCTTCGTACAGGGCTCAAGGCACGTCCCTCCGTCAAAACGCACAGAGCGATGACAATTTCCCCTCAAGGCACGTCTCCGCATTTAATGCACAGGATGACGGCAAATCTCTGCCAAATATTTGATCTCCAAAAGCCGTAATTCCGGCTAAAGACGTCCACATCAGCACCCTGGCACGGTACGCAGCGGCCTCTACGCCCATTCAGGATCTGTGCTCCTACGGCTTCCACGCCTACTCGACTTCTATGCCTGTTCGGCTTCTATGCCTACTCGGCTTCAACGCCCATCCGGCTTCAACGCCCTCCCAGTCTCTACGACTACCCGGCTTCCATGCCAACTCGGCTTCTATGCCTACTCAGGCTTCTATGCCTGTTCGGCTTCTATGCCATGGTGACGGACATTTGGCTTCTACGCCAACCCTTTCTACACAATGGATACCTACCTACGTGGCTTTTACGCCGTGATCTTAGTAGCAATTGTACGCGTTGTGTCCCCTTAGTTGGACCCGCGTCACCCGCTCATTCAAAAGATCATCTATACGTAGGCATTGGTTACTTTAACCGTTGTGTAATAGGGTGCTGTACTTTCCACTCCTCGGTTGTTACACCGAGAGAGTGGTCACTGTCACCAAAACTCTATAAATAGAGACCCCTATCAATGGGGAACAAGGTCGACAATTTGGAAGATCGAATAAGGTCACCGAACCGGAGATCAGGAGACAGACAGAGAGAGAGAAGAATACAGAGCTCAGGCAAGGAATAGGGAGCGACGACCTTCAGCATCGCGCATCCACCCTCCTTCGCAACCTCCGAAGCTGCATCCTGTCTTCTACGGCACTTCTTCAACATCGTGTAGTCCAAGGGCTAAAGTGATCGATCGCAGATCAGACACCTATAGCAATTCATACCCAGATTAAATAAATTATACTCCCGCATCCTCGCATAGGATCGAATTGTACAAGTTTGTTTGTAAACCAAAGGGCACGGGTCTCGTATAAACCCTGTCATTGAAATACACTTTCATTCTTTCGTTTAATACCACAAACAAGATGGCGACTCTGCTGGGGACATCCTTCTCTTCTGACGAGGAAGTAATTGCTCAACACGATGCGGTACCTGTAGGAACCGTGAAGAAGACACTGGTCGTTCATTTCGACCAGTCTGCCTATGAAGACATGCTTCGGACTGGGGGTAGCTCTCACTCTCTCTCCGTCCAAGACAACAGGAAGCTACGCAAAGTGTGGATGCCCAAGACATCCTCCGCCATTCCTGTGGACTCTCCGATCTCTCCGATCTCTTCGACCAATGAGGTGGTAGCATCGCTCCCTCCGTATCCCGCACGTAAAATTCAGTCTCCCGCTACGCGCGGTACAGACAAAACTTCTGGTAAAGCCTCAGCGCTAACCCAGGAGTATCCACTGCGCTATACGCGTAGAAATCAGTCTCCCGCTACGCACGGTACAGACAAAACTTCTGGTAAAGCCTCAGCGCTAACCCAGGAGTATCCACCGCGCTATACGTGCAGAAACCAGTCTCCCGCTACGCACGGTACAGACAAAACCTCTGATGGTGCCTCAACGCCAAATCAGAAGTACAGATTACGCTCCAAGCGCAGGACGACATCTGACCTCTATGGTGAACCAGATGAGCGCTGCGATCTCCGCAAGGGAAAGCAAGCGGGCGAATACTCAACTCCTCGGCCTTTACGCCAGCAAAAGAATGATCCGCCTATTCTCCGGATTACACGAGAAGCTAGTGGCCAACTGAGGGCTTGTCCAGCTTTACGCCAGACTGAGCGAATCCCCAAGATACGCCAGGCACAGTCCCTCGGCATAAAATAAGCTCAGATCGCGGAAAGACTCCCTCCCAGGGGATTATCCGCCGCCCAGATGGCCAACCTGTTGTATACAGGTGGCATAGGGGAAACCATGGTGCCCATCCTCCGCATACCCGCTGATGGGAACAGAAGAAACAAGCCTTCGTCTTCTTCTTCTGCAAAACCTACTGACCTGCGTACCTATTTGATCCAGAAAGACAAAGACAGGAGTCGTAGACAAGTTTTAGAACCCCTAACTGTCAAACGGGGAGCGATCGTATGGGAAGATGCAACAACATCTAATGTCATCATGATGTATGAACCATATGAAAATAAAGCCTTTATTGTCCCTCCTACCCGCGATGATCAGCATCCGATAGTCTTCAAACACAAGCGGAGCGGTCCGGTTGAACAGGAAGAATTCCGCGAGTCTGAGAGTGGGAAAATACAAATCCACAGATACAGCCCACAGGCTTTGAAGATTATACAGAACATGGGTTATGATTTAAAATCAAAGCAAGGCCTCAACTATGGAAAAGGCCGGCGAACACCATTGCAGAGTACTTCTCACCATCAACAAACTCGTTTCGGGTTGGGATATGCTGCAAAACCCAAAACTTTAAAATCTAATCCTGTACCACCCGAGGCAACTCCTGCTGAATCAGTTTCTTTAACCAGAGGCCACAGCGTGTCCGGGGGTAACTCACCTCGACGGAACAAAGCAGCGTCCAAGGCTAGGGACGGAAGGTCCTCGAGAGTCGGAGATGATACATCAACGGCAATCTTCCCGGAAGACCGTGAAACTCAGGCGTCAGGAGCCCTGCGACCAAAAGGAACTTTCTCCTTCAAGGAAGATGACATAGTTGAAATCTTCAACATATTGAGAGGGGAACATAAGCTTCAGCTACCCGACATCAGGTACCCTGAGAGGGCCGACAGAGTCGATGACCCAGATTATTACCTCTTCCATCGGTACACTCATCACCCTACAAGGACCTGCTATGTGCTAAAAAGAAGAATTCAGGAATTAATCGATGCTAAGGTCGTCACTCTGCGTTTATAAAAAAACAAGGGAACGATCACTTCAGCAGGATAGCAGATGTGTACCTCCGTCCCCGATGGAGTCACAATCACAAAAGTTTGTCATGTTCACATTACCTCTGAATAAAACTTTCGGCCGTCAATCATCATGTTCATATTACCTCTGATGTTGATTGTCATCTACACTTAACATCCGTACTTAAATTCTAAGCACGCCAGTGATGTTAAGTCCACAAAAACTGTCATGTCCATATCACCTCTGAGCAGATGTGTACCTCCGTCCCCGATGGAGTCACAATCACAAAAGTTTGTCATGTTCATATTACCTCTGAATAAAACTTTCGGCCGTCAATCATCATGTCCATATTACCTCTGATATTGATTGTCATCTACACTTAACATCCGTACTTAATTTCTAAGCACGCCAGTGATGTTAAGTCCACAAAAACTGCCATGTCCATATCACCTCTGAGCAGATGTGTACCTCCGTCCCCGATGGAGTCACAATCACAAAAGTTTGTCATATTCATATTACCTCTGAATAAAACTTTCGGCCGTCAATCATCATGTCCATATTACCTCTGATATTGATTGTCATCTACACTTAACATCCGTACTTAATTTCTAAGCACGCCAGTGATGTTAAGTCCACAAAAACTGCCATGTCCATATCACCTCTGAGCAGATGTGTACCTCCGTCCCCGATGGAGTCACAATCACAAAAGTTTGTCATGTTCATATTACCTCTGAATAAAACTTTCGGCCGTCAATTATCATATCCATATTACCTCTGATATTGATTATCATCTACACTTAACATCCGTACTTAATTTCTAAGCACGCCAGTGATGTTAAGTCCATAAAAACTGCCATGTCCATATCACCTCTGAGCAGATGTGTACCTCCGTCCCCGATGGAGTCACAATCACAAAAGTTTGTCATGTTCATATTACCTCTGAATAAAACTTTCGGCCGTCAATCATCATGTCCATATTACCTCTGATATTGATTGTCATCTACACTTAACATCCGTACTTAATTTCTAAGCACGCCAGTGATGTTAAGTCCACAAAAACTGCCATGTCCATATCACCTCTGAGCAGATGTGTACCTCCGTCCCCGATGGAGTCACAACCCCAAAGTCGGAACCGTTCGAGAATGACCCCTGGGCTCAACAAATGGATACACAGTGGGAATTCTGCTTCGAGCAGAGAGAACCTCCCACCAAGGACGAAGTTATCCAAGTCAATGTTGGGGGTGAGCTCTCACCAAAGCCAATATTTGTCAGTAATAATCTTCCCCCGGTCGAAAAGGAAGAGATCATACAGCTGATAAAGGAATATGTCGACGTCTTTGCATGGGGTTATGAGGACATGCCAGGCCTAGATCCGAGGGTAGCTACTCATAAGCTCAATATTTCGACCGATTCGAAGCCAGTGAAACAACACCAACGTCGGTTTCGCCCGGATATGATGGACGCCATCGAGGACGAAGTCAAGAAGTTGATAACCTGCGGTTTCATCCGGGAAGAACAATATCCCGACTGGGTTGCCAACGTTGTCCCAGTCATGAAGAAAAATGGGAAGGTACGTATCTGCATCGACTACCGAGATCTGAATGCGGCCTGCCCCAAAGATGAATTCCCCCTTCCCATCACGGACATCATGATCGACAACACCTGCGGCTTCGAGCGTATGTCTTTTATGGACGGGTTCTCGGGATACAATCAGATCAAGATGCATCCGGAAGACGAAAAGCACACTGCCTTCCGGACACCACTGGGGGTATATTGCTATACGGTCATGCCCTTCGGATTAAAGAACGCCGGGGCTACATACCAACGAGCTATGAGTAACATATTTCACGAGCAGTTACGCAAGACAGTGGAATATTACGTGGACGACATAGCTGTCAAAAGCCGCCTCAAAGGTGATCAAGTTCGAGACCTGAGGACGGTATTCGAGTTAATGCGCCAGCATCAACTCAAGAAGAACCCTACAAAATCCTTTCTAGGGGTATCCAGTGGCAAATTCCTGGGATTTGTCATTACCGCCAGAGGCATCGAAGTAGACCCTGACAAAGTCCAGGCGATCATAGCAATGCGACCACCCCGTAATCTGAGGGAACTCAGGGGGTTCCAAGGACGTCTGGCTTACATCCGACGATTCATATCCAACCTCTCGGGGAGATGTCAGCCCTTCTCTCACCTCATGAAGAAAGGTGTGTCCTTCATATGGGACGAAACCTGCCAGCGAGCGTTTGGGGATATCAAGCGCTACCTAACCAGTCCACCAGTTTTGGTGCCTCCCGTCATGGGAAAACCCTTTTTGCTGTACGTTCGGGCAATGGATCATTCGCTAGGAGCTCTCCTTGCACAGAAGAACGATGCGGGTCATGAACAGGCCATCTACTACCTCAGCAGGATGATGGTCGGGGCCGAACACCGGTACAACCCAGTGGAGAAGGAATACTTGGCTCTGATGTTCGCTGTCCAGAAGACGCGACACTACGTCGTCGGCCAGACTATTCATATCATCTCCAGGATCAACCCTCTCCGGGTGCTGATGAGCAAGCCAAGTGCCCTTAACTCCCGACTCGCAACTTGGGCATTGCTACTGACACCATATGACATGGTCTACGTCCCACAGAAGTCCATCAAAGGCCAAGCACTGGCCGACTTCCTAGTAGCTCATCCAATCCCGGAGACCTCCAAGCTATACGAAGACATCCCCGATGAGGTTGCGGAATATAATTTTGCAAGGGAAAGTGACGTATGGCAACTATTCTTCGATGGCGCCTCCAGAGTCGGTCCTAAGGGAAGCGTCGTTTCAGGAGTAGGAGTCATCCTAGTTACTCCAGATCAGCTCGTCATCTACCGAGCATATTCTCTTAGCGAGCCCTGCTCCAACAATATGGCAGAATACAACGCCCTGCTAATAGGGCTCCAAGTCGCTAAAGAGCTGGGGGTGGAATCCCTGGAAGCTTTCGGCGACTCTCTGCTCATCGTCAACCAAGTCAGAAGGATATACGAAGTCTGGAATCCAGACCTCATCCCCTATCACCAAGCAACGGTCGAGATAGCCATGACGTTCAAAAGGTTCTTCCTAGAGCATGTATCTCGATCTCAGAATCTGGAAGCTGATGCCCTGGCCAGCCTAGCTGCGGACTTAGCTACCCCTATAAGAAGGCAGGATTCGGTAATCCTTCTTAACAGAGATTTATTCTGTGTGAAGAACAGCTGTCACCTAAAATGCAGCTACGCTGTAAACGCCGATCCTCCTACAAGAGATTGGACGAGTCCCTTCATAGATTTCATGGCATATGGAATCTTGCCAGAGGACCCCAAAGAAGCAGTATCCATCAAGAGACGATCGTTACGCTTCTACTTTGATGCATCTTCACAATACCTGTATCGTCGGACCTACGACGGACTGCTGTTAAGATATCTCGCTGGCACCGAGGCACAACAGATTATCCGTGAAGCTCACGACGACGTATGCGGAGCGCATCAGCCCGGTCCTAAGCTGCAAGACCGCATCAGGAGAATGGGCTATTACTGGCCCACTATGATCACAGACGCGATCAGTTATGCAAAATGATGCAGGGCCTGCCAGGTCCATGCAGACTTCATACATCAACCGTCTGAATATCTATATCCTACGATTGCTTCCTGGCCCTTCGAAGCCTGGGGTATGGATATCGTTGGGCCCATTCACCCGTCTTCCTCCAGAGGCCACCGGTTCATACTGGCCATCACAGATTACTTTTCCAAATGGTCCGAAGCAATCCCTCTGGCGGAAGTAAAGGCGTCTGACGTAATCAGCTTCATCAAGCACCATGTCATTTATCGCTTTGGGATTCCCCGAAGGATAATCCACGACAATGGACCTTAGTTCATCAGCCAAGCGTTTCATCGGTTTTGCGATAATAACCGGATACACAACATTGCCTCTACGGCATATTATCCAGCTGCTAATGGTTTGGCGGAAGCCTTCAACAAAACCATTATCAAGCTCCTGAAGAAGTTCGTTTCTTCAAACAAAAGAGACTGGAACGAGAAGCTGTGCGAATGTCTCTGGGCATACCGCACAACGGTACGGACACCAACAGGTTGTACCCCCTTTTTACTAGTCTACGGAAGCGAGGCGGTCCTTCCTATCGAAATCCAGATCCCGTCGCTCCGAATAGCCGTGACTAGTGAGCTAACTCGAGAAAAGAATGACCTGTTGAGGCTCCAAGAGCTCGAAGGATTAGACGAGAAATGCCTCCAAGCTCAGCAGCGCATCGCGCTCTACCAAGCACGCATTTCCAAAGCTTTTAATCATAAAGTAAAGGAAAGAGTGTTCAAAGTCGGCGAGCTAGTTCTAGCCGTGAGAAGGCCGATGATCCTAACTCACAGAAGTAAAGGCAAATTCCAGCCCAAATGGGAGGGCCCTTATGTGATCGAGACAACGTTCTCAAACGGCGCCTACAGGATAGCCCAGCCCAACGGAGATCTGTTAATGGCTCCTATCAACGGCAAATTCCTGAAAAGGTACTATGCCTAATCTCTCCTGCTCAGAGAGGAAAATAGCGAGGACCTCGATTCTGACAAAACTACTTCCAAAAACATAATTAGTTGGGTTACACTCTATCATGTCCGCATGACCTCTGAATAGATATGTCCCGCTAAGAAGTTTATCGAGAGTTTATCACGTCCATACGACCTCTGATATCTGTAAACCCCCTAATTTTTTTCAAATTTTAAAAACTGGATTTTTCACAATTTTCTGGAATTTTCTGGGAATTTTCTGTAATTTAAAAACTGGGTTTTAATTATTCAATGATTTTTAATTGATATTAAACAGTATTAAAATATTATAAAAATAATATTTTTGGATGTAAAATGAAAAACTGGACTTAGGGCAATTTTTCTGGAATTTATTGGGCCCCGGACCTATTTTAAAATACCTAAAAACATTTATTATTAATTATTTAATTAATTAAATGAGTTAATTATTATTTAGATTGTTTTTAATAAATAAAAACCCATAACCCGAGCCCGGCCCATTGGGCCGAAACCGGGCCCAGCCCCGCCCGGCCCAGACCCTGCCCAGCGGGTCGGATCCTCCGCCGCCCGACCCGCGACCCGCTGACCCGTCTTCACCCACGATCCCCCAGCCCCCCCCCCCCCGCGCGTCCCGGCCGCTCCGCCGCACTTCCCGCCGCCCGCTCCGGCCGGCCAACCGCCCCCGCACGCCCCCACGACCTTCGCCTCCCCCGCTCGGCCTCGCTCCCCTCCGCCCCCTTTATAAACCCCGCTCCTCTCCCCTCCGGCCAGACCCGAACTGCCACCGCCACCTCGCTGCTCCGCCGGACTCCCCGCGACGCCGTCCCGCCTCGCCGCTGCAGCCACGCCGGCCCTGCCGTAACGCCGCCGCCCAGCTCCCCCTTCCTCCTCCTCCCTCCTTCCCCCAGCGACCACAGCAGCTCCCGCAAACCGGCGCCGCAGCGCCTCCGGCGACCCCCCGCCGCATCCCAGCGAGCCGCCGCCCCCGGCCGAGCTACCCCCCGCCGTCCCCTGCCTCCCTCCGGCCGCCAGCAGCCGTCGTAGCTCCGGCGAAGTCCCAAAACCCTAACCCTAACCCTAATTTGAATCCCCTGTGTCCGACACGAGTCGGACACGATTTGGCCCTGGTTTTCGGGTCCCCTTCAGGTGCGTGTATCTTTTTGCTCGTAGCTCCGATTTCGATTCCGTAAATTGCATTGGGAAGCCTGTATAACCCTCTCGGTGTCCGGACAAACTGTTCGGGGCATCGCGTCCTGTGGTGATCGCACACCGCGATCCAAAAACAGGAAAACCAGACCCTGTTTCACCCCGGAACTGAGTACGCCCCGCCAAACGGGACAACTTGGTCGCGCGCGGTCTTCACAGATACGTGCGCCTCGTCGATATGGACATGTGGGATTTCGCAGAAGTTGATTCGGATATGCGTGCACCCCGGAATCAACGCGTATCCGCGGACATCGCCCCGTATCCGCCTTTTCTGTATTTTGACCTAACTTTGTGTACACAAGTCGGATCGAGACGAAACTTGCACCATCGGACTCGTAGCGATACGCTGGTCCTGTGGGTCAAGTTTGGTTCGATTCTGAGAACGTTGACGAAATTGCGTGTCGTGGGCCCCACAGGCCTCGCTCGACGGGCGATTTTGTGATCGGCTTATCGGAATTCAATTCTGAAAGTTCCGTTGGGTTCGTATCAGCGTTTCTAACCTGTTAACACTAAGTTTGGTGAATTTGGAGACCGTTGACCCTGACACGTTTTTCGGTGCAAAGCGGGCCCACCGGTGGACCCCGTTTTGACCCGAAACTGCCGTTTCTACCCTTGTCTCCAAATTGGACCCAAGGACAGGCGTTTCTAGCTGATTGATATTTTTTGGATCTGATGGTGATGTTTGTTTCAGCAACCGGAGTACCGCCTGCAATTCTCGCCGAAGTCAGAACTACGAACCGAGCCGGAACCACAGGCAAGTGTACCTCGCCGAAACTTGCAGCTTGCTACATATTTCCTGGACTTGGTTATACATCAGTGGGCAAGTAAAGCCTGCCAATTCTTAGACATTTCTGATTATAGTATTTTACTTGATTTTCTGGTAGTTTCTTATGTAACTTGTTTAACTGCTCAACCCAGGACACCTGACACTATTCATGTGACGGAATTGCCTGAGATATACCTGGTGATTCCGTATAGGTTACATATTCATGTTATTATAGTTTACATGCTTAGATTCTAGCCTAACTTATTGCATTAGTTCAAACTTGCGTGACTTGTACCTGATATATTCTGGAACTGTGACGTGAGATTACATGGGGTGGGGAGAGTATTACCATATCAAGGCTGATTATAATGTAAATAATATTATCTGGAGGTGTCCTAGTCTCTGATACAGAGCTTTGGCACAAGTTCTGGCTCTTCTAGAAAATACTGCTATGGTTTCTTAGACACTGATCCTGTAGTAGTCTCAGCCTGAGTATGACTAAAACTCTCACTTGCATATCACTAGCTGGTTTACATATTTACCCTGCTGTTTATTTTATTGCTGCACTGCATATGTTTTGGCTTGTATTTTCTGTACCTTGTTATGTCCCCTGAGGACCTGGAATGGACTATGTCCCCAGGTACAGCTGAAGAAAACTACCCCGAGGTGTACGGTACTGGAGCACTCCTTGGAGCAGAACAAGGAACATGGGACGAGATAGTGGCCGAAGACTTCTCTTGAGCACCGGCTTCAGTTATACAGTATTTCCATTTCCAGCATTTTAAATTCCTGTCTTTTCTTAAATGTAACAGACTAATTCTCGGATTTGTTCCCGAGATAGCTTATTTGAGATTTCAGTATTTATTTCCATTGCATAATTTCTGGCTTTTAATCTGTGACTTTCTGTGGATGAGATTAGAAATACCTGAGACTTGTACTTAGTATTGCTAGACTACAGCTTAAGCATGCCCTGATGGATACATTAAATTGGGTTGTCCATCGGTGCGTGCTGCTGGCCATTGCTCACGTGCTCAGTCCCTCATCATTTTGGGACTGGGGCGTGACATGGTTTTTGTGGTGGCCCATGCAGGTCTTCGACTAAATTGTTCGATTTCAACTCAGGGACCGAACATGCCTGCAATAAGATAGGATAAGTTTTTAGGATCTCATCCACTTGCTTGAATCATTTTTGATATCTGTATCGTATTCGAACTAACTTGAACTTGCATCTTGCCTTGTTTCATGTGCGCCTCTTATTGGGTATTTTGGATACAGGGAAATGGACCCACAAGAATGCACCGAGACTCCCGTCGGAACGCCACAAGCTACAGGTGTCACCTACGACGATGACGTGACACCAGTCGGAGGAATCCCCATAACTCAATAGAGCCAGCAGGCAGGTCAACCTACCTCCCGATTCCGGCGCGACAACATTCCACCTCCGCCGCAGTTCGTCCCACCAATGCCCGTGTTCCCACCAGGATAGCCGATCGACGGGCAGCAAATATTTTAGATGATCTACGCGATGATGCAAGCACAGCAACAAGTCCAACACGAGGCTCAGCGTCGCGAAACTAATTTCTTGAGGGACAGCATTGTGACTGCACTAGAGCAGGCCAACCTACCAGCTCGACGGCCAACTACAGGCTCAATCACTGACTTCCGCCAACTGAAGCCCCGTACTTTTTCTGGAAAAGAGGAGCCCACAGAAGTTCACGAGTGGCTCACCAACATTCGGCATCAACTTGAAGCAGCTGAACTTCCACGGGAACGCTGGATGACTGCCGTCCGAATGCAATTGACGGATAATGCCCATCACTGGTAGCTATCCGAGGAGATGCGACTCGGACCAGACCGAGTCACTTGGGAAGAGTTCTCCAGACTCTTCCAGGAAATGTACATTCCTGCCATCGCTCGATCAGAACTGCGGGACAAATTCAATCGCCTCACTCAGGACTCCATGACGGTGGAAGAGTACAACGCAGAATTCATTCGTCTGAGCCGCTTCGCCCCTACCCTGATCCCGACTGAGGAAGAGAAGGCCGAGAAATTCTTCGACGGACTGAACATTGAGCTGCAGAAACTAATTGGGTCCGTCGCACCAACATCATACTCGGACGTCCTTGCTGCGGCTCGACGCATAGAGCGCGTCACCAAGAGAGAGACCAGACTGAAGCGGTCGTCCCCATCCGCACCAACCAAAGCAGCACAAAAAGAATCTGCAAAGAGACCGCACCAACAGCAGAAAGCATCTACACCACAAACGGTAGTCCTCCTTACTTGTCACTACTGTGGCAAAGCAGGCCATATCGCCAAGGAATGTCGACGCAGACTAGGATTGTGTTTGGCATGCGGATCCCGTCAATATTCAGTAAGGGATTGCACTCAACGTGGAGAAGGAGCACCAAGGGCGAACCAGCAAACTCTACCAGCGCCTCGAGCAGCACCCTACCAGCAAGCTCAGCAACAGCAGAGGAATCTACCTCAAGGACGAGAGCAGGCTTACGCGATGACTGTGCAGGAAGCCGATGCGAGTAAGTGATTTATAGTTTTCTGTTTCCAGTCTTGTCGTAGCTCGTGCCTATTTGGTTCGTGACCTCAGCCCCAACCTAGTAATTTGCAACTTGTTAATAACAACCTGGTATTCATAAAATTTATAGTTTTAACTAGATTTTCCTGGAAAGTGTAAACTTTCAATTTTTAGGGAAACGGTATTTCCCTGAAGTCCCTTGTGACGTGCTTTCAAACGATACCTGCGACCGTGTCATCTTTGCTGACCGGTTATTCTTTGATTGCGAGGACGCAATCCTCTTAAGGGGGGTAGATTGTAAACCCCCTGATTTTTTTCAAATTTTAAAAACTGGATTTTTCACAATTTTCTGGAATTTTCTGGGAATTTTCTGTAATTTAAAAACTGGGTTTTAATTATTCAATGATTTTTAATTGATATTAACAGTATTAAAATATTATGAAAATAATATTTTTGGATGTAAAATGAAAAACTGGACTTAGGACAATTTTTCTGGAATTTATTGGGCCCCGGACCTATTTTAAAATACCTAAAAATATTTATTATTAATTATTTAATAAATTAAATGAGTTAATTATTATTTAAATTGTTTTTAATAAATAAAAACCCATAACCCGAGCCCGGCCCGGCCCATTGGGCCGAAACCGGGCCCAGCCCCGCCCGGCCCAGACCCTGCCCAGCGGGTCGGGTCGGATCCTCCGTCGCCCGACCCGCGACCCGCCGACCCGTCTTCACCCACGATCCCCCAGCCCCCCCCCCCCCCCGCGCGTCCCGGCCGCTCCGCCGCACTTCCCGCCGCCCGCTCCGGCCGGCCAACCGCCCCCGCACGCCCCCACGACCCCACGACCTCCGCCTCCCCCGCTCGGCCTCGCTCCCCTCCGCCCCCTTTATAAACCCCGCTCCTCTCCCCTCCGGCCAGACCCGAACTGCCACCGCCACCTCGCTGCTCCGCCGGACTCCCCGCGACGCCGTCCCGCCTCGCCGCTGTAGCCACGCCGGCCCCGCCGCAACGCCGCCGCCCAGCTCCCCCTTCCTCCTCCTCCCTCCTTCCCCCAGCGACCACAGCAGCTCCCGCGCCCGGCGCCGCAGCGCCTCCGGCGACCCCCCGCCGCATCCCAGCGAGCCGCCGCCCCCGGCCGAGCTACCCCCCGCCGTCCCCTGCCTCCCTCCGGCCGCCAGCAGCGGTCGCAGCTCCGGCGAAGTCCCAAAACCCTAACCCTAACCCTAATTTGAATCCCCTGTGTCCGACACGAGTCGGACACGTGTCGGACACGATTTGGCCCTGGTTTTCGGGTCCCCTTCAGGTGCGTGTATCTTTTTGCTCGTAGCTCCGATTTCGATTCCGTAAATTGCGTTGCGAAGCCTGTATAACCCTCTCGGTGTCCGGATAAACTGTTCGGGGCATCGCGTCCTGTGGTGATCGCACACCGCGATCAAAAAATAGAAAAAACTAGACCCTGTTTCACCCCGGAACTGAGTACGCCCCGCCAAACGGGACAACTTGGTCGCGCGCGGTCTTCACAGATACATGCGCCTCGTCGATATGGACGTGTGGAATTTCGCGGAAGTTGATTCGGATGTGCGTGCACCCCGGAATCAACGCGTATCCGCGGACATCGCCCCGTATCCGCCTTTTCTGTATTTTGACCTAACTTTGTGTACACAAGTCGGATCGAGACAAAACTTGCACCATCGGACTCGTAGCGATACGCTGGTCCTGTGGGTCAAGTTTGGTTCGATTCTGAGAACGTTGACGAAATCGCGTGTCGTGGGCCCCATAGGCCCCGCTCGATGGGCGATTTTGTGATCGGCTCATCGGAATTCAATTTTGAAAGTTCCGTTGGGTTCGTATCAGTGTTTCTGACCTGTTGACACTAAGTTTGGTGAATTTGGAGACTGTTGACCCTGACACATTTTTCGGTGCAAAGCGGGCCCACCGGTGGACCCCGTTTTGACCCGAAATTGCCGTTTCTACCCTTGTCTCCAAATTGGACCCAAGGACAGGCGTTTCTAGCTGATTGATATTTTCTGGATCTGATGGTGATGTTTGTTTCAGCAACCGGAGTACCGCCTGCAATTCCCGCCGAAGTCAGAACTGCGAACCGAGCCGGAACCACAGGCAAGTGTACCTCGCCGAAACTTGCAGCTTGCTACATATTTCCTGGACTTGGTTATACATCAGTGGGCAAGTAAAGTCTGCCAATTCTTAGACATTTCTGATTATAGTATTTTACTTGATTTTCTGGTAGTTTCTTATGTAACTTGTTTAACTGCTCAACCCAGGATACCTGACACTATTCATGTGACGGAATTGCCTGAGATATACCTGGTGATTCCGTATAGGTTACATATTCATGTCATTATAGTTTACATGCTTAGATTCTAGCCTGACTCATTGCATTAGTTTAAACTTGCGTGACTTGTACCTGATATATTCTGGAACTGTGACGTGAGATTACATGGGGTGGGGAGAGTATTACCATATCAAGGCTGATTATAATGTGAATAATGTTATCTGGAGGTGTCCTAGTCTCTGATACAGAGCTTTGGCACAAGTTCTGGCTCTTCTAGAAAATACTGCTATGGTTTCTTAGACACTGATCCTGTAGTAGTCTCAGCCTGAGTATGACTAAAACTCTCACTGCATATCACTAGCTGGTTTACATATTTACCCTGCTGTTTATTTTATTGCTGCACTGCATATATTTTGGCTTGTATTTTCTGTACCTTGTTATGTCCCCTGAGGACCTGGAATGGACTATGTCCCCAGGTACAGCTGAAGAAAACTACCCCGAGGTGTACGGTACTGGAGCACTCCTTGGAGCAGAACAAGGAACAGGGGACAAGATAGTGGCCGAAGACTTCTCTTGAGCACCGGCTTCAGTTATACAGTATTTCCATTTCCAGCATTTTAAATTCCTGTCTTTTCTTAAATGTAACAGACTAATTCTCGGATTTGTTCCCGAGATAGCTTATTTGAGATTTCAGTATTTATTTCCATTGCATAATTTCTGGCTTTTAATCTGTGACTTTCTGTGGATGAGATTAGAAATACCTGAGACTTGTACTTAGTATTGCTAGACTACAGCTTAAGCATGCCCTAATGGATCCATTAAATTGGGTTGTCCATCGGTGCGTGCTGCTGGCCATTGCTCACATGCTCAGTCCCTCGTCATTTTGGGACTGGGGCGTGACAATATCACTCTCACCCAACCTGTCATTTATATTCCGAAATGATGGATCCATAACAGTCAGAAAAGAGTCGCTGTTATTTATTCCCGAAGAAGGCAGAATTACATAGGAAGGGGTACATCAAGATGGCGGAGTAATCAGGCCATGAATCTGCCGCTCCAGTGCAGCCACCCTCTCATTCCTAAGGGCCAAAGCATCGGCGCGAGCCTGCTCCAGCCGTGCCTCCGGAGTATGCGCAAGGGTCAGATTAGCCCTTGCCCGAAGACATCCCGTACGGGCAGCTTCCGCACGGTCCAGATCCCGTCGTGCTTCGCTCAGTCGACCAGTCGCTACCTCCACACCTGCCAACGACTGGGAAGCCCACTCCTTTGCCCGAGCAAGTTTTTCCCGCAGCTTGGAGACCCTCGCCGCATTCCCTTCATGCTCGGATCGACACTGCATCTCAACGGCAAGGGCTTCTTCCATAACAGCTCTTCTCCTATCCATCTCCAGCTTATGCGTCTGGATAGAGTTGTTTAGGCTTTCAAGCTTTGCGGCAAACCGCTCAGACATGAGGTCATACCGAGCCTGGACATCAGCATCAAGGCTGCCCTCAGTCCGCTGCAAGTATTCGTTAATGGGTTGCTCTAAACTATTAACCACCGCCTCCAGAGCGTCAGCCACTCCAGGATTGCCAAGCCCCCTGACAACCTCGATCGAAAGCTGAGAAGTCTTCTTCAAGAGCTCAAAGTCAAGGTTCTTCGCCAACACCATCGGTATCATCGTTTGTAAGCCAGTGTAGACGAGGCTGGAATGCTGCTTGATCAACGCGACTAAACCCGACTGAGCGCCCGAAGCGCCCACAACTGCAGACGAGGTAGCCACCGCCGCCTCAACAGGTGGCACGTCCGAAGAAGGTGCGATGGCGACAATCGAAGTCATCGGCATACTCGCAACAGGCGAGGTCACGATGACAGGTTCGTCCTCCCCTTGAGACGACGAAACCTCCCCGGGCGAACTAGCCCCCGAAGACACTCCTGCCTCAAGATCCGGCGCCTCTACGTCACCGCCAGGAGCCAAAACAAAGCCGGAAGGTGCTTCAACGCCATGCTCCCCGTGGACGTCATCCCCTAAAAAAAGGACAAGAAAGCAAAATGTCAAACACAGTGGTAATCCTCCTAGGAGGAGACATCGAAACGACATTTACCCGGAACCAACGGCATATACGACGCATCTGCAGCAGATGTAGCTAGGCCACGCCTTAATGACGCAATACGAACTGTCATACCTGGAGAAGGAGGTGGGCCGACCGACATCGCCAAGAGTTCGGTCAAGCCTTCCCCGAGACGCGGTCGAGGTTCATCAGCCGGAGTCTCGCTAGGCGTGCTCGCTGACGCAGGAGTAACTCCGCCCACTACTGACCTCAGGGAAGATTCTCCCATCTGTTGGGGCCACGCAGGCAATCCCGCTCCGCTGCTTGGAGCAGCCGCAGCAACAGCAGCCTCTAGCAAGGACTCTCTGGCGCCACCAGCCAGAACTGTGGAAGGTCCCTCTCTAAAAGGCGAGGAACCTCCAGCCAAAGAATCATCCCTGATACAGGGAGATGCCGGCTCACTCACAGGAGCCCCAATACCAGGAATGCGGAGAGGACAAGCAACCGTCTCCTTCCTCCTCTTACGAAGGGAGGCTTCCTTCGGAGCAGAAGCCCGTCGCTTCCCAGAAGAGACTACCAGAGCCCCCGCCGGCGGAGGCACTGCACACCTCGGCAACGGCACCAGAGGCACATCCGGGGTACCAGACTCCTCACCCTCGTCAGAAGAGACCGAGGGGACTTCGACCCTTCCCCCAGGCTTGGCAGAAGGCACTCTGAAGCTTCCACGCATGTCAAAATTGTGATGGAAGGTGTTAATCGCCACATAGAACTGGGCATAGGAGTGAAGGATGCGCAGCTCCGTGGAGATTGTAACGACCGGCACGATAAAAATTGCCCCCGTACAACCCATGATAAAATATCGCCACCCTCTAGCTCCATCAATGAGTCCACCCCTGGACCTGAAGCTGGTGACGGCGTTGCCCATATGCAACTGGTCGTACCCAAACTGCCTGGCGAACCGACTAGGCAGGTAGGGCTCGAAGAAGCAATGGTCTTCGCTCATATACAGCAGATGGGAAGGTCTAATACAGACCAACCAATTAAATGCCTCCGGAGAAAGAACGGTCTTCCCTCGACCTGAATCCTCGAGCCACAGCCCTGACTGGTTGCGGTGCACAGTAGGGGAGTACAAAGGATCTTCCAGCCATGGCTGAGGTTCAAAACCAGTCGACAGTCTAAAACTGTATTCACATTCCAGGAGGAATCCCTATAATTCAATAGGAATATACCCCCTGAGCTGCTACCAGAACCGGGTGACATAACCCGGGAACTGTGGAGAATTAACCATCCCATCAAGTACAAGTATGGTAATTCCACCCTAGGGAAGCTCTTCCGCCGAGCTTCATCAACGAGCAACCCATCTGTCATGGCCCTCAGGCCAGCCTGTATACGGCACACCATGGCAGAAAGCAAGCCCAGTCTTGCCCCAAACACCAGACGCACTGCGGGCCATAGGATGTTCCGGTGAATGCGATCCGCGAAAGCAATGCCTGGCACCACTACTTGACGCAGCCATATGGAGAGAAAACCTGCCAGCTGGGCTTCCTTAGACAGAGGCCTGCGACAGCACCTCAAATAACTGTAGGCCTTTGTACCTTCGGGGTACTTTCCTACCCCATCAACGAGAATCTGATCGGGAGCCTTGGCGTCTTCCATAAGAGCCGTAACGACCTGGACACTGAGGACGCCCAAGCAGTTCACGGGCTCATTCTTGCCCCCCGAAGCTTTCTTCGACTTGGTAGCCCTAGCCCGATGGAAGAAGAGGTAGGACATCCACTTGGTGGTGTGAGCCAAATCAGAAGGCTCGTTATAAAAGGCGGTGCACTCGAAGTACTGACACATCAGCTCCTGATATACTTCCATCACCCGAGGGTCCATATCTCCCAACTCCCGGTTGGTGGAAACGTACTCTTCATATGGGGTATCCCCCATCGGCAGTCTCGAGACAACTGCCATCTCATGAAGGGCCAACCCCAACTCCCCTAATGGAGTGGCGAAGGTCCCGGTGAGCGGAATGTACCGCTCCATCAGTGCCAGGAACAAATTAGGGTTCGGAGGCAGCCCGACGCTCGTCGCACTCACGGCGGCATATAGTCCAATGCCCTCCAACTCTCTCTGGAAGTGCTTTAAGGCCCAGTCAACTAGGCATCTCCATCGGGAGTTCGTTGGGGCGATCCACCCATTGCACCGAGGATTCTCCTTGGGATATACCCCACCTCGACCCATGAAGTCGTTGCAGAAGGTCAGCAATTGGACCGGCTGGATCACCGAGCTATCTTCACTTGGAACACTGCCCGGGCACAGTCCTCGGAACAGCGTCACAACGCCAGAAGGGCGACTAACAAACGACCCCTGGTCAGCGCCTTTCAGATGAAAGATCTTCTTCGGCTTTCCGTGAAGATCAGGAGTCAGCTTCCAAGACATCTTCCTGGGATGCGTCGCATGGGAGAAGGCCGAGATGGGATAATCCCTCGGCATCGTCGACAGGTACAAGACCAAATCTCCGGCAGAGAAAACCCAAGGCTCCCTCTTGGGCTTCGTCTGGGACTGTTTATCAATCATGTCCCCAAAAAAAAAAGCCGGCTTTATGTACCGCTCTCCATCTACACGTGCCAAGGGTTCGCCGTTGATCATACTCAACAGCATTTGCTCACCCTGGGCCGGTATCAGGAGCTCCCTTCCCTCAGGATACTGGGGTCCAGAGATGGAAAATGCCACATAGGACAGATCCTCCAGATAGTTCGAGTGCAGCATCCCCGCAGCGGAGCCCATCACCTCAGCCAATGGGGACTCACCCAGATCAACTGCAAGATAATGCAAAAAAGATATATCATTACAAGTCTGGCATAAACACACGGACCAAGGAAACGACAGTCTGTGCTCTACGCCAAGATTGTACAAATTTGGTCACCTTACGCCGGAAGTCTCCTCCACGAACGTAAAATTCAAATTTTACGAAATACGCCAACTTTCGGTAGCCCGAGCTATTTACGCCCAGAGCTACGAAAATATGGAGTCTCTACGCTGACACATTAGAAATGTGGGCGTAAAAGATGAAAACGCCTCCGTGCGTCACCTTCCTCAAAAGAGGCTATCAGCACAGAAGACGACCTAGCGCAGTCACGTTCAACGTGTGCGAAGGATTTTTCGTCGTTTGTGTCATCCCAAAAAGTTCTACCTCTAAAGCCGGGAGCGCTAGTCGTCGGCGGGATGCTCCCCTCAGAGGGAAGTTTACCTTGCCCGACCGGAGATTCCCTCGTCGGGACAGAAGAATGAGAAGAAGAACCTATGCTCTTTCCCTTAGCGGAGGGGGTTTATTTCGACGCCATTTCTGAAAGACTCGAAGTGCTCGAAGGAAGAACGAAGAAAAACTCGAACAGTCGAAAGCTCTCTTTCGCAAAAGACGGATAAAGAGTTTTTCTTTCCAGAAACTGGGGATATATATACAGTCCGGGTCGACTCCTCGGATCCTCGGACGAACCCCTCGAGACCCTGACCAAATCTCGTAATTAATAGTTGGTTATGATTGGATGCTACGTCAGCCCAAAACCCTTGGAAGACGGACAGTCAGCGAATTCGAAAAGTTTTTTCATGCAAGACGGTTCAGCGGGTTCTACGCTAAATGAGCTTTTTATGCTCGACAGCAACGGATCTACGGTTTTACGCTCGCAAGCTACAAGTCTATGGTTTTACGCCCGGATGCCTTTGTGCTCGGTAGCTTTTATGCTCGAGAGGCCACAAACCCACGACTTTACGCTCAGCAGATACCAAATCGACGATCTCACGCTCGGTGGCGCTCAGTTTACGCTCAGCAGTAACAGATCCGTAAACCTCACGCTCGAAGAAATTTTCTTTTCAGGAGCTACAAATCAAACAGTTCTACGCTAAAGGAGCTTTTCTACGCTCGACAGCTACGAATCTAACGGCTTTACGTTCGACAGCTACAAGTCTATGGTTTTTTCTTGCCCGGATGCCTTTGTGCTCGGTAGCATTCTATGCTCGAGAGGCAACAAACCTACGACTTCACGCTCAGGAACCACAGGTCTACGATTTCACGCTCGATGGTGTTCTACGCTCACAGGCTACAGATCTACAGTCCTACGCTAAAAGGAGCTTTTCTACGCTCGACAGCTACGAATCTAACGGCTTTATGTTCGACGGCTACAAGTCTATGGTTTTTTCTTGCCCGGATGCCTTTGTGCTCGGTAGCATTCTATGCTCGAGAGGCAACAAACCTACGACTCCACGCTCAGGAATCACAGGTCTACGATTTCACGCTCGATGGTGTTTTACGCTCAAGAGGCTACAGACATGATTTCCCGCTCCACGACTTTCCGCATATCCAAACAGTCCCCAAGGCGGTCAAGTACAAAGAGTTCACACAGAAGATACTCGTTCTTAACCCCAAAGCATCCCCAAGTACCCGAAGTATGCATAGTTCAAACATTGAGAAATTACTCCTCTCGGGTCCAAAAAACTGGAGGTTCATCCAGATTCCAGTCTGAACATCTCGTCTATCAAAGTGGCAACTCAGTTTGACAGCCAAAAACCTCGACCCTGTTCCAAGGGAGTTTCGAGAGATCATTCTTGAAGACGAATTCTGAACAAAACGAAATTCCGCTCATCAGAGAGGCAACAGTTCAGAAATTCTACGCAGTCCTAGCAACAGGACAGTTCTAAATATTCAAAGTGCTCAGCAGCGTTCTACGGACTATCTGCTATGCATAAAGGACGGGGCCTAATACTCTTTCTATCAGAGTCAGCGTAAAGATTCAGACGTGTCGAAGCTGCACTTATTCAGACTTCACAAGCAACGTATGGCAAGACGATCATATGGAGAAGAAGACAATTTTATTAAAGATTAAAATCATGATTACATATAAGGGAAATCCAATCTACAAGGGTTTTTCTCTATTTTCTCATGATTACATCTGAGGGAAACTCCGTCTACAAAGGAGATACCCTCTCTTCGTCTGAAGATCGCCCAGAAACTGTTCTGGCAGGCTCTCGTTGGGCCTCAATTCTTCATCCATCTTCTCCGGCAGTCAGTCGGTTTATCGGAAACTGACTGACATATTGGTCAAACGGCGGAAGGATACAGAACTGGGCCTGCATAGATTTTGCAGATCCCATGCTCCGTGCGCCGCTCAAGCCGGGACAGGATGAGTCCTTTTGACACTCGTTCGCGGGGGCCTCAGGAAAAAATAAATAGTCTACAAACTGTGTGGTCAAATACGACCCTTCCTCTCTCCTGGGGCAACGCCATACAAAGTTGCTGATTATCCCGAGCAAGAGAGGCTGAGATGTCCTTCCATGATCCATCATTGCAGTGGACACTTGCTCGAAGACGCCATCTTTTACGGCTCCCTACATGCTGGAAGAACATGATCTCCTTTTTCCTCAGATCGATCCGACGAACTTCGGCGATCATCTCTGCATGACAATGGGAATGTGGTGAAGACAGGTTTACCCCCCAGCCTTTTATAGGCAAAAAAGATCACAGCGGTCCCCAATAAATCTGCCATAAAGTCAGCATCGACCGTTTCAACGCTCCATTCAGAAACGTTTTGAGTTACGAGGGGCCGTTCATGCTTCATTCAAAGCGTTTCAAATTCAGAGGAATTTAAAAGCTTTGAAGGGGGTCTTGTAGAAGTATGAAAAAAATGCTTGGAAGATCTACGCAGCATCTTGATACAGAGCAGCATAAGCAGAGGCCTTCAAGAGCCATCCAGCGTAAAACATGGTTCTTCATCGCCTCCATGGCGTAAAATCCAGCCGCTCTCAAAGCAGCGTTAAAGCGTACGAGGAACGCTTCGTATTCCCGAAAAGAAACTGTCCAGTCACGCAATAAACCTGACCTCTGACTCCTGACAAAAAGTGCTGCACAGCAACATAAACGACGGCTGGGAACGGGGGCAGACCCCTCGGGACGCGCTCCATAGTATGATGGCGGATCTCAGCATTTAATGCAGAGGATTTGGTTAAAATATCACCAAACCGACGCTTACTAAAATCTCCCGGCATAAATCGCTCTTTCGCGTGCGAAGAGAACACGCTGCCTTGTTTTACACAAGCAAACATGGGCTGTTTTACGCTCCGCAGAAGACAAACCGCCTGCCACGTCAAAAGCTGCGCTTCGTACAGGGCTCAAGGCACGTCCCTCCGTCAAAACGCACAGAGCGATGACAGTTTCTCCTCAAGGCACGTCTCCGCATTTAATGCACAGGATGATGGCAAATCTCTGCCAAAGATTTGATCTCCAAAAGCCGTAATTCCGGCTAAAGACGTCCACATCAGCACCCTGGCACGGTACGCAGCGGCCTCTACGCCCATTCAGGATCTGTGCTCCTACGGCTTCCACGCCTACTCGGCTTTTATGCCTGTTCGGCTTCTATGCCTACTCGGCTTCAACGGCCATCCGGCTTCAACGCCCTCCCAGTCTCTAAGACTACCCGGCTTCCATGCCAACTCGGCTTCTATGCCTGTTCAGCTTCTAAGCCTACTCAGGCTTCTATGCCTGCTCGACTTCTATGCCATGGTGACGGACATTTGGCTTCTACGCCAACCCCTTCTACACAATGGATACCTACCTACGTGGCTTTTACGCCGTGATCTTAGTAGCAATTGTACGCGTTGTGTCCCCTTAGTTGGACCCGCGTCACCCGCTCATTCAAAAGATCATCTATACGTAGGCATTGGTTACTTTAACCGTTGTGTAATAGGGTGCTGTACTTTCCACTCCTCGGTTGTTACACCGAGAGAGTGGTCACTGTCACCAAAACTCTATAAATAGAGACCCCTATCAATGGGGAACAAGGTCGACAATTTGGAAGATCGAATAAGGTCACCGAATCAGAGATCAGGAGACAGAGAGAGAGAGAGAGAGAAGAATACAGAGCTCAGGCAAGGAATAGGGAGAGACGACCTTCAGCATCGCGCATCCACCCTCCTTCGCAACCTCCGAAGCTGCATCCTGTCTTCCACGGCACTTCTTCAATATCGTGTAGTCGAAGGGCTAAAGTGATCGACCGCAGATCAGACACCTATAGTAATTCATACCCAGATTAAATAAATTGTACTCCCGCATCCTCGCATAGGATCGAATTGTACAAGTTTGTTTGTAAACCAAAGGGCACGGGTCTCGTATAAACCCTGTCATTGAAATACACTTTCATTCTTTCGTTTAATACCACAAACACCAGTATGCCTAGAGTTATGATTTCTATGAAGACTTTGTTATTTTTCTCAGTGACTAGCAACACAGAGAAGAGTTCAAAAATATAGAATAATTTTGTTCTCTATATTGTTGATGAAACAATATGTTTGTGCATGAAATATGGAGAGAGTTTTGTCGATCATTTTCTTCTGAGTAACCGGTTCTTAACATAACTCAATCCTTGATGCAATATTAAACATGGATGAGTTGTATGAAGATACCATCTTTAAGTCCCGGTAGCAAGATTGGTCAATTTATTATTTGTGCTGCAAGGATGACTTCTTTATGGGGGTCATATCTATCCTTTAGGGATTTCCACATAGTTTTTGGATCTTCTACAGCGAGGTACCCATTCTTCAAATATATATGAAGATGTCGACATACAAAATTATCATTTTAGTCTTATCTCCAGGACTAATAGTTGTTACTACCACATTTTTAGGTGGAGATATTTTTGTCATTGAGGACATTTTATATTTAGTGATTAAATATTTATATATTGTGCTACTAATTATTTATATTGTGTTGTGCTATTTATTATTAGTTAGTAGACTAGCCAAATTATTGGACTTGTCATTAATGAACCCAATTAGATTATCATGACACTTTGAGACCAACATTGAGTTAGGCCCATTAGACTCATTTTTTTAGTTAATTAAGGAGATTAGATTAATTTTTATTAGATTAGAAGCTTCCTAATATAGCACTCCTAATTAAACCTCATAACTAGCTAGTGGGGAGGGCATTATTGTCAATGTGAATTACTTGGAGAAGGGGAAAGAGGGGCCGGCCATATGAGGGGAGTCTCTCTCTCTCTCTCTCTCTCTCTCTCTCATTAATTCATTTTAATTTTGGATCCCCAATTGTGTTCTTCCCCAAATTACTTTGTCCCTCCACCAAAATTCACCAATTTCTCTCATTTTCTTTCATTTATATCACATAAGGAGCATTGGAGATTGGATTGCAAGGAGCACTTAGAGAAGAAGCCATTAGATAGGAACTTGTGTCCTAATTATGTCCATTTAGATTTTGCATTAGGAATCTATCTCCCAATAGGTAAAATTATAAATTCCCTCCTTAATTAGACTCTAATTCATGCATTTGACCATTAGTAAACCTACATTTGCTTAGGGATATCCATAGAAACAAGAACTAGGTTCATATGACTTATATTGTGATTTCTATATAGGTTTTTGTGCCCAATTTAGAGAAATTCCGAGATTGATGCATCAAGTGTGTGTCATGAGACCAATTAGATCTATTTAGACATAAATTGATGATATAGGACTAGGTACGTGTCAACAATCGGACACGAGTACATCGTATCATAAAATTTTGTGATACGCTATGACACAAAATTTATTTTGGGTTATTTGTGCTTGATAGTGTAATTTCTCTTCAATTTCTATTGTAACTTATTACTTTAGTTGTATATAGATATAATTGATATGTATAATTAGTATTTGTTAGTTATTAGAAATTTTGATGCATTATTTTAGTGCGTATCCTAGAGTGTCACAAGGGTGAGCTTCAAGTGTTTGATCTAATGCACTTAGTGCATGTGTATCATATAATACCTATAGGTAGGTGTATATATCTAGCACATATAAGTATATATTTATATTTATTTAATGATTTCGTATAAGAATATAAGTATGAGTGTGTTGTGTGATAGCTTGTGTATAGGAATGTCTGTGTTGTGTTGTGTGTGTGTACAGGTAGTAGAGGGGTCGAGCAGTGGCATTGCAGCATGGTAGTAGCAGTAGTGGTATTTGTATTATGGTTGTAATGTAAAGAGGGGAATCGGGCTAAGAAGGTTAATAACAACAACATCAGTAGGTAATTAAGTAGGAGGTAAGGGAGGGTCTCAATTGTGTCTGCAGGGGCAATTAGGCCTAAGGTTTCAGTAGCAGCGTGCATTGACACACTGCATCAGTATGCATGTTTGTGTATCTGCAGTTCATGGATGCTTTATGAGTGAGTGAGGGAGTGAAGAGAAGATACATCAGTTGCAACTTGGAGTTGCATATCATTATGATAGAAGTTGGGGAGGTTTGTTTGATACCTGAGCACGTATCAGTCTTTAAAGGAACTCAATATTAGTCAAGAGATTAACAGTGAGGGAGGAAAACTACAGTCCTACCCACTGTGGTACAGGTTTGATGCAGTGCTACACTCTACCTGGATACCAAGTCTGATGCAGGGTGATGCACTATATTTAGCTACATCAGCAGTATCGGGAAGTTGGGGGGGGGGGGGGGGGTTGAACTTCGAGTTTCAGTTTAGAACAGTAGCAGTAGGAGTTAAGGCATTAGTTTGGTGTTGACAAGAGAGAAACTTACATGCAATATTTGCCTGGGTCTGAAGCCTGTGAGCCACCTAGTATGTTGGTTAAGTGTTAGAGCCAATTAAGTATTAGGGAGGTAGTAGGGTATGAGTGAAGTATGGGTTAAAGTGAGGTATCCTAGTATTGAGTGTTCCATGAAGTGAATTTGAGTGTGGGCTAATGAATTACTAGAATAATGGTCAAGGTATTTGTAAACCCCCTAATTTTTTTAAAATAATTTTTACCCAATTTTCTGAAATTTTCTGGAATTAAAACTAAGATATTTTATAATTAAATGATTTTTAAATAATTTTAATTAATATTAAAATATTATGAAAAAATATTTTTGGGTGCGAAATAAAAAACTAGACATATGGTAATTTTTTGGAAATTTATTGGACCCCGAAATCATTTTTAAAGCCCTAAAAACCAAGTTGTAATTAACCCTAATTAAACCCTAAAAATAAATTCGGTTTATTTTAAAATAAACCAAACCAAACCAACCCAGACCCAGTTCAACCGAACCAAACCAAACCCAGCCCTTAGCGAGTCGGGTCGGATCTAAACCCGACCCGAAACCCGCATACCCAAACCCGCACCCTAGCCTTAGCAGATCGGGCCGGATCCGCCGCCCGACCCGTTGACCCGACCCAAACCCGATCGAAACAAATCAGAATCCTTATCGGATTCACTGTTCCGGCAACCCCTATAAATATCCCCTCTCTGCCTCGACGCTGGAACCCTAAACCTAGCCTCCCTCCTCTGCTCCGCTCCGCCGCAGCAGCGCCTAGCCGTCCTCCTCCCTCGTCTTCCTCTCCCGACGATCCCCCACAGCCCTCGATCACCTCCGCCGGAACCCTAATACTCGACCGCCGTCTCCTCCACATTCCTCCGCCTCTCTCCCCGACCCGCTCTTCCCTCTCTCCCACGAGCCCTGACCGCCTTCCCTCCTCCTTACTCCACCGTCGTTACCCCGCTCCGCCGCCTCCACATGACAAGCCCTCTCCCCTCGAGCGCCCAGCTCTGCCCTCTCCTCACCGTCACCCTCCCAGAGCCGCCTCCACCTTCTCCCCTCGCCTCCGCAGCCCTCGACGACCCCCTGCCGGACCTCGACGACCTCGCCTCTTTCCAGCACCCGAACGCCGGCCGCCTGAGCATCAACCCCCTCTGCCTCCGGCTGAACACCTCCACCCCGAGCCGTCTTCCACCGGCGAGTCTCCCACAGCAGCACTCAAAACCCTAACCCTAGCTACAGTAACCCGGACACCGTGTCGCAGTGTCGAGTCTCCCCACGGACAAGAAGAAACCTCGTTCTACGGAGCCCTGTTCAGGTAACCCGTTCTCTCTCCTCGTTGCTCCATTTTTTGTTCCGTCAGTTATGATGCGAAGGCTGCATAACCCTCTCGATGCCCGTGCAACCCGCTCGGTGCGTCGCGTCTTGTGGCGATCGTAAACCGCGATCCAAAAATAGGAAAATCAAAACCCCATTTTCCCCCAGAACTGAGTGCGCCCCACCAAATGGGACGACTTGGTCGCGTGCGGTCTTCACCGAAAGGGGCACGCCGTTGATACGGACGTGCAGGATTTCGCAGAAATTGATTTGGATGTGCGTGCACACCAAAATTAACACGTATCCGCCGATAACGTCCCGTATCTGCCTGTTCTGGAATACGTCGTAACTTCGTGTACACACGTTGTATCGAAACAAAACTTGTGCCATCGGACTCGTAGCAATTCGCTGGTCCTGTGACCCAAGTTTGGCTCGATTCTGAAAACGTTGACAAAATCGCGTATCGTGGGCCCCGTGGTTCCACTTGACGGGCGATTTTGTGATCGGCTCATCGGAATCTAATTTTGGAAGTTCCGTTGGGTTTGTATCATCGTTCTGGACTTGTCGACACTAAGTTTGACGAATTTGGAGACCTTTGACCCTGTCACATTTTTCGGTGCGAAGCGGCCCACATGTGGACCCCGTTTTGACCAAAAACTGTCATTTTTGCCCTTGTGTCCAAATTAGACTCAAGGACAGGCATTTCTAGCAATTTGATATTTTCTGAGACTGTTGGTGATGTTTATTTTAGCTTTTGGAGGAGTACCAGCAGAATCCACTGATACAGGGACAGCTGTTGGTATTCAAACTCCAGGCAAGTGTACCTTGCCAAAACTTGCTGTTCTTGTTACATATTTCTTAGATTTATTTATATGGTTGTTCATGCTTAACCTAGGACCGTGTGACTTACTTAGCATCCGATTCATAGTCGGGTGCCAACACCGTACGCGGAGTTGTGTAACGTTACCTAGAGATGGATATCGTGACCCTTTACATTCTCGTACTTGCCTTATCAAGTACATCATAACCCAGGACACTCGACACTATTCATAAGACAGAATCTTTCTGAGATATTCATGGTAATTTTGTGTAGGTTGCAGAATTTTAACATAGATATTATATTCATAGATATTATATGACTTGTTGCATTAGCTATGATCTCGCGTGACATGGACATGAGACGTTGTGGACATGAGACGTATGGTTATATTGGGTGGGAAGAGACACACAGGCTACAGGCTGATTTATGTATATATTTATTATGGTGAGGCCTTAGACTCTATATCAGAGCTAGGCACTCTACTAGCGAGATATTATTGTGAGGCCTTAGACTCTACATTAGAGCTAGGCACTCTACTAGTGATATTACTGCTACCGGCTCCCAGACACAGAGCTTGTAGTGGTCTCAGCCTGAGTTCTAGTGATGCTCTCATCTTGCATATCACTTAGTTGGTTATATAGTTTACCCTATTATTTCATTTGTTTCTACACTGCATTATTTATGGCTTGAGTTATATTGTACCTTGTTATGTCCCCTTAGGACCTGGATCCGGATTATATTCCCAGGATTAGCAGACGAGATCTACCCCGAGGTATACAGTATAGGAGCATTAGCAGCAGCAGGAGCAGGAGTTGATACAGGAGCTGTACCGATTTTCGAGGACGAGGTGTTAGCTGAAGACTTTTTCTGAGTATCTGTGTTTCATACTCAGTATCTACTTTATTCAGACATTTATGTGATGGTCTGTTGAACTATTGTATCAGACTTATTATCGGGTAGTTCCCCGATTTATGTACTTGAGACTTGATGATGTTTATACTTCACTCTATTGATATTGCTGTATTTATTCTGTGGATGAGATTAGTAGACCCTTATTATTGTATTACAGCTTAAGTACGCCCCGATGGATCCATTAAATTGGGTTTGTCCATCGGTGTGTGCTGCTGGCCATTGACACATGTCTAGTCCCTCGATATTTTGGGACTGGAACGTGACATGATTTTTGTGGTGGGCCATGCAGGTCAAGAGCATATTGTCTCGGTTATGTTACTGTACCTAGCAAGCCTGCAAATAGGACTAGAGTATAGGATCTCATCCACAATTGACTATGATTCATCCTCCTCCTATCTGTTCTATTTGAACAATTGTATCCTGCTTGATTCCTGTACTTCCTTAATAGTTCTTTGAGTATAACCTTCTACTCGAATATAGGAACCCATGTTATTAGAATGATAAGTAGGATAACCTTCCTATTAAGAGTACAGCTAGGATATTGACACACCCCTAAGTAGAACGCTTAATGAACCCTAGCGTCCCTCACCTATAGAATAATTTACCATTATTTCTTGTTATAGTCATGAATGACCTAAGAGTAGTATAGGCACTGCTAAGAGCTAGTTAGAGATTTGACCCTAATGTTGACCCCAGTCTTGAGGAACCAATAGAAATCTGAGATCGAATGTTAGGACTGAATCTAATGTGCATAGTGAGATAGTGTTAGGATATAGGTTTGTATCGTGATATTGGCAGACAGTACCTCAGGAAGCCCAGAGCAACGAGTATGAAATTCCCCATGAGATCATACCTCAAACCCGGAGAATTGCTCGCCACTTTCACCTTAGGAAACCATGATATTATCTAGAGTCCCATATTTTAATTTTATATGTTGTTCATCTGTGACCTTAACGTTCGCTAATGCGCAACGACTAAAATATGTTCTTCTTTTCTCCGTCTTTCAATTCGTGCCACCTGACACTTCTGATAGTAGATCAAGTAATTTTATTCCTTGTTAAGGACCCATAGTTTGCTAGGATTATAGCTGTAGTCTTGAATTTAAAAATTTTGTGCTTGGTAGTTAGAGTTCGATAAGTTTGAGTTAATCTTGTAGGTTGTGACCCGATGATTTTTCCTTAGTGTTAAATCACGTAATTTGTACCCCACCTCGATACAAATTATATTCCCTTTCCCTTGAGACCAGTAATCCCCTCCATTCATACTATTGATACTTGTATTCTAGGAACACTATGATTAAGACTTAAGATAACCATTACTTACATGATACAATAGGAGACCCTAATAAGTACTAGGATCCGTTTCTCGTATAACCAAATAAGAGTTGTACTTTATTTACTAGAACCTTATTAATTCGTAGGATCCCCTTTAGACTATCATAGTACTAGTGTATTATTATTTCTAAGTTGGGTAGTATGTCTCACAATATAGTATCACGTAAGCCCTATTGACCCATTGATGAAGCATAATAGGATGCCACAACTTTAGACTTGCGTAATATGACAGTGGTTACTCAGACAGTAGAATTTAAAGGCCCATGCCCTAATTGGTCGATTAGAGACTTAGACAAGGAGTTGTATGATAACTGTAGAGATTGTAAAATCTTTTATTATTATTGCTTATTTTATTTTTGTCTTTGTGAACTTGAATTAATTTGTACCTCCTTTCATCATCATCTAGCGTACTTATATTTATTGTACTACATTGACTTATGCTGCTAATATAGCCTAGTTTTGCAAGCTTACTCTTCTATCGAGCTTGATCATGATATATGTATTAGTGGGTTAACACACTGATACATGTCAGAATTAGTGTACTACGGTCTGATCAACCATAGTGCGCTTGGTTCGCCCCTTCGCATAACTACCGTACGTGGATTGAGATATATAGTGATTAGTAGACGAATGTACTTGCCCTCTAGATATGTCTAAGCAGATCGTATCAGTTACATAACTGTACTAATACGAGCATGTGAATAGGAATTACCAAAATATGATTTCAATCCACAGCTGCCTTGACAATTCTTATTTGAATTCTTTAAATGCCTTGATCTCGATACTTCTATTCTATTACCTCTCCTTTGAACTCTTTATTATTGATCTCCGTCTTCCCTTATTTCGGAAAGACGAAACCTCGTGCTTGGTATAAGTTTTATATATATATAGTACTAGATATACCCCGCAGGCCAGTCGCATTGTTTGGTGACTATTTTTTATAAATGATTAATGGCATATCATAGATGATATGGTTGGTGCTAAAACTTTGAGGATTCAATAACAAAATTTGGGGTATAACTTTCTTAGATGTATAGCCTTAGATGATAGATGGATAAATTCTAAGTTGGGTAGAGACCGCGATATTCACTTGAGAGGAATTTTTTAGACTGTAATCAAGTGAGATTTGATAGAGAGACCCTACCCTAGTTTAATTTCGAGGACGAAATTGTTTTAAGTTGGGTAGATTGTAAACCCCGTGATTTTTTAAAATTTTTTTAAAATAATTTTTACACAATTTTCTAAAATTTTCTGGAATTAAAACTAAGGTATTTTGTAATTAAATGATTTTTAAATAATGTTAATTAATATTAAAATATTATGAATAATATTTTTGGGTACGAAATAAAAAACTAGACATAGGATAATTTTTCGGGAATTTATTGGATCCCAAAAGCATTTTTAAAGCCCTAAAAACCAAGTTATAATTAACCCTAATTAAACCCTAGAAATAAACCCGGTTTATTTTAAAATAAACCAAACCAAACCAACCCAGCCCCGTTCAACCGAACCGAACCAAACCTAGCCCTTAGCGAGTCGGGTCGGATCTAAACCCGACCCGAAACCCGCATACCCAAACTCGCACCCTAGCCTTAGCGGATCGGGCCGGGTCCACCGCCCGACCCGCTAACCTGACCCAAAACCGATCGAAACAAATCGGAATCCTTATCGGATTCACTGTTCCGGCGACCCCTATAAATATCCCCTCTCCGCCTCGATGCCGGAACCCTAAACCTAGCCTCCCTCCTCTGCTCCGCTCCGTCGCAGCAGCGCCTAGCCGTCCTCCTCCCTCGTCTTCCTCCCCCGACGATCCCCCACAGCCCTCGATCACCTCCGTCGGAACCCTAACACTCGACCGCCGTCTCTTCCACCTTCCTCCGCCTCTCTCCCCGACCCGCTCTCCCCTCTCTCCCATGAGCCCCGACCGCCTTCCCTCCTCCTTACTCCACCATCGTTACCCCGCTCCGCCGTCTCCCCACGACAAGCCCTCTCCCCTCGACCGCCCAGCTCCGCCCTCTCCTCACCGTCACCCTCCCAGAGCCGCCTCCACCTTCTCCCCTCGCCTCCGCAGCCCTCGACGACCCGCTGCCCGACCTCGACGACCTCGCCTCTCCCCAGCACCCGAACGCCGGCCGCCTGAGCACCAACCCCCTCCGCCTCCGGTTGAACACCTCCACCCCGGGCCGCCTGCCTCCGGCGAGTCTCCCACAACAGCACTCGAAACCCTAACCCTAGCTACAGTAACCCGGATACCGTGTCGCAGTGTCGAGTCTCCCTACGGACACGAAGAAACCTCGTTCCACGGAGCCCTGTTCAGGTAACCCGTTCTCTCTCCTCGTTGCTCCATTTTTTGTTCCGTCAGTTGTGACACGTAGGCTACGTAACCCTCTCGATGTCCGTACAACCCGCTCGGTGCGTCGCGTCCTGTGGCGATCGCAAACCGCGATCCAAAAACAGGAAAATCAATACCCCATTTTCCTCCGGAACTGAGTGCGCCCCTCCAAAAGGGACGACTTGGTCGCGTGCGATCTTCACCGAAAGGGGCGCGCCATTGATACGGACGTATGAGATTTCGCAGAAGTTGATTTGGATGTGCGTGCACACCGGAATCAACGCATATCCGTCGACAACGTCCCATATCCGCCTGTTCTGGAATACGTCGTAACTTCGTGTACACACGTCGGATCGAAACAAAACTTGTGCCATCGAACTCGTAGCAATACGCTGGTCCTGTAACCCAAGTTTGGTTCTATTCTGAGAACGTTGACAAAATCGCGTATCGTAGGCCCCGCGGCTCCACTTGACGGGCGATTTTGTGACCGGCTCATCGGAATCCAATTCTGGAAGTTTCATTGTGTTCGTATCATCGTTCTGGACTTATCGACACTAAGTTTGATGAATTTGGAGACCTTTGACCCTGACACAATTTTTGGTACGAAGTGGCCCACATGTGGACCCCGCTTTGACCAGAAACTGTCATTTTTGCCCTTGTGTCCAAATTAGACTCAAGGACAGGCATTTCTAGCAATTTGATATTTTCTGAGACTGTTGGTGATGTTTATTTTAGCTTTTGGAGGAGTACCAGCAGAATCCACTGATACAGGGACAGCTGTTGGTATTCAAACTCCAGGCAAGTGTACCTTGCCAAAACTTGCTGTTCTTGTTACATATTTCTTAGATTTATTTATATGGTTGTTCATGCTTAACCTAGGACCGTGTGACTTACTTAGCATCCGATTCATAGTCGGGTGCCAACACCGTACGCGGAGTTGTGTAACGTTACCTAGAGATGGATATCGTGACCCTTTACATTCTCGTACTTGCCTTATCAAGTACATCATAACCCAGGACACTCGACACTATTCATAAGACAGAATCTTTCTGAGATATTCATGGTAATTTTGTGTAGGTTGCAGAATTTTAACATAGATATTATATTCATAGATATTATATGACTTGTTGCATTAGCTATGATCTCGCGTGACATGGACATGAGACGTTGTGGACATGAGACGTATGGTTATATTGGGTGGGAAGAGACACACAGGCTACAGGCTGATTTATGTATATATTTATTATGGTGAGGCCTTAGACTCTATATCAGAGCTAGGCACTCTACTAGCGAGATATTATTGTGAGGCCTTAGACTCTACATTAGAGCTAGGCACTCTACTAGTGATATTACTGCTACCGGCTCCCCGACACAAAGCTTGTAGTGGTCTCAGCCTGAGTTCTAGTGCTGCTCTCATCATGTATATCACTTAGTTGGTTATATAGTTTACCCTATTATTTTATTTGTTTCTACACTGCATTATTTATGGCTTGAGTTACATTATACCTTGCTATGTCCCCTGAGGACCTGGATCCGGATTATATCCCCTGGATTAGCAGACGAGATCTACCCGAGGTATACAGTATAGGAGCATTAGCAGCAGCAGCAGCAAGAGTTGATATAGGAGCTGTACCGATTTTCGAGGACGAGGTGTTAGCTAAAGACTTTTTCTGAGTATCTGTGTTTCATACTCAGTATCTACTTTATTCAGACATTTATGTTTTGGTCTGTTGAACCATTGTATCAGACTTATTATCGGGTTGTTCCCCGATTTATGTACTTGAGACTTGATGATGTTTATACTTCACTCTATTGATATTGCTGTATTTATACTGTGGATAAGATTAGTAGACCCTTATTATTGTATTACAGCTTAAGTACGCCCCGATGGATCCATTAAATTGGGTTTGTCCATCGGTGTGTGCTGCTGGCCATTGACACATGTCTAGTCCCTCAATATTTTGGGACTGGGACGTGACATAGTTTTTGTGGTGGCCCATGCTGGTCAAGAGCATATTGTCTCGGTTATGTTACTGTATCGAGCAAGCCTACAAATAGGACTAGAGTATAGGATCTCATCCACAATTGACTATGATTCATCCTCCTCCTATCTGTTCTATTTGAACAATTGTATCCTGCTTGATTCCTGTACTTCCTTAATAGTTCTTTGAGTATAGCCTTCTACTCGAATATAGGAACCCATGTTATTAGAATGATAAGTAGGGTAACCTTCCTATTAAGAGTACAGCTAGGATATTGACACACCCCTAAGTAGAACACTTAATGAACCCTAGCGTCCCTCACCTATAGAATAATTTACCATTATTTTTTATTATAGTCATGAATGACCTAAGAGTAGTATAGGCACTGCTAAGAGCTAGTTAGAGATTTGACCCTAATGTTGACCCCAGTCTTGAGGAACCAATAGAAATCCGAGATCGAATGTTAGGACTGAACCTAATGTGCATAGTGAGATAGTGTTAGGATATAGGTTTGTATCGTGATATTGGCAGACAGTACCTTAGGAAGCCCAGAGCAACGAGTATGACATTCCCCATGAGATCATACCTCAAACCCGGAGAATTGCTCGCCACTTTCACCTTAGGAAACCATGATATTATCTAGAGCCCCATATTTTAATTTTATATGTTGTTCATCTGCGACCTTAACGTTCGCTAATGCGCAACGACTAAAATATGTTCTTCTTTTCTCCGTCTTTCAATTCGTGCCACCTGACACTTCTGATAGTAGGCCAAGTAATTTTATTCCTTCTTAAGGACCCATAGTTTGCTAGGATTATAGCTGTAGTCTTGAATTTGAAAATTTTGTGCTTGGTAGTTAGAGTTCGATAAGTTTGAGTTAATCTTGTAGGTTGTGACCCGATGATTTTCCCTTAGTGTTAAATCACGTAATTTGTACCCCACCTCGATACAAATTATATTCCCTTTCCCTTGAGATCAGTAATCCCCTCCATTCATACTATTGATACTTGTATTCTAGGAACACTATAATTAAGACTTAAGATAACCATTACTTACATGATACAATAGGAGACCCTAATAAGTACTAGGATCCGTTCCTCGTATAACTAAATAAGAGTTGTACTTTATTTACTAGAACCTTATTAATTCGTAGGATCCCCTTTAGACTATCATAGTACTAGTGTATTATTATTTCTAAGTTGGGTAGTATGTCTCACAATATAGTATCACGTAAGCCCTATTGACCCATTGATGAAGCATAATAGGATGCCACAACTTTAGACTTGTGTAAGATGACAGTGGTTACTTAGACAGTAGAATTTAAAGGCCCATGCCCTAATTGGTCGATTAGAGACTTAGACAAGGAGTTGTATGATAACTGTAGAGATTGTAAAATCTTTTATTATTATTGCTTATTTTATTTTTATCTTTGTGAACTTGAATTAATTTGTACCTCCTTTCATCATCATCTAGCGTACTTATATTTGTTGTACTACCTTGACTTATGCTGCTAATATAGCCTAGTTTTGCAAGCTTACTCTTCTATCGAGCTTGATCATGATATATGTATTAGTGGGTTAACACACTGATATATTTCAGAATCAGTGTACTATGGTCTGATCAACCATAGTGCGCTTGGTTCGCCCCTTCGCATAACTACCGTACGTGGATTAAGATATATAGTGATTAGTAGACGAATGTACTTGCCCTCTAGATATGTCTGAGCAGATCGTATCAGTTACATAACTGTACTAATACGAGCATGTGAATAGGAATTACCAAAATAGGATTTCAATCTACAAGTGCCTTGACAATTCCTATTTGAATTCTTTAAACGCCTTGACCCCGATACTTCTATTCTATTACCTCTCCCTTGAAATCTTTATTATTGATCTCCGTCTTTCCTTATTTCGGAAAGACGAAACCTCGTGCTTGGTATAAGTTTGATATATATATAGTACTAGATATACCCCGTAGGCCAGTCGCTTTGTTTGGTGACTGTCTTTTATAAATGATTAAGGGTATATCATAAATGATATGATTGGTGTTAAAACTTTGAGGATTCAATAACAAAATTTGGGGTATAGCTTTCTTAGATATATAGCCTTAGATGATAGATGGATAAATTCTAAGTTGGGTAGAGACCGCGATGTTCACTTGAGAGAAATTCTTTAGATTGTAATCAAGTGAGATTTGAAAGAGAGACCATACCCTAGTTTAATTTCGAGGACGAAATTGTTTTAAGTTAGGTAGATTGTAAACCCCCTGATTTTTTTAAATTTTTTTAAAATACTTTTTACACAATTTTCTGGAATTTTTTGGAAATAAAACTAAGGTATTTTGTAATTAAATAATTTTTAAATAATGTTAACTAATATTAAAATATTATGAAAATAATATTTTTGGCTGCGAAATAAAAAACTAGACATAGGGTAATTTTTCGAGAATTTATTGGACCCCGGAAGCATTTTTAAAGCCCTAAAAACTAAGTTGTAATTAACCCTAATTAAACCCTAGAAATAAACCTGGTTTATTTTGAAATAAGCCAAACCAAACCAACCCAGACTCGGTTCAACCGAACCGAACCAAACCCAGCCCTTAGCGAGTCGGGTTGGATCTAAACCCGACCCGAAACCAGCATACCTAAACCCGCACCCTAGCCTTAGCGGATCGGGCCGGATCCGCCGCCCGACCCGCTGACCCAACCCAAACCCGATCGAAACAAATCAGAATCCTTATCGGATTCACTGTTCCGGCGAACCCTATAAATATCCCCTCTCCGCCTCGACGCCGGTGTCACGACCCGATTCCGTAGAATCGTTGAGGCGTCCCCCAAATCGTGACCGCCGTACGGGCCTGGAGTTGCGCCCGTACAAGGCTTTAATGATTTGCATAACAAGCACATATTCAGAGTACACAGATAAATTGAAACACAGATTTGAAACATGGAAAAGTTCTCTTTATTGATAATGAACATCTATTACAAACTCTTGAACGAGTCAGCTAATATGCCGAACGGTTTACAAAAGAGATGACACAAAATGAGATAGCAGTCCTGTACATTATATTCCTTTACTAAACTTCAAAAGATATAGACCTCCAGGCTGGAGGATAGCTTTGCCACGGAGCTGCATTTGTGTATGAAGAGTTGCAAGCTCCGGTCTTCAAAATGCTTCAAGGGCGCGGTAAAGGTGCGCTAATAGCTGGACTGGATCGGGAAGACGACTTCGGCTCCTCGCTCGGTTCGTCTTAGTGCGGAGAACCTGTTTCAACGAGGGTCAGCATATCGAAACATGCTGGTGAAGGCGAGCTAGCCGAACTATACCAATCAACACGTTGTTTTAAATGAAGCATGCATATTTATGGGTTTCTATCTTGCCTTAGTTTATTTACAAGTAAGCAGCATATAGAATTTACTGAAATGAACGTGCCACCGTTCGGTGGATTTTTACCTGCCCGTCTGAATTACCTGCACAATACTTACCATGCCTTCCCTGCCACGAAGACACAAGTTAGTTTGCAACAGGTTTAAATATACACGTTGGGATTACTGGCTAGAAGCCATAATGGACCGTTTAGTCTTGAACGAGGATGAAATGCAGCAAAGATTCGTTGGTGGCTGCAGACTATCCTTGTTCAGATGCGTGAGACTATCGTAAAGTTCCGCCAGGAACGGATCGGTGCCAGTGCCCCAGCAACCGTCCGCAGGAACTCGTTACCTTGTGCACAAGTTGTCCGTGATCAATCGTTCGTGATACGTTAACGTTGATGCGTTGAGGCAACATGAACATGAGATAAGCAACATTACATGATTCATTTTGCATAGTCTTCCTGACAGTTTATTTCATAACAAGTGTATTCCATGCTTAGCATAATTTATGGAAGAAGAAGCATTCTAACTAAATTGAAGCATGTATAAAATATTCCCAAACGAATAAGCAAGCAATACAATCCAAGTCTATTTTCTTTTATCTTGGTATCTTTTATTATTACTTGGTATCGTTTGATCGGGGCAAAGAAGGATACAGATTTTTAGGGCGTGAAGCTTGGAAGCAGGGCTAGCTAATCGGGTTGGTAGCCACTCACTTGGTTGGAAGGAAAGGAGAAGGAAAGAGGCACTTCACGACTCCGCTCGCAAGCCGCCTACTGCTCGTTCACCTGCACACGAACAGTTCGATTAATACTTCTTTCTCTCTTTTCAATCTCGGAATAGAAGTGCAAGTTCAATGAACGAAAACAATGAAAACCATCAAAACCGTTCAAGGAAAACAAGCAAATCCCAAAACCAACTCAAAGCACGAAAGCAACAAGCGACATCGAAAATTGAGGCAATAAAAGATAGCAGCGGAGAGGTCCCTCCTGACTCTGCCGCTAAGCCGATCCTTGGGGCGCAGTCCACTTAATATGGGAATCGATTCCGAAGAAACAAATCCATAACGAGGACGAGTTCTTAATTCAATCTATCCCGATCGAACGATACCGTTTGTGTTTCTTAGCCGCGCTCCCAGCACCGGGGGAACGGGGCGCTACATCCTACCCAACCAATTGGAAGTTTCGTCCCGAAACTTAAGAATAATGCTTACCGTTAAGGATGATGAACTGAATAGTTTGGGCAATCACGAATTCGGTGGGTTGAGTCACCGCAAATGAGACATTGTCCGAGTTTCTTGTGGCACGTTTCAACTGTGTGCCCTGGTTTCTTACAATAAGAACATTGTTGCCCTGGGTTTCCTCTTCGTGGACCGCCGTGGTTAGGGCGCTTTGCAGCGGTGTTTCCTCTATCGTTGCCTTGGCATTTATGATTGTAGGTATGCACAGCGCCGTGGAAACGTGAGGATACTGTGGTTCAAGAGATAGGGCATGATTCATCACTTCACGCATTGTCCCGTACTGATTATTGACTACGTGCCCATGAATGGCAGGGCGCAGACCGCCTTCAAACCTTCTAGCTCGACTCGCTGCATCAGGTAAATAGGCCCTAGCGAATTTAGAGAGTCGGTTGAATTCAGCGGAGTACTGCTTCACTGTCATACTGCCCTGCCTCAGTTGTACGAACTCGTTTTCCATCTGACGTTGCACTGGAGGGGGTATAAAGTCTTCTTCAAACGCGGCACGAAAAGTCGTCCACGAGATCGCCTTCTCTCCTTGATCAAATTGGAGAGATCGTCGATGCACGTTCCACCAATAGTGCGCGTTGAGGCGGAGCTGAAGTTGGGTGCAGGCGACGCGCTTCTCTTCGGGAACTTCTAGCAGAGCGAAGTGATCTTCAAGCTCGACTAGCCAATCTAGAGCTACTACTGGGTCCTTAGTCCCGTTGAATGGGGTATTGTAGACTTTCTTGAAATGGCCCAAGTTGAAGGCAGTCACGTCCCTCGGCCTTGGGATTTGAGGCGTCTCCACTTCAAGTACGGGCTGTTCCATCGGAGTCATTGCTGTTGCGGCGGAATGGTTGGCAGCCAAAGTCTGAACTATCTGTTGCAGGGTATCTACCTGCTTCTGTTGGAATGAGAATCGGGTCTCCAGATTGCTTTCGAACTTGGCTTGGCGAGCATCATCTCTTTGTCGTTGCGATTCTAACATTTGCATTACCCGCTCAAGCGGGTCAATTTGAGATATGCCACGCTGGCTCCGCGAGCTTCCCGAAGTACCCGAACTGCTTTTTTGTGTTTCGTTCGGAGCTTGCGCTGCAGATTGCGCTGGTACCATTCCTTCAAAAGAAGGTAAATTATATTAGAATCATAATGTATTATGGACTTATTGCATGAACGTATCTCATTTTGGCTTAGCGAGTTCAAGATTTCGCACAGGAATTTGATCGTTAAAGGAACTTTTCCAGCACGAAGTCTAAGGAACTTTGAATCTGTGCTCTGATACCACTATGTCACGACCCGATTCCGTAGAATTGTTGAGGCGTCCCCCGAATCGTGACCGCCGTACGGGCCTGGAGTTGCGCCCGTACAAGGCTTTAATGATTTGCATAACAAGCACATATTCAGAGTATGCAGATAAATTAAAACACAGATTTGAAACATGGAAAAATTCTCTTTATTGATAATGAACATCTATTACAAACTCTTGAACGAGTCAGCTAATATGCCGAACGGCTTACAAAAGAGATAACTCAAAATGAGATAGCAGTCCTGTATATTATATCCCTTTACTAAACTTCAAAAGTTATAGACCTCCAGGCTGGAGGATAGCTTTGCCACGGAGCTGCATTTGTGTATGAAGAGTTGCAAGCTCCAGTCTTCAAAATGCTTCAAGGGCGCGGTGAAGGTGCGCTAACAGCTGGACTGGATCGGGAAGACGACTTCGGCTCCTCGCTCGGTTCGCCTTAGTGCGGAGAACCTGTTTCAACGAGGGTCAGCATATCGAAACATGCTGGTGAAGGCGAGCTAGCCAAACTATACCAATCAACACGTTATTTTAAATGAAGCATGCATATTTGTGGATTTTTATCTTGCCTTAGTTCATTTACAAGTAAGCAGCATATAGAATTTACTAAAATGAACGTGCCACCGTTCGGTAGATTTTTACCTGCCCGTCTGAATTACCTGCACAATACTTACCATGCCTTCCCTGCCACGAAGACACAAGTTAGTTTGCAACAGGTTTAAATATACACGTTGGGATCACTGGCTAGAAGCCATAATGGACTGTTTAGTCTTGAACGAGGATGGAATGCAGCAAAGATTCGTTGGTGGCTGCAGACTATCCTTGTTCAGATGCGTGAGACTATCATGAAGTTCCGCCCGGATCGGATCGGTGCCAGTGCCCCAGCAACCGTCCTCAGGAACTCGTTACCTTGTGCACAAGTTGTCCGTGATCAATCGTTCGTGATACGTCAACGTTGATGCGTTGAGGCAACATGAACATGAGATAAGCAACATTGCATGATTCATTTTGCATAGTCTTCCTAACAGTTTATTTCATAACAAGTGTATTCCATGCTTAGCACAATTTATGGAAGAAGAAGCATTCTAACTAAATTGAAGCATGTATAAAACATTCCCAAACGAACAAGCAAGCAATACAATCCAAGTCTATTTCCTTTTATCTTGGTATCTTTTATTATTACTTGGTATCGTTTGATCGGGGCAAAGAAGGATACAGATTTTTAGGGCGTGAAGCTTGGAAGCAGGGCTAGCTAATCGGGTTGGTAGCCACTCACTTGGTTGGAAGGAAAGGAGAAGGAAAGAGGCGCTTCACGACTCCGCTCGCAAGCCGCATACTGCTCGTTCACCTGCACACGAACAGTTCGATTAATACTTCTTCCTCTCTTTCCAATCTCGGAATAGAAGTGCAAGTTCAATGAACGAAAACAATTGAAAACCATCGAAACCGTTCAAGGAAAACAAGCAAATCCAAAAACCAACTCAAAGCACGAAAGCAACAAGCGACATCGAAAATCGAGGCAATAAAAGATAGCAGCGGAGAGGTCCCTCCTGACTCTGCCGCTAAGCCGATCTTTGGGGCGCAGTCCACTGAATATGGGAATCGATTCCGAAGAAACAAATCTATAACGAGGACGAGTTCTTAATTCAATCTATCCCGATCGAACGATACCGTTTGTGTTTCTTAGCCGCGCTCCCCGTACCGGGGGAACGGGGCGCTACAGCCGGAACCCTAAACCTAGCCTCCCTCCTCTGCTCCGCCGCAGCAGCGCCTAGCCGTCCTCCTCCCTCGTCTTCCTCCCCCGACGATCCCCCACAGCCCTCGATCACCTCCGTCGGAACCCTAACACTCGACCGCCGTCTCCTCCACCTTCCTCCGCCTCTCTCCCCGATCCGCTCTTCCCTCTCTTCCACGAGCCCCGACCGCCTTTCCTCCTCCTTACTCCACCGTCGTTACCCCGCTCCGCCATCTCCCCACGACAAGCCCTCTCCCCTCGACCGCCCAGCTCCGCCCTCTCTTCACCGTCACCCTCCCAGAGGAGCCTCCACCTTCTCCCCTCGCCTCCGCAGCCCTCGACGACCCGCTGCCCGACCTCGACGACCTCGCCTCTCCCCAGCACCCGAACGCCGGCCGCCTGAGCACCAACCCCCTCCGCCTCCAGCTGAACACCTCCGCCCCGAGCTGCCTCCCTCTGGCGAGTCTCCTACAGCAGCACTCGAAACCCTAACCCTAGCTACAGTAACCCGGATACCGTGTCGCAGTATCGAGTCTCCCCACAGACACGAAGAAACCTCGTTCCACGGAGCCCTGTTCAGGTAACCCGTTCTCTCTCCTCGTTGCTCCATTTTTTGTTCTGTCAGTTGTGATGCGTAGGCTGCGTAACCCTCTAGATGCCCGTGCAACCTGTTCGGTGCATCGCGTCCTGTGGCGATCGCAAACCGCGATCCAAAAATAAGAAAATTAATACACCGTTTTCCCCCAGAACTGATTGCGTCACGCCAAACGGGATCTCCACTCATTGGCGCCACTTCATCTTCTCCGTAGGTGGCTACCGCACCTATTGGTGTGTTTGCTGGAGTTTCGTCGTTTGCTCTTGAATCCATTACTCTGCATCAAAAATAAATTATAAGAGGCACACATGAATCAAGGCATGATGCAAGAAAATTTAATTCGAATACGATATAGATATCAAAAACGTTTTAAGCAAGTGGATGAGATCCTAAAAACTTATCCTATTCTTATTGCAGGCTTGCTCGATCCCTAAGTTAAAATCGAACAATTTAGTCGTTGACCTGCATGGACCACCACAAAAATCATGTCACACCCCAGTCCCAAAATACCGAGGGACTAGACACGTGGCAATGGCCAGCAGCACATACCGATGGACAAACCCAGTTTAATGGATCCATCGGGCATACTTAAGCTGTAATACAACAATAAATAGGTCCAATGATATGAGTCACAGTCTATTCTAATCTTATCCACAATAGATAATCACAGATCAAATGTCAGAATAAATGCAAATAAATATAAACTAGCATATCTCAATAAAAGTGTCTCAGAGAATAATCCGAGAATAAGTCTGATACATCACTGCAATAGACAAAAAATAAAGTAACTAGAAATAGAAATAAATGAGTATCTCAAGCCAATACTCAGGAGAAGTCCTATGGTATGATCTCGTCCTCGGATCCTGGTTCTGCTCCAATATAGTACAGATAATACAAGCCAAAATAAATACAGTACAACAATAAATGAAACAATAGGGTAAATATATAACCAGCTAAGTGATACGCAAGTGAGAGTTTTAGTCATACTCGGGCTGAGACTACTACAGGATCAGTGTCGGAGAAACCCATAGCAGTATTCTCTCGAAGGGCCAGTAATGTACCAAAGCTCTGTGTCAGAGTCTAAGGCACTTCAAGTAAAGTAATATATATATATATATATATATATATATATATATAATCAGCCTTTTGTATGGTAAATCTCTCCCCACCCAATGTAATCACACGTCTCATGTCCATGACACGTAGGATCAAAACTAATACAGCAAGTCATAATAAGATATAAGAAAATAATGTATATGTCCAAATCCTGTATCCTATACAGAATCACCATGAATATCTCAGGAAGGTTCTATCTCATGAATAGTGTCAGGTGTCCTGGGAATAACGTACTTGATAAGGCAAGTACGAGAATGTAAAGGGTCACGATAGCCATCTCTAGGTGACGTTACACAACTCCGCGTACGTTGTTGGCACCCGACTATTAATCGGACGCTAAGTAAGTCACACGGTCCTAGGTTTAAGCATGTACAACAGATAAATAAGTCAAAGAAATATGTAACAAGAACTGTAATATTTGGCAAGGTACACTTGCCTGGGGTCTGGCTCCAACTGTAGCTCTGATCTCAGCGGGAATTGCAGGTACTACTTTGTTTGCTGAAATAGACATCACCAACAGGTTCAGAAAATATCAAATAGTTAGAAACACTTGTTCTTGAGTCCAATTTGGACACAGGGGCAAAAATAATATTTTCTGGTCAAAGCGGGGTCCACATATGGGCCGTTTCGCACCAAAAAATGTGTCAGGAACAATGGTCTCAAAATTCGTCAAACTTAGTGTCAACAAGTCAAAAACGATGATACAAACCCAATGGAACTTCCAGAATTGGATTCCGATGAGCCGATCACAAAATCGCCCGTCAAGTGGAGCTTGTAGGGCCCACGATACGCGATTTTGTCAATGTTCTCAGAATCGAACCAAACTTGGATCACAGGACCAGCGTATTGCTATGAGTCCGATGGCATAAGTTTCGTGTCAATCCGACGCGTGTACACAAAGTTACGACGTATTCCAGAATAGACGGATACGGGGCGTTGTCGACGGATACGTGTTGATTCCGGTGTGCACGCACATCCAAATCAACTTTTGCGAAATCCCGCACGTCCGTATCGATGGCGCACATATTTCGGTGAAGACCGCGTGCGACCAAGTTGTCCCATTTGGCGGGGCACACTCAGTTCCGGGAGAAAATATGGTGTTATTTTTCCTGTTTTTGGATCGCGGTTCGCGATCGCCACAGGATGCGACACACCGAGCGGATTGCACGGGCATCGAGAGAGTTACACAGCCGACGCGTCACAACTGACGGAACGAAAAACGAAATAACGAGGAGAGAGAAAATGCTACATGAACAGGGCTCCGTGAAACAAGAATTCCTCGTGTCCGAGTGTCTGTTTTGTGTCCTGGTTAGGGTTTAGGGTTCTGCTGTCGGATCCTGCTATGTCCGTGTCTGGTACTGCTCGAGTCTGTGTCCGGAGACAGCGGGGGACTCGCCGGCGGGAGTCGATGCGTGCGAAGGCGGAGCTGCTCGTCGGAGCTGCTGGGGTAGTCGGCTCCGGGCTGTGGGGCTAGGGCACGGGGCTGGGCAGAGCGGTGGAGATCGGGGCTTTGGGAGGATGAGGTCGGGGGATAGCGGTCGTCGAGGGCAGAGCGGAGAGGGAAAGCGAGGCAAATGGGGTGCTCGGTGCAGCGGCGAAGGTCGTGGAGTTGGGGTGGTCGATGGTGGTGGAAGAGAATTGTGGAGGCGGTGACAGGCAAGGGTGGAGCGGAGAGTTGGCTGGAGGTGATGGCTGGGAAGTCTAGGGTTCAGGCGACCGGTGATGCTGTGGGCGGCGGCGAGATTATAACTAGGGTTGCGGCGCTGCGGGCACGAACGTCGAGGCCATTAAATAGCCGCGTCGCCGGGTCGGAACAGTGATTTCGACCCAAATTAGGTTTAGGGCTTCGGTGTGGGTTTCTGGTCCGGGTCGGGTTTGATGGATCCGACCCGACCCGTTAAGGATGGGTTGGTCCAGTTCGGTTCACTGCGGTTTGGTTTGGTTTATTTAAAATAAACTGGTTCAGTCAGGGTTTAAATCGGTTTAGTTCTACGTTGGTTTTTAGGGCTTTAAAAATGATTCCGATGTCCAATAAATTCGCAGAAAATTACCCTATGTCCGGTTTTCTATTTTACACTATAAAATATTATTTTCAAAATATTTTAATATTAATTAATAGAAATTAAAAATTATTTAATTACCAAATACCTAGGTTTTAGTTACAGAAAAATTCCAGAAAAATTAAGAAAAATTGTGAAAAATTCCAAATTAAAAATTCTTGAAAAATTAGGGGGTTTACAGACCATGTACATGCCTTATGATTCCTGTACATACTATGTAATTCCTGTATATGTATAGATACCAATTTCTGAGAAGGTTGGCCTCCTGCTTTGCGAATCATGTATCATAACGTATCATGGTTGGGTCCACTATACCAGTCGGAGGTTGGGGAGTGTTAGTTAGATATGTGATCATACTCATTCATGTACAAGTACCCTGCTAGTATTAATCATACACCTCACGTATGATTAGCCAGACCATGATTCATGTACAAGTTTCCAAGCCAATCACATGTCGAAGCTAGCACTCGCTCAATTAGTTATATTCTCTGACTCCTGTATATAATGCTCATCTCTCTTGTACTATTTACGATATTTCTATATTCTGTATATTTTTTGCTCATGCTCTATTTATCTTGTATATTCTCTCTATTTACTGTTACATAATCTTTATTATTTATTTGGAACTGCTGTTAGAGGTGTGCTTCGTTCCAATCCTGACTGGATATATATTTTTAGATAATTTAAATGACTGGTATCCTATACACTATGGACCTCATAATGTAGTGAGTGTAGAGTTAGAGACAGTAGCTCAAGAGGAGCCGATACCGGAGGATGATCAACTAGTTGCATATGTTTAGAATCTTGTATTGGTTATGTCTCAGTTTAGATATTTTGACATGTATTATATTTGAGACTATTGTGCTAGTCTATTAGACTTGGATATAAGTTGTATTGTGACTGTGATTCATTTCTTTCTTTTATTCCATATCGTGCTACATATTCCTCTAGTTTTATTGTGACTGAGTATTGATTATTATTTTATCCTCCATTTGGAGTTGAGATATCTTGATAGGTACATATATGTTATGTGAGATGTTTAGATAGTATTGTTGATCTAGACAATGTTCTACCATTGATATTGTGGCGTAGGCTGGACGTACCCACATTCTTGTATCCTTACACAGAGTGCGGGTCATGACACATTTTTATGGTGGCCCATGCAGGCCAGGCTTCATAATTAGTGCGATATCGTGGTAGTACAATGACTTAGTTGTACTACTGCGAGCCTGCTATAGGATCTGGGATTGCTAGGATGAGAGAATACTCAATCATATCTAGGAAATTTCCATACTCCTCTGATTCTTGAATATTTGTTATTCCTTGTAACTTTGAATTCTTATCCCCATTGAAACTCATTATCTGCTCATCAATATCCTCAGAAATGATGATATTATGATACTCTTGAAAGTGAATTAACGATGATAGTATGATGATCAAATATGTAGTGAATGAAGAATGATAGAAAATGTAACATATAAAATCAAAAAATATATATAGGAGTTGCATAAAACATGATTATAATGATGATCAAGAAGGACAAAAGAATGAATTGGAAGGATTATTGACTGAGTTTTGGATTGTCAATACTTTAAGGTTATAATTTATAAGGACAAATCGATAAATACTGAACATGAGATTTTAAAGAGGATGACGAAATAAGGATTTAAAATTTTAAGTGGTTATGTGCAAAATAGTTTAAATATTTAAGAGATGATGTTGAGGATCATTAAAAAGACAGAGGAGGATTTTGAAATTTGTGGTATTACATAAATGATGAATGATACCAAAAACTCAGAAGAAGAATATAAGAATAATAAAGGATAATTAGTCTCATTACATAAAGGCATTTTGAGAGTATGAATACCGAGAAGTGCATAAAGGATACGCTTTAAAAATATATTGGGGTTACATTTATATTTTTAAGGATTAGAGAAGTATTAAGGATAAAGACAAATTTAAATTTATGATTTAGAATTATCGGAATATGGTATAAAGCTGAATAATAAAACCAAGGATTAGTAAATAAATGGGGACATGAGATTATTAATTTTTGAACATAAATTTAAATTGGGAATGATAATAGATAATAAGGTTATGAATTAAGAAGATTTTACCATAAGGATTAATTAGTAGGTGAAGATTGAAAGATTATAAATATTTTGAGGCCAAGGTTTAATTTAGTGACATATGAGGAAGAATATGAGAATTTGACAGGGTCGTTAATATTCAAAGTTTAGTGAATTTGAGGAAAGAATAATTTAAGATTAAGTGAAAGAATTGGACTTAAGGGTTATGGATTAACTAAAGGGAAAAATTGAGGAAAGTGGGAATTTTAGAATTGACGGTAAATTACGGAATCTGGTAGAGGATCACACGGTTATATGAAAGTAAAGGAATGAGTCTTTGAGGAACAGTTACTTCTGAAAAAAATCGAGCAGATCAAGTACTCTACCATTTATCTTACCTTTTGGTAACTCTATTCTTGTATTGATTTGTACCATGATATTTATAAGTTTTGCTATACCAGTTTGACTGTGTTATTGTCTGTCCTAGTAGTGCTATTCTTATTAGAATATTTGAGGATAGTTCATAGGTGGAGCTCTTGGTGGAGACTACAAGGTCTATGGCAAATGGAGATCATAAATGGATATAAAGATAATAAGAAAAGATTTGATGATGGAAACGTATGCATGAACATTGATGGTAGAACTTCATAGGTCATAAGTATAGAGAGTTGGAACTCTGAAGAGAACTAGATGAGATCACTTGAGTGATAGTATCGGAAGAATATATTTTAGGGAATTGAAACATCGATGTTAAAATTGAAGATTTCTAGCTTGAAATTAAATTTGAAGCCATAGAGGATATAAACTTCGAAGGAAGAAAATATTATTTATTAGTAGATGGTGCAAATTGAGGTAGTATTGAGGAGTAACAAAGTAGACGAGGGTGATGTTGATTTTGAGAATCCTATTTTAGTAAATCTAGTGACGAAGAATAATGAATAAAATTGAGGATTCAAATTTTATGGTGCTAAAATTGTGGTGAATATTGAGTATCATTGGCTTACAGGTTGAGAAAAATCGAAGGACAACTAAGATAAGTTTTGGGATCAAATAGAAACTGGTAAAACTTTGATGAAATTTTAATATGTGCATATTCAAGTGAGAGAGGAATTATGTTGGAGACAAACTGGATGGGAATGCGAATAATAAGAGTGTTCAATGGTAATAAAGAAAATAATATTATGATCAAACACTGAATTGAGATTTCAACAAGTCGGATGGAACAAAACAATGTTTGAAGTGGCAGGGATTATACAAGAAGATAAATTAATTTTTTTTCAAAAAAAAATAAATTGAGGTAAACTGGGGGTTAAGCTACAAGAAGAGAACATTGGTAGTAAAATAGTAAATAAGGACAAGAATACCACATACCGGAGGACAGTTGGTGAAAGACAATAAAACGAGATACGAGATGTTGACTGAAAGAACATACAAGTAGATAGAATCTTAAAATTGATACGATGGATCTGGGAAAACTCGAAGAGGAATCAAATTTCAAAAGATGAAAACTTTTACGGACAAGATTAAAATTTGGGATGACTACATCTTACAAGAGTGGCAATTGATGACAGCAGATCACAAGGGTAACTAGAAACGATATAGAGAAAATATTGATGGATAAGGAAAAGCGATTTCCACAGGGTTCATAAAAATTTTAAATATTAAGGATGATAGATTAGAAAGATGTGATAAGAGTTAATGTATCAAGGATAATATAGAGACTTGAACGTGGAGTTTCAAGATCAGTCTAAAAAGGAATCAAGGTTTCGTGGAACATAATTATTGAGTGATATTTTGAGAAGAGGAGATGTGTAAGCATTACCTTATATTAGAGCCATGAGATATTCCTTAATTCTTGATCGTGCTTGTGATATCCTAGTGCTAGTTCTTCCTTAAATTTCGAGGACAAAAATTTTCTAAGGAGGGTAGACTTGTCACTACCATATTTCTAGATGAGGATATTTTTATCATTTAGCATATTTTATATTTAGTGATTAAATATTTATATATTGTGCTACTAATTATTTATATTGTGTTGTGCTATTTATTATTAGTTAGTATGCTAGCCTAATTATTGGACTAGTCATTAATGGATCCAATTAGATTGTCATGACACTTTGAGACCAACATTGGGTTAGGCCTATTAGACTCATCCCCTTAGTTAATTAAGGAGATTAGATTAATTTTTATTAGATTAGAAGCTTTCTAATATAGCCCTCCTAATTAAACCTCATAACTAGCTAGTAGGGGGGGCATTGTTGTCAATGGAAATTACTTAACGACGGGGCAAGTGAGGGCCGACCATATGAGGGGAGTCTCTCTCTCTCTCCTCTAATTAATTTATTTCAATTTTGGATCCCCAATTGTGTTCTTCCCCAAATTACTTCATCCCTCCACCAAATTCACCAATTCACTCTCATTTCCTTTTATTTATATCACCTAAGGAGCATTGGAGCTTAGATTGCAAGGAACACTTGAAGAAGGAGCCATTGGATAGAAGCTTGTGTCCTAATTATGTCTATTTGGGTTTTGCATTGGGAATCAATCTTCCAATAGGTAAAATTCTGAATTCCCTCCTTAATTAGACTCTAATTTATGCATTTGAGCACTTGGAGAAGGAGTCATTAGATAGAAGCTTGTGTCCTAATTATGTCTATTTGGGTTTTGCATTGGGAATCAATCTTTCAATAGATAAATTTCTGAATTTTCTTCTTAATTAGACTCTAATTTATGCATTTGACCATTAGAAAACTTTCCTTAGCTTAGGGCTATCCATAGGAACAAGAACTAGGTCCATATGACTTGTATTATGATTTCTACATAGGTTTTTGTACCCAATTTGGGAGAATTTTGAGATTAATGTATCAAGTGTGTGTCATGAGACCAATTAGATCTATTTAGACTTAGATTGATGATATGGGACTAGGTATGGGTCCACAATTGAACACGAGTATAACGTATCATATAATTTTGTGATACATTATGACACGGGGTTCATTTTGGGTGATTTGTGCATGATAGTGTAATTTCTCTTCAATTTCTATTATAACTCATTACTTTAGTTGTATATAGATGTAATTAATATGTATAATTAGTATTTGTTAGTTATTAGGAATTTTGATGCATTGTTTGGGTACATATCCTAGAGTATCACAAGGGCGAGCTTTAAGTGTTTGATCTAATGCACTTAGTTTGATAGCTTGTACACGTGTATCATATAATACCTATAGGTAGGTGCTATATATATCTGGCATATATAAGTATATATGTATATTTATTTAATGATTTCATATAAGAATATAAGTGTGAGTGTGTTGTATGATAGCTTGTATATAGGAGTGTCTGTGCTGTGTTATGTGTGTGTGTATAGGTAGTAGAGGGGTCGAGCAGTGGCATTGCAGCATGGTAGTAGCAGTGGTGGTGTTTGTGTTTTGGTTGTAATGTGAAGAAGGGAATCGGGCTAAGAAGGTTAATAACATCAACATCAGTAGGTAATTAAGTAGAAGGTAAGGGAGGGTCTTAGTTGTATCTGCAGGGGCAATTAGGCCTAACGTTTCAGCATCAGCGTGCACTGACACACTGTATCAGTGTGAATGTTTTTGTATCTGTAGTTAATATATGCTTGATGAGTGAGTGAGGGAGTGAAAAAAAGATACAACAGTTGCAACTTGGAGTTGCACATCATTAGGATGGAAGTTGGGGAGGTCTGTTTGATACCTGAGCACGTATCAGTCTTCAAAGGAACTCGATATCAATCAAGAGATTAACAGTGAGGGGGGGGGGAACTTTAGTCCTACCCACTGTGGTGCTGGTCTAATACAATATTACACACTGCCTGGATACCAAGTCTGATGCACTATATTTAGCTACATCAACAATATCAGGAAGTTGGGGGGAGAACTTCGAGTTTTAGTTTAGAACAGTAGCAGTAGGAGTTAAGGCATTGGTTTGGTTTGAGATTGGTGTTGACAAGAGAGAAACTTATAGACAATGTTTACCTGGGTCTGAATCCTGTGAGATACCTAATATGTTGGTTAAGTGTTAGAGCAAATTAAGTATTAGGGTGGTAGTAGGGTATGAGTGAAGTATGAGTTAAAGTGAGGTATCCTAGTATTGAGTGTGCCAGGAAGTGAAGTTGAGTGTGGGCTAGTGAGATACTAGAATAATGGTCAAGGTACTGGCTCCTAAACTAAGGTAAGTGAGATATTAGATTGAGTATTGGGTGAAGGTAAGATATTGGTTATGTTTGACACCAAGGTAATCTATATTAAGGTAAATTAAAGAATAGCATAAGTTATATATAGTTACTTAATAATTCTAGCTAGTTAGCTAATACCTTAAAGTAATGACTTAGAAACCTAACCAAAGCCTAGTATCACCTAGTAACTACTAGTATAGACTACTAATCAACCTAGAAGCTAGGTAAGGACCTAAAATCAAGGTATTAACCTAGTTTGACTAGAAATGGACTAGAAAGCATATTTGGACTCTTTTAGCAAATTTATCACTTCATTACATCCAATGACATAATATTTTATATATAGGTCAGTGTGACACTAGTCCAGACACATATTGGTATTTCAAGCGAGTACATTCTCTGATAGTTTATTGTATATGATATCTTTCATGTTTCTTGTATCTAGTGTAGTTATACTTTATTTTCTGACACGTGGTTACACAGGCTGGTGTATTCTGGATCCCGTCGTGAGATGTTATTTCCTGTTGGACCTTGTACATGCATTGTGATTTCTGTACATGCCCTGTGATTCCTGTACATGTGTAGATACCATTCCTGAGAAGGTTGGCCCCCTGCTCTGCGAATCTTGTATCATAACGGGTCATTGTTGGATCCACTATACCAATCGGGGGTTGGAGAGTGTTAGTTAGATATGTGATCATACCCATTCCTGTACAAGTATTCCTATACAAGTACCCTGTTAGTGTTAATCATATACCTTACATATGATTAATCATGCCATGATTCTTGTTTTCCATTATAAGTGAGTTTAGGTACACTTTTTGTTTAATAACAAACAAACGTACAAAGAAGTCATAAGCAGAAGATCTAAGTACAATTTTTAATCTAGGTAGTATAACGATGGACAAAGAGCGCTGTGGTGGCTTCTTTACTCCGTTGACGGTTTGACGAGGGAATGATGATGCTCTCTTCTCTTCTCTTCTCTCTCTCTTTCTCTCTCGAGCTTGTGTGCACGTACGTAGCTATCTGGGAGGGTATGGTCTCTCTCTGAAGCAGAAAAGTCTGACCTTTGGGACGTCCAAATTGCTCTTATTTATAGCCATCATGCTGATGGGTTATAGGTGCCGCTGTCACGCCCAATCCCAAAATATGTAGGACTAGAAATCCATAAGCATTCCAGCCATATGTACATGATAACTCCAATATATGGAAACCATGACACATACGTACGCTGTATTATGAATACTAATTCGCAAGTGGTATATAATGTCACAAGTCATATTGCACAACTAAATCTCATCTACCGAATCAAATAGAAAAAATAACCTATCAACTATATAACTGAATCAAGTATGAAATGTTTGATAAGAATAACTAGATGGGTAGAGACAAATTCACTACCAAACTAGGATAGAAATAGAATCCACTACTAAGATAAATAAAAGAAAAATAACAACCTCAACTACGAACTAATTAGACTCGAAGAGATGAGCTCCTCGGGAGAGAATGAAGTAGCAAGTCATGTTCCTTGCTCCTGCGAATAGTCATGATCGTCTATACCTGGTAAGGGACCAGGTCCTCAGAGGGACGTAATAAGATACATAAAATAATATGCCAATTGAATACAGTAAAACATGCATAAGAATAAATAAAAAATATACAAGTACGCTGTACTAGACAATCTATATGAAAGATGCATAATGAGGACAACTTTTCAACGTATGGGCAGGTGTAGGCTACTATAATACACACGCTATCTCATAACTCATGAATATACAAACGTACATGTACTATTAATCGAAATACCTCGAGGGTAACAACATATCAACATATCTCGAGGATAGCGACCATCGCGACACAAATACCGTAGTGCGTCCAGTTACTACGGTTTTCCAAAGTGGATAGCCCATACGCCTACAGTCTGTCCTCCCCTCACATGATACTATGTGTCAAGTATGTGTCAACAAATATAATATATAATTTTGACTGAAAGAAAACACATATATGATCAATGTATGAAAATATAATAAGCATATAAAATACTGTAAACAATTTGGCAAGGTATACTTGCCTGAAAAGTCGTCAAATATTGTGCTGAGGTCGTAGGTACCACGGTCTGGTCTAGCCTAGATAATTCAAAGAGATCATTAATCCATATAGTTTCATCCACTATTTATTCTTAAATTATTTACTTTTTATTACTTTAAACTATTTATTTACTACACCATTTATTTACTGCTTCTAATTTTATAAGTATATATATAAATATATATGCAATGTAGATTCAGCTATTTACATATTACATTAAGATATATATTTTCTATAAGTTATAAAATATTTACTTACTATAATATCTATTTACGTTAGGTTACATCTATTTATCTAGGTTCTAAACTACTTATATTTTAATATGTCTTTAGTCTTAATTATTCTGAAATTTCGAATAGATAAAAGGAGTTATATGATTTTTTTTTTTTTTTTTACATAAAATTGAGTTGGTCCTGGACTTACTTTCACTCAATTCGGAAGAATAGTAATTATATAATATGCTTATGGTTGACTTTTTCTTCTGAGTTAGGTTACATCTATTTATCTATGTTCTAAAGTACTTATATTTTAATATGTCTTTAGTCTTAATTATTCTGAAATTTCGAATAGATAAGAGGAGTTATATGATTTATTTATTTTTACATAAAATTGAGTTGGTCCTGGACATACTTTCATTCAATTTCAAATAATAGTAATTATATAATATACTTATGGTTGACTTTTTAATATACAATTTAATAAAGATTGAAGGGTGTATATGTAAAACTCACACTGAAACATATGATGCACGTTCTCTTCTTCTTATTCTATTTAAGAAAGTTCACATGTTAAGATCTCTTATATCTGCTATGTATTCTACGTGAATAGTAGTTATAGGTCTATTATTTTATTCTTGCTATTCTACTCTTATTATTACATAGGTTCAAGATGATATAGAACACACGGGGGAAGCGAAAATAGAAGCTTACAGGGGTCACGTCGAGTTTACTGTTGACTTGACGGTTGGGTTCGTCGTAAAAAAAAAAAAATACCAGTGCTGGGGTCATGCTCGGCGCGGTGCGGAGAAGCTTTCCATGGAGCACGCGTGCGTTCCCGGCACTGGCGGTGGCGACGGTTGGCCAGGACGTCGACGGCGGAGAGCGGTGGCTAAGAGAGAGGGAGAAGGAATAGGAAAGGATTCAAAGCTATCTGCATAGTCTTTTTATACAAGGCTATCAAAATATATGGTTTATAGAGAGGAGTATATATCACTATTTAAGAGAGAGAGAGATAGAGAGAGAGAGAGTTTTCTGTTTATTTGACAGAGATGAGAATCCAACTCAGATTTGTATTGTATTTTGATTACATCTTTTAGTGTAACCATATTTATCCTATTGTATTACTTATATTGAGAAATTATTGTTTAAGTTGGGTATTTATTTAAATGAATTATCCACTCATTATTTATTAGATAATTATCATTATCTAGTTATTTAACTAATTAAAAAACAATTATAATACTTATTAACCATTTATTAATAATTTGTTGATTAAATCTAGAAATTGAATTTTTTTTTAAGAAAACTCTTGAATTTCGTATACGGGGGTTTACGGCCGCATATGCTCCTGTTTGGTGGCCGTATGTGGGCTCCTTCAATAGAATGCGGTTGCAACTGTAGTCGCATGTCATGGGCTGATTGCCACGTGGTCTTGGTTAAGATTGTTTGCCATTCAATATCAAAACGAGAACTGGGAGAACTAGATTTGATTTAATAAACTAAGAAAGTACAAAGAAGAGTCCTAGGAGACATAAATACAATTTATGTACAAATTTATTTTCTGGGGGGTGACGATTGTCACGACCCGCACCCGATATAGGGACACGAGTACATGGGTACGTCCAGCCTACGCCGCAGCATCGGCGGTAGAACGCTGTCTAGGTCACAATACTATCTAATCAATCTCACACGAATATCCAACTCCATAAGGAGACACTGATATCACAATATAATATGAAAATACTCAACCACAAAACTAAAGCACGATAAGATATCGAAGAAAATAAATAATTGAAATACAACACAAGTCTAAACAAAATAATCTAACTGCAAACAATAACATCCAAGTCTCAAATTATGCCGAAAACAAATCCAGTACCAATAATCTGCTAAAAGAAACTAACTAAATAACTAGTGATCCCGGCTAGACCTCCCGGAATCACACCTGAGCTACAATGTCCAAGGCTGCAGCTACTCTCCATGTGGTCCATAATATGTCGGACACCAGTCCTCTAAGTCGCAGTCTGAAAAAAATATTTTCAGTCAGGATTGGAGCGAAGTACAACCCGATAACAGTTCCAATTAATTGACAAGGACTATAAAATAATAAATAGATGATACTATATACTGAGAGAGAACAATAAATAGATGCAATGGCAAATAGTAAAGAGAACAGACAATAGACAATATGGTATAGTCAGTGCATTTAGGAAATAAAGAGAAGAACTACAATATCATATACATGGTACTATAGCATATAAAACTGAAATAAAGAACCGAAACTTATTCTAAGTGTTTGAAATAGTAGCTTTGATATGTGATCGGCTTGGGAACATGTACGAGTGCTATATGGCGTGGCTAATCATAAGTGAGGTGTATGATTAACACTAACATAATTTTATACTTGTACGACAGGGATATGATCACATTTCTCACTAACAATTTCTCCGTCCCCAACTAGTACAGTGGATCCAACCATGCCACATTACGATACACGATCAATGTCCAATATATCATATACAATGTCTAATATCAACGTCGTGTACAATGTCAATACGATAACCAATGTAACATCTCATGACTGCAAATCCAATCTATATACTAGTCAGTGTAACACAGTGTCAAGAATCAGATGTAACATTTCTAAATACTTGAATTATAGAAATTATTAAATAACAAAAATTATCAGAGAATGTACTCGTCTGTGGTCCTGAGCGGGCAATACCAATATCCTGCTCCCGAGGTCTCGCAAAATGATCCAATGGTCCTATATTTATATAATATAATATAATAATATTAGTCGTTACACTAGCACACACACAAACACAATTACACTGAACTCAGAAACTACGCTAGGGGTGATAATTGGTCAACTAGCAGGGTCAAGTGTGCACGTCTAAATGCACATGTGTCATATCCTCGAATACTGTGCATAACAAGACAATCAACTAACACTAACACATGTTCAAATCTCCAAATCACGTGTAGCACTAACACATGGTCCAGCTAGTAGGTTAGATACACAAGGCACTGAGTCCAAAATACGTTAATATCTAAATATAGTGCCTATACATATTACATAGTATTTCCCACTACTAATACACCTAGGGTCATACCAAACATATAAAAATATGTGACACCCACAATTAACAATTTAATTTCCATAAAGTAATAATAAACCTAATTACTATTAAACCTAATTACTATTGAAGTGATTATTAAACCTAATTTAGTATTCACACATGCACACGTGTACGCTAGTTATTAGGGTTCATCATCACAGTGTCACACAACATGAAAGAGGGATGCAAGTTCGAACCTTGGTGCACGTGACCGAGAAGGGGTGGCGCTTGATCGCGGCCCGTGGAGGTCTAAAGCTGACGGTGGTGGTCCGGTTGTGGGGTCGAGGTTGTGGTCGTTGGTTGACAGTGGTGATTGGCCGAGGTGTTTGCTGCTCCGGCAGGGAAGATGTGGTGGTGGTGTAGATAGTGGTTGTGGGGAGTCGGGGATGGAGGTGTAGTCGGCTGTGCTCGGTGGTGAGGAGGCTCGGGAATGGAGGCCGGAGATGGGAGGTCGGGGATCCGGCATGGTTCGACTGAGGAAGAAGGTGAAGTCGGCTACTAATATTAGGTTTAGGGTTGCTTTAGGGTTTTTGATGTTGGTGTTTGATGAAGGATGGTGAAAAAAATATAGAGGATGAGTTTATATGTAGGATGGAGAAAGGAGGGTGATAAAAACCTAGGGATTAGGGCCGACCATGCCTCCTAGGGATGGGGTTGGCTTTTAAATAAAAGAAATTGGGTGGCTATGATGGTGTGTGTTTGTGGATGGAGGGCTAGGATGGTGAGATAGCAAGTTTTGAGTGTTGCACACTCCAAAATATGGGAAAAATTTATGTGACCTGTCAATGAGGGAGGGGGATGTTTCTTCATGTGTTGGGTCCAATGGGAGATGGATACCTTATTGCACTTTTGTATAAAAGTTCCCAACAATTAAAAAATTGCACAAAAATTAGGGTTTTGGGATTGGATGAAGAAAAATACCATGTTTGGTGTGATGTAGTGGATGAAAAGGGTGTGTGGTATTTAGTATGAACCTTGAGGGTGTGAGTGGGGGTTTGGTTTTTTGTTGGATCTAGTTTTGGGTTAGGTTGGGTCCTTACACTAATTTAATTAAAATTAATGTAAATGGTGTTCTTAAATTAATTGGAAGTACATAGGGTTAAAATTGGATGGGACACAAGTGTCATGGACGTAGAAGACTCTGAATAGAATATTGTCATAATTTGGGTCTCGCAAAATGGACCGAGATTGTGTCTCCAATTTTGATTGGAACGGACAAAGATGCAAAGTTGGATTTATTTGGAATTAAAAATAAACGTCTGCGATGAATATTATGCGACTAAAATAAAGCACAAAAGGGTATATTTATGAGTTACACAAAGGTCAGAATGGAAGACTGGCACGTCTAGGACAAGGGTGTAAATTTTGTTGGAAGGTAAAAGCTAGTGTAGCGCTCCAATATCGAAGCAACGGTAAGGTACAACAATTAAATAAAAATCACAGTAATAAAATATAACCTCAATAATTAATCCCAAAAATTACTAATTAAATCCATAATCCTATATTTTGGTCAGGGGTTCATCTAGTGGGTCTCTAGGTCTAGTCCACTAACCCATGCATTAATGAACACTATATATATATATATATATATATATATATATATATATATATATATATATATATATATATATATATATATATATATATATATCATGCAATTATTTAAAAATAAAATAAAAATATACACCATACTTATAATAAATAAAAATGACAAAATTGCCCTTATTTTAGAATGTGGTAGTGACAAGCCTACCCCCCTTAGAAAAATTTTGTCCTCCAAATTTAAGACACCTTGTCTCTCTCTGTGCAGTCATAACTTCTTCCTTAATCTTCACTACGGTCAAACCCCCAATAATCAAGGTCTAAAAAAATCCTACCTACAGTCATACAACATGCAATATAGAGAAAACATGCATGATTATGGTCTGTTTTGTCATAGTATTGCAGTCTCTGTCAGGGTATACTACTAACTACATTCTAACAAAAAAATCACTGATACAAGCTACGGTACTAAGGAATCAATCAATCAATCAAATAGACAAAAGGAACAAAAGGAAAGGACAGAACATAACCTTCTAACACAACCATAGGTTTAATGATGCATCCAAAGTTTGATACCCATATCCCTTTGATACTACTGTTTCTACTACAAGCACACCCAATGCTAGTTCTCTTACCTACTGTAATTGCTTATACTAGTTGTTCTTATCACTCAAGTGCACACCAAGTGCAACACACCATACTAAGTACTACTCCCTCTAATACGACTCTAGATGGACACCCAACAGTCTGCAGTGTCATCTCAGGCATGCTCATGCCAACAGATCCTTACATATGCACATCATCCACTCATATACTAATATACATTTCTTACCCCCATCTATCTAAGTATACTTATATACTCACAGTCTCTAATACTCAAGGTACACACAAATACACCAATTGTCTACACCCCTCAACTGCGTACTAAAATTTGCACTGCCTGGATTACTTGCACTATTACTTCCAATAATTTTCTATCCATATTAACCGATACACCAATCTAATATTATTACACGATGTACTTAGTATTACTAGCACATTGCTGAACTAATCCTTGATATAGAAATACTAGCACTCTTGGTATAGTAACACTAGCTTCATCATTAGATTACCTTATCACACTGACACTCATCACCCACTATGCATCTTGCACACAATTTCTAGACACTCTTCCATCTATTGCTTCCAACCCATCACTGGCCTCAATATCAGGTGATACATCCATCACTAGTCATATACCGGTACACTCATATCTAATCACATCAAGGCCCTACTTTTATCTGTAACACAAGTCTTACTACTTAGCATAATGTATTCTTATTCCCTCACACTCTCCTATATACTTATGGGTACTCTTCTACCATGGCACACTCACAATAGTAAACACTGATACTCAAGACACAGACCTAATTGCAAGTCACCAATTATCATACTAACAAGGATCCTTAAAGAAAGAAACTCTATAAGAAACTGGACTAAGGACTGAAGGTATCTCTACTGCTAAGCAAAAATGATGAAACTAGGTCCTATAATAACAGAAGTGGATAAGTATTGAGATGATACTTTAAGAACCAATTTAAGATACAATCTGATAATCATACACGTCTGTCCGAAATTATGACACTCAGAATCCTCGCCACGCTAGTAAGCATAGCTGCGATAAACGATAGATTCCATAACTTAGGTATGCAACTCTATAATTATGTCGTCTAGAATCCTCGCTATGCCGACTAGTATAGTTGCAAGAAATTCTAAATTTTATAACTAAGATATATATATACCCGAAGTCAGGTTCCTACGTTTTTGCCACGCCAGCTAATATGGCTGCGATGAACTCTATGCTCCATAACTAAAGTAGACGTTTCATCTTTCTCACTGTCCTCATCAGCATATGTTATTAGATAATACCGTAAATTTTAGTCCGTAAAATTTATCTCTATATGAAATCAAAATCAACAACGACACCAAGAATTAAATATTCAAGAAAAGCAATGCTCAGAAGGAATAGTAATAGCAATAGATTGGAAGTATTCCTAGTTGTGATCGAGTATTCGCTCTCATCCTAGTATACTATATCCTAGATCCTATCACAGGCTCGTAGTAGTACAATTAAGATATTGTACTACCACGATATCCCACTACTTGCTAAGCCTGACCTGCATGGGCCGCCACTAAAAATGTGTCACGACTCGCACCCGATATAGGGGCACGAGTATGTGGGTACGTCCAGCCTACGTCGCAGCATCGACGGTAGAACGCTGTCTAGGTCATAATACTATCTAATCAATCTCACACGAATATCCAACTCCATAAGGAGACACATATATCATAATATAATATAAAAATACTCAACCACATAACTAAAGCACGATAAGATATCAAAGAAAATAAATAATCGAAATACAACACAAGTCTAAACAAAATAATCTAACTGCAAACAATAACATCCAAGTCTCAAAGTATGTCGGAAACAAATTCGATACCAATAATCTGCTAAAAAAAACTAACTAAATAGCTAGTGATCCCGGCTAGACCTCCCAGAATCACACCTGAGCTACAAGGTCCAAGGCTGCAGCTACTCTCCCTGTGGTCCATAATATGTCGGACACCAGTCCTCTAAGTCGCGGTCTGAAAAAATATTTTCAGTCAGGATTGGAGTGAAGTACAACCCGATAACAGTTCCAATTAATTGACAATGACTATAAAATAATAAATAGATGATACTATATACTGAGAGAGAACAATAAATAGATGCAATGGCAAATAGTAAAGAGAACAGACAATAGGCAATATGGTATAGTCAGTACATTTAGGAAATAAAGAGAAGAACTATAATATCATATACAGGGTACTGTAGCATATGAAACTGAAATGAAGAACTAAAACTTATTCTAAATGTTTAAAATAGTAGCTTCGATATGTGATCGGCTTGGGAACATGTACGAGTGCTATATGGCATGGCTAATCATAAGTGAGGTGTATGATTAACACTAATATAATTTTATACTTGTACGATAGGGATATGATCATATTTCTCACTAACAATTTCTCTGCCCCCAACTAGTACAGTGGATCCAACCATGACACATTATGATACACGATCAATGTCCAATATATCATATACAATGTCTAATATCAATGTCGTATACAATGTCAATACGATAACCAATGTAACATCTCATGACTGCAGATCCAATCTATATACTAGTCCGTGTAGCACAGTATCAAGAATCAGATGTAACATTTCTAAATACTTGAATTATAAAAATTATTAAATAACCGAAATTATCAGAGAATGTACTCGCCTGTGGTCATGAGCGGGCTATACCAATATCCTGCTCCCGAGGTCTCGAAGAATGATCCAATGGTCCTATATTTATATAATATAATATAATAATATTAGTCGTTACACTAGCACACACACACACATAATTACACTGAACTCAGAAATTATACTAGGGGTGATAACTGGTCAACTAGCAGGGTCAAGTGTGCACGTCTAAATGTACAGGTGTCGTGTCCTTAAATACTGTGCATAACAAGACAGTCAACTAACACTAACACATGTTCAAATCTCCAAATCCCGTGTAGCACTAACACATGGTCCAGCTAGTAGGTTAGATACACAAGGCACTGAGTCCAAAATACGTTAATATCTAAATATAGTGCCTATACATATTACATAGTATTTTCCACTACTAATACACCTAGGGTCATACCAAACATATAGAAATATGTCACACCCACAATTAACAATTTAATTTCCATAAAGTAATAATAAACCTAATTATTATTAAACCTAATTACTATTAAAGTGATTATTAAACCTAATTTACTATTCACACATGCACACGTGTACGCTAGTTATTAGGGTTCATCATCACAGTGTCACACAACATGAAAGAGGGATGCAAGTTCGAACCTTGGTGCACGTGACCAAGGAGGGGTGGCACTCGACCTCGGCCCGTGGAGGTCGAAAGCTAACGGTGGTGGTCCGGCTGCGGGGTCGAGGTTGTGGTCGTTGGTCGACGGTGGTGATTGGTCGGGGTATTTGCTGCTCCGGCAGGGAAGATGTGGTGGTGGTGTAGATAGTGGTTGTGGTGTAGATGGCGACGGGGTCGATCGGAGAAGGAGGCTGTTGTCCGGCTTCAGTGGAGGGGAAGTTCGACGTGATGGTGATGATGATGGGGGAGAAGCGATGGTGATGATGTTAATGGTGGCGGTGGTGATGATGGTTTGGATGGCAGCAGTCAATGCTCAGGCTGAGATGGCTATGGGGAAGTCGGGGTACTGTGGAGCCGGGAAGGAGAGGTGGTCGAGACTGCGGGGTCGTGGTCGGCTTGGGCTCCGGTGGGGAAGTCGGAATGATGGGGATGACGAGGTGGTGGTGGATGGAGTTGCTGTTAATGGTACGGCAGGGTAAAGATGTTGACGATGGTGGTGATGATGAGCTCGTCGTGAAGAGGTGGTGATAATGGTGGCGGTGCAAGGGTGCTCGGGAAGCCAGGGACGAAGGCTCAGACTGGAGGAGATGATAATGATGGTGGTGGAGATGATCGAAGGAGGAGGCTGTGTTGGCTGTGGTTGCTATCGTGGGTGGAGGGGGGGGAGTCGTTGCTGTCGGAGGTCGCTGCTCGGGCTGTGCGGTGAAGTCGAGAAAGGAGGTCGACGAGAAGGCTGTCGGGGTCGACGGGATGTAGTGACGGTGGTGATGATGGTTGCATTGATGGCGGTGTCGACGATCGAAGATGGGAGGAGTCGGGGATGGAGGTATAGTCGGCTGTGCTCGGCGGTGAGGAGGCTCGGGAATGGAAGCCGAAGATAGGAGGTCGGGGATCTGGCATGGGTCGACTGAGGAAGAAGGTGAGGTCGGCTGCTAGTATTAGGTTTAGGGTTGCTTTAGGGTTTTTGATATTGGTGTTTGATGAAGGATGGTGAAAAAAATATAGAGGATGAGTTTATGTGTAGGATAGAGAAATGAGGGTAATAAAAACCTAGAGATTAGGGCTGACCATGCCTCATAGGGATGGGGTTGACTTTTACATAAAAGAAATTGGGTAGCTAGGGTGGTGTGTGTATGGATGGAGGGCTAGGATGGTGAGATAGCAAGTTTTGAGTGTTGCACACTCCAAAATATGGGAAACAATTTATGTGACCGGTCAATGAGGGAGGGGAATGTTTCTTCATGTGTTGGGCCCAATGGAAGATGGACACCTCATTGCACTTTTGCATAAAAGTCCCCAACAATTAGAAAATTGCACAAAAGTGGGATTTTGGGATTGGATGAAGAAAAATACCATGTTTGTATGATGTAGTGGATGAAAATAGTGTGTGGTATTTAGTATGAACCTTGAGGGTGTGAGTGGGGGTTTGGTTTGGTGTTGGGTCTAGTTTTGGGTTAGGTTGGGTCCTTACATCAATTTAATTAAAATTAATGTAAATGGTGTTCGTAAATTAATTGAAAGTGCATAGGATTAAAATTGGGTAGAACACAAGTGTCATGGACGTAGAAGACTCTGAATAGAATATTGTCATAATTTGGGTTGCACAAAATGGACCGAGATTGTGTCTCCAATTTTGATTGGAACGGACAAAGATGCAAAGTTAGATTTATTTGGAATTAAAAATAAACGTCTGCGACGAATATTGTGCGACTAAAATAAAGTACAAAAGGGCATATTTATGAGTTATACAAAGGTCAAAATGGAAGACTGACACATCTAGGACATGGGTGTAAAATTTATTGGAAGGCAAAAGCTAGTGATTAGAATACATAACTCTATACCTTGGGTTTAGGAATAGTGCTTGAAATTTTCAAAGAATAGTGCTTTGACCAAAAAGGAGTATGAAAACTAGCAATAGTAGTTGAGTATAGGCATTAAAGAATTTAGTAACTAATAAGATAGAGAAGAAGAAGGTCCATCGAGAGCCGTAGGATTGTAACCACGACCTCGCATCTCTTTGTCATTTATAGAACTTTAGGAGATGCGACGAATAAGTAATAAATATACAATAATACAATCGGCCTATGCTGTTATGAGTTTTCTAGTCTTACAGGTTCTCCAATAGTACTCTAAACCCTAACTACTATTAGGTGAGACATGCATGGGCCACGACTAAAAATATTTTACATCCCACGCCCGTGATATCGGGTACGGGTTGTGAACGCCCAGCCTACGCTGTCGTTGGCAGCGGTAGTCAGCTGTCTAGACCTCACATATCATCAATTTACAATTATCTATTTTACTTATCACAGCGTCTAATACGTGCCCAACATTAATACAATCACCAGAATATCCACTATGACTTTTGTTATATATTTTTTACAAGTGATGTCCGGGGACAAACCCGATGAAACTAAAGGCAACATCATATATAAGTCATCCAAAATAAATATTACATTTGTACATTTGAATACAATTTATTCTAAGTCTTCTGGATCCTCCTCCGAGCCAGGTGCTAACCTCCATGCCTAATATGTCAACATTCCGCCAGGATTGGAGCAAACTAACACATAACCCCAACAACTCACAATATGATACAATAAATAAATAATATTTGATAATAGTAAAATAGACAAGTAACCAAAAATTTACCTGGAAAATCATGCACTATGTGAATGAATAAAATACAATCTGACACTGACTATTGCATGTAAGGGCTAATGAGAGTAAGGCACTGATAGTGCTAGCAGTCAATTAATATGAATAAGACATTAATTAGTGCTATCAGTCAATCAATATGAGTAAGGCACTAATTAATGCTAGCAGTCAATTAATAATTGGACGTAAGGCACAACAAGTGTGCTAGCAGTCAATCGTGTCTGGCTAATGGTAAACCACATGCTATGACTCGTGTCCCCTCCCGACTCAATAATTTTCAAATAATAAACATCAATTAATGACAATCAATAAATAATGACCATGTGCAATCAATATGAAATACAAAATCGTAAGTGGAGAAAAAAGTGTACTTGCCTTTTTCCAAAATAGGAGAAATTGCACTAAGTCCACCTGAAGTCAATATACAGAGGTGTTAGGTTCTATTTCAAGAATAGTCCCTAAACTAAACTCCTCGTCTATTTGGAACATTCTAGAAATTCTACAACCAATCTTGATTAATTCAATGTAATGCTTGATTTCTATCCTTAGATAATTTTATCCTTAAATTTCTTATTTTACTAATAAATTTAACTATTAACTAACTTAATCTTTACTAACTAATTCTTGATCTTTATTTGCTAATTAACCTCCATTAAAACTCAATAGTCTGGAATAGTCACATGCATGTTTTTGATCAATTCAAACAAAATTTCTAGTGGCCTGGCCTGCTACTGCACTAGGTTTTGGCCCGCTAGTAGCCACTGGTTCATAAACCAATTTCTGAACTAAACTCAAATTCAAACCTTAGCCTTTCTGCCCATATCTCTTTTTCCCGTAATCTCCATGTCATCTTTTGATACGATACAGAAGATGCAGCCTTCACCTCCCGTGTCGATCGTGTCAATTTGGACACCATAAACCCTAAGATATGAGAAAGACATCATTCCTGACACAGACTCAATGTCTATTGAGGAAGAATACAGTATCCCGTAAAGAATTTAACGTCCTTCTCTGGACACAAAACTTATCCCGATCAATGGAAATAAATTTTAATAAAAAAAATCAAGGTATTTATAGGACGAAGTAGCTTGCTCCCCAAGCTAGGTAATTAGAGGGAGGGTTCTAGAAGGGGTTAGTTAGGGGAATGTTCTAGAGTATGTTATAGAGTTCATTAATAGGCACATTATTAATTCATGACTAATTATTAATGACCAAAATACCCTTTCTTAATTTCTAATTTACCCATCTTTGCCATTACTATATTTATTAAGGGAATGCTTGTTATTTTCTATTATTCACTAATTACAATTATTATTTAAAATAGTTATTATATTGAATACTTACTATAATATTAATTCAAAAAACTAGAAATATATTTTATTTAAAAAAAATCAGAAACCGTGGTTACATCTATCATATCCTATATCTAGGTATTAGTAGTGATAGTCCCGGAGATGAGTAAACAATAAAACTCAACAAATTATAATGCACTAAGAATAGTTTATTCTATGGCTAAATTTTAACTTGATATCCTCATCTAATCAAAAAATTTAACTTGATACCCTAAACTTTAATATTATACGATGTATGTCACTACCACATTTTCTAGGAAAGAATATTTTGGTAATTTTATATTAATTAAATATTGTGCATGTTGTATAATTATTTATTGTATTTTTTAATTATTGTTAGATGTTAGATTATTGTTTTGGACTTGTGTTAGTGGACATAACTAGTTTAGTTTAGACTCATGGACTAACATGTATTAATAGTTAGAATTGAGCCCATTTAGAAGCCCATTGATTAAGAGGTTGATTAGTTTAATTAAACCATTAGACTAGAACCTTCCCTCCTTAATTAATTTTTCATTAGAGGCCCCAAGGGGTATAATGGATATTACATTGTAGCTTGAGGAAGGGGCAAGGGGGGCGGCATATTAAAAGAGGGGGGGGGGGAGTTTCTATCTCCTCTTTTTATTTGAAATCTAGATCTAGAATTTTTCTCAACCAAATTTTCCCATTCCTACATTATTTTTCGTACCAAATTTTATTCTAATTTCTTTCCAAATCACCATTGGAGACTAGTGGAGTAAGAATCTAGAAGGAGGAAGCAAGGATCTACAAGTTGGAAGCAAATTTTATCACATTTGAAGGTTGCATTGGGAATCCATCTCCCAATAGATACAATTTAGTTTCCTCCCTTCAATTTGGTTCTAAATATGAGAATTAACCATGAGAAATAAATCCATATGCATAGGCTACCCATAGGATTTGGAATTGAGTTCATAGGAGGCCTATTAAGAAAATTATGGTACTTTTTGTGTCAATTTTAGGAGAATTCTGAGATTGACACTTGTTGTGTTTGTCAATTGATCCTATAGATCCAATTGACATGTGTTTGTGTGTTTGTGGCTAGTGTCATGTCCACAATTGGATACGTGTAGGACGTATCCCAATAATTTGGTGATACGTGTTGATTTGGGGGTTTTTCCTCCGACACGAGACTTTGTGCATGTCATATTTTGATACGGACACATAGATATATGTTTGACTCTTTGTATTATTCATAAATAATATATTAGGCTTGCTCGTGTCCTTCGGGGTACGTTTGGTTGTATGGTGGACTCGTGTCACAAGCGTATCATAGATCTAATGTGATACGGGTGCGATGCACTCTACATATTTGTTGTATTGCAATTCTATATTTAAATGTGCATTGTTAATTATCATAGTATATATATATATGTGTGTATATATATATATATATATATATATATATATATATATATATATATATATATATATATATATATATATATATATATATATATTCATGGAGAGTGTATGTATACATACTAGAATATATATATCTATATGCATACATACACTCTCCATGAATATATATATATATATATATATATATATATATATATATATATATATATATATATGTGTGTGTGTGTGTGTGTGTGTGTGTGTGTGTGTGTGTGTGTATACTTAGGTGTATGCATAGATAGACATATAGATGTTGATATATATATATATATATATATATATATATATATATATATATATATATATATATATATATATATATATATATCATAGAGATAGTTGATATGCATATGTGTTATAGTTATATATGTATAAATATAAATATAGATGTAGACATGTGTATGTATATAAGGATATCTATATATGAGGGTATGTAGTTATATATGCATTGTAGTGTGTGTGAGTGTATAAATATGTGTATATAGTTGTGCTTGTGTGTGTGTGTAGTGTTGGGAGAGGGGGGTCGGGCACCTATAGTGAGCAGTGGCAGCCATAGCAGCAGGTATCACAAGCATCAGCAGTTATCCATGCTGCAGCAGACATCAGCTATCCAATGCTGCAGCAACAACAGCAGATTCAAAATGCAGCAAGCCGCATCAGCTATCCAATGATGCAGTAGCAGCAGCAGAAGCCCAAGCAGCAGCTAGCTGCAATCAGAGCAGAAACAGTCTGCAGCTAATCTGCAGAACTCACGCACAGCCAACTATGAGGCAGCAAGGCTAGAGAGAGAGCAGTCTCAGTTTCAGTAGAGTAGTTTGCACTGTGCAGTAAGCACTGAAAAGCAGTACAACTGCACTGAAGATCAAGAGCAGCGGCAATGAGTAGTCCCAGTATCAATTTCAAACACAGTACAGTATCAGCAACGCAGGGTGTTTCAGTCAGTAAGGTTAGATATGGTTAAGGATATAACTAGTAGTATAATAGTTAGTTAAATGCTTGTTAGTAGAATAGTTAGTCTAGTAGCTATTGTAAGTATATATATATATATATATATATATATATATATATATATATATTTATATATATATATATATATATATATATATATATATAGTTAATATGTTTTGGTGATAAGTTAATATGTATTGTATAGTTAGTATTTAAGTAATTGATATGTATTATATGTAGGTATGTATTAGTATATAATATATGTTAGAAGTTAGCATATAGTTAATTTATGGGGGTTATCTATATATGTTAACTGAGGATTGACTTACCTTGGGATACCAAGGTAATGTCAAGGTATTGGGTTTGGGTATTGAGATAGGTAGTGTGATACGCATTGGTGCAAGGCCAAGGTATCCTAATTCATTGTTTTGAGATAGATATTATGTGTGTGACTTGCTTATATATATAAACTATTATTTTTATATATTAAACTTGCGTATCTTATGATACGACCTTTTTGTGTATCTCATAGTATCCTAAATTAGTTACTGTAGCTTAGTTAAATAGTGCATTGACTTAGTATCTTAGAATTAGACTCATAGAAATAGCTAGTTTGACCAAGTTTGATCAGTTTGACTTAGGGTTGACCCATTTTGACTGTTTTGACTTAAAAATGGCTCTTTGACCTTGAAGTTGACTAGTTTAACTTATTTTTATTCCAAAATCTTGTATTGATATTATATTCCCTATCTAGGTCTTCGAGGCTCTGTGTCAGACATCTGTGAGACTATTCACCGGACTTCAGGCGAGTACATTCTCTGATAGTTTCTCATTTATGATATCCTCTATGTTCATTGTATCTAGTGTAGATATCCATAATTTTTTGACACGATGGTTACACGGATTGGTATATCCTAATCTCGTCATAAGATTTTATTCCTTGGTATATGGTGTATCTTGTGCAAGCCTTGTTTCATTGATTATCTTGTACTTGTACAGACACCGATTCTCGAAAAGAGTCGCTATCTTCTTGGAGAATCCCGTGCCATAGCGTACCATGGTTGGATCCACTATACCAGCTGGGGTCGGGGAGTATGTAGTGTAGATATGTGATCATAGCCATCTTGTATCATGTCTTGTTCTTGAATAACGTTAATCATATACCGCACGTATGATTATCCAGGCCATAAATTTTGTATCAAGTTCCCAAGCCGATCACATGTTAAAGCTAGCAATCATGCACTTAGTCATTAGTATTCTTGTTCATTGGCATATTGTTCATTCTCGTATTCAATTACAGTATTTTCTTTATTTTATAGCTCTTGTATCTATTGTTGCATCTTGTATATTCACATCTATTTACTGTTATATAGTTTATATCATTGATTAGAACTGCTGTTAGAGATGTACTCTACTCCTTTCCTGACTGGATATATTTTTCCCAGATGACACTAAGGAGTGGTACCCTATACATTATGGGCCTCAGGATATTGTGGGCTTAGAGTCAGAGACCATGGCTCAGGAGGGACTCATCCCGACTGAGACAGATGACCCAAGACTTGTAGCTTCTTAGTATTCTTTGTACTGGATTTGTCTCCAGCTTATTGTTTAGTATTTTTTCTTCAGACTCATTGATGTTATTATTTTAGACTCATGAGTGTAATATGACTATTCTATTCTTATCATATTCGTGCTATTCTCCATCTTAGATCTGTGATTGAGTATATTGATATTGTTGGTGGCTCATTATATTGCTAGATAGAGTACCCAAACAACCTTCTACCTCCGATTCTACGACGTAGACTGGGCATTATTTCCGACTTGCATCCCTACACCGGGTGTGGGTCGTGACAATGTAATACCTCAAATATAATTGTACAACTTAATATCCTAATAATATTAATCAAATTAAATTTTTTGAATAGTTGAGAGTATCAAGCTAAAATTAAGCCTTATTCTATTCTAATTTACAACGCAAAACTTTTAGGAATATATCAGTCTAAATATCAAAGAAGAATTAAGAAAATAATGCCATAATTTGAGGGGTTAAAGATTTAACATGGATTATTGGATGAACATTCTTCATTGCTATAGAACTCGGATCTTCGACACTTGTAAGTAGTTCAAATGACCGAATAAAATCTCAACTATAACTAACATATCAATAATCATACATGTGACTAAAAAAATTAATACTGGGGATCAAAGATATTCTTAGGCAGGGTAATTATGCTAGTGGTTTCACTTCATGCCTAATCCAAATCAGTCTATAAATTTAAGACCATAAATAATTTAATGCACATAGAAGTAAAGTCTAAATTCTGAAATCAAATCAAACTAAGATTTAATTAAGCATGACAGATCTTACAAGAAACAAATACTCTTGTAAAAATTCTCATATCTACCCAAGAATAAATTTTGATCGTTTTCAATGGAGTATGATTTCCAATACTTCTCTAATGTCAATCCTTGCAACTTCGACCACATGTCTATTGATAAGGTTTATTTGATTGTTATCGCCAATCATGACCCCAAATATTCTCTGTTGATAATACAATGGGTACATAACATGCTATCCTTTTATGCATAATCATTGTGTCACGATGTTAGAATGACCTTCTTTACCACACCATGGATCACCTCTTCCTTTTATGAATTTCTCCATATAATAGCCACGTTTATAAGAGTTGTCGTCGTCGAACCGACATTTGCTGTCATGAAAATCGTTCCTTTCAAAATCAACATAGCAATCACATACACTGATGTCATCCCAACCGCTATAATTTCATCGATCATTTGGCTTGTCATTACCATAATCATCATCATGACTCCTCCTGACAAGATCATCGAACTCATACTTGCTCATGATAGAAGAAACCATACGAGCCTTTTGTGTACAATTATCTCGTGCCAATGCATGACCCACTAATGAGATGTCGTAGGCGTTGCTCATCTATGATGTCGTTTTGCGTCTGAACCGGTTTTCTTGACAATTTTTGAAAGTCTATTGTCCGCCCAACTCGACAGATGGATAGATTCAATCCCCGCAAAGAGACTTCATTGCGACGAAAGATGCAAATATGCCTTCAACCCCCTGCACTTTGTCAATAAGAAGTTGGTCGCCATTCTCGTCATTGGTTTCCATCATGGCTCTGGATACATTGACACTTTGATACTACTGCATGCGCATTGGGCTATAAGAAATTGGACTCTTGTGACGCTTAGATGACGCACTTTATAAATCGCACATACGCATTGGGTACCATATTGGCTGATGTATGGTTGATATTGGAAGCCGGTGGTAAAACTAGAGTGTTCCAATAGTTCATTCAAAACTTGTTTTTTCCTAAGGTGATTGACAAAAAAGATCGAGCCATTTTTAACAATAATGGCCTTAACCACTTCGGGACATATTACTTTTTTCCTCTGGTACTTTTTATCTATTTATTTTTGTTTGACCTAATCTTTTCCGATTTTTTCTTATTTTAACACGTTCACACACTAGTCCGCACGTGAGGCGTTTGACAGTGATGACAAATGTTTCTTTTAAGTCTGTAATCTATATTATTATAATAATATAAAAAATTGGTCAAAGCAATTAACCGTTAATTCTGGATAGATTCCGTCAAATGTGGGGGGACATGTACATTATCAAAAAAATGTAGGGTGCATCCTTAAATATAGTAAAAAAAAAAGTGGAAGGCAACTAAAAATTTCTCGCAACTGCTAGACCCTTAATATTATATTAAGAAAATAGACAAAAATTTAAATTAATTAAAAAAATTATATATGAATTATGATTTGTTATAGATATATTTTTAGAATTTTAAATATATTTTTAATTAGATAATATTTTTAAATATAATTTAAATATTGAATATATTTTAGAGTATTTTATATGCTAAGATAGTCAGAAAGGTTTAGAATTTTTATTTTTAACTAGAGTATATACGGTTAAAAAAAATTAAATTTTTATTATTATGAAAAATATAAATTCGATTTGAACGATTTATTTTTAAATCATTTCCAAACCAAGTCGATATAGCCTGATTGTCTCTCTCTTCTGTTTCCATGACAGTCAAGACAAGTGCCGAAAGTTTGTTGTGGCTCACATGTCAGTACTTGAGAAGGAAAGGATAGTTTCTACCCAGAAATGTATGCGCAGCTACAAAAAATAATAGAAATCAATTTGTACTTTGTATTGCACAAATTTTTACCATAAATCTGGCAGTAAAGAGTAACCTTTGTTGAAATTTCTTTATTAAAAGTTTTATTTTTTCTTCTTCTTAATACTAGAATTTTAATTTTAATTTATATTGACTTGGTCATGACATTAAGTTATAGACACAATGGTTTATCTATGAAGCACAAAAAAGGACCAAAAGATAGCGTAGGTAACTATGAGCATGAGTCATAACGTTGATAGTAAGCTAGACATTATTTTCGATATAGAGCTTGTTAAGATCAAAGTTGGACTGCTCGTCGAGTGGCCCTTGACGTACAATGTACGTGTTAAAATATAAATATATAATCCTAAAATATAAATTTAATACTTGAATAGCCAAGGAGTAGCTCAAAGTTTCCATAGACTATAAATGATCCAGACACAAAGAGAAAATGACAAAAGAAATTGCTACAGTGTCCACATGAGTTTGTTTCCATGAAACATATATGTACTCCAGGGGACTGTAATTGTACAAAACTGAATGGACTAATTTCTTAATGGGTCGGATGTCTCTCATTCTAATGAAAATATTATCTACATAAGAGAGTAGAATATTATATTAACTACAAAAATCTCCATTAAATTTACTTACGGATTATTGTCACATATTAGAGCTTTGATGCAATATAAGAAGGATTATTTATTATTACGGATATGTGATATATATAGCAATGAAAGGAACCATAACTAGCTTCGAAGTTTTAAACGGATTCAACTCTCCATTTAAGGAACGTAGTAGAGAGAACTACGCATCGATTTGACATTTAGATTTGTAGAGGGACGATTTTGATTTGATTTGATTATATTTCTGGAAGGGTATTCTAGGGATAGTTTTGATATTTTTTCTGACCCTATAAATTTCAACCCCATGTACCAATCTCAGATGATTTTAGAAACGGATTTGGATCATTTTGAATGGAAATAAATACATTAATTTCCATATGTTTCTTGGGTATTACAGATACTACTACTATTTTGAAACTAATTACACGAACTAACTGGTGTAATAGGTATGAAACATAGGGATACTTAACGTAAAGTGTTCGTTTGAATGTAGAAACCGTATGGAGAGAATTTTTCATTAAGCGACGGTGCATAAAATATAAATTTATAATTCAAACACCGGTCAAGATATTGACTCGGTACGGATGATAGTTGATTGTATTTTTGTCTGAATATGTGATTATCAAATATAAATTCCAACAAGAATGTATATTCTCAGATCTTACCATAAGCCAAAAATTATTGTCACCACACCTCTCCCGCTCTCTTCTCGCTTACTTATCCGGATATATTCTCCGATCTCCACACACCATCATTTACTACCGACATCCTTACCATTTCAAAACATTAAATTTTAGTGTACCAAATAAATAAACATATTTAAAAAGGATTAAATTTTAGTATATATATAATATATGTACTAAAATAAATAAACATACTTAAAATATTAAATTTCAGGTCTGGGTTTTTATGGAGCTCACCACCAACTGGACCAGGCCTGGGGAGTAAATCCCAGCATGACCCAATGATGGAAGTGGACCAAAATGGCCAATTGATCGGCCGATCCGATCCTGAAACAGACTTTGGGCCACCCAATCCGAATAACACCTTGGGGAATGGTAGTACAAAGTTTAAGTCGTTTCAGTCCGAATTTAATTCTCGCAAACAAATTTTTTATTTTTTTTTGAGATATCCGACGTAACACTCAAAACTTTTGTACATGCTGCGTTACATGTCTTTTGGGCCCACTGCGTTCAACTCCCACAATTTTATAAAACGAACAAATAAAATTTAGTTCTCCAAGTTCCAAACAACCAAATGACACCTAAACTAAAGAGGGGAAAGGAATGAAATTACTAAGATTGAAATCCATAAGAAAATTCAAAAGATGAATATTTTTGATTGAATTGATTGGTATTTTTAGGATCTAAAGTCTCTGGCTTGCGTATGCCATACCTAACTGCCAATTCAAATTGATCAAAGTCTTAGATTCTTACGAGTTCTATATAAAGAAATCTGAGCTATCATCTTATGCATTACAAAACTCCAGCAAGTGGGATTCTCGTAGCTCCATGAGCTTCTTCTGTCTCAACAGTTCAGTTCTGCAAGAACAACAATAACAGGCTTCAACAGTAGAGGTGGGAGTATATACGATTAACTCCCTCTCACGACCATCGTTATTTCAGGTCGAGATTCAATGCCTGCAAAATCCATTGTGATTACATGCTTCCATGCCTATATTTCGCAAATTTCTTCCCAATCCAACAAGAAAAAGGGGCACCAGATTGCACAATTTGTTCCACAAGTTCCTTAAGAGTTGATCAATAGGCAAGAATAGCAGTTCGAGAAAGAAAAAGAAAAGAAAAGAAAAGAAAATATTCAACTATAGAACTCTGGAGAAAGAATTTAAGGATCATTAATCTTCTAAACAAGAGCTTTCCCACTGAGGGGAAGTTTTAAGAACTGTTCACTTATAAAAGTGAGCCTGACAACATACGTCCTCCCATCAACGACAATGATAACTATACATGAACACGTGAACATGAAGCCTCCATTTAGAATTATTACACAGATAAATTGTAGAATGCTATAATTCCACCAACAGCATATATGACAGTTGAAGACGAATTGTTCTTCAATTATTTGCTGCTCTCAAGATAGTGAGCAAAGATAGGAAAAGGTTGATGATATCAAGATAGAGAGAAACTGATGCCCAGATGTATTCATCGTAGGAGTAGCGTTTGATCAAGTTGTCTGTGTCATAAACAATGTATCCACAGAATACAATCGCTGCCAGCAAACCATATATCATTACCGAAATCTTTCCCAATGGAAAGAGGACCTGCAATATATAAATATATAAACATAAACCAGAGTTGTGTGTTGAAGCATTCATAAAAAAAAGGGTAACAGGTTGCAAATTGGCATATTTTAAAACTTAAGAGTGAAATACTGATGTTCTACCTGAATGAGGGCAAAGACAAACAATACCATGACAGCACCAAACAAGAACGGACCAAGAAAACTGAAGTCCTGGCCTCTCCTTGCTGCCCAGAATGTGTACATAGTTAGACTAACAACCAACACTGTAGTGAGAATTGCGGCCTCCAGAATGACTTTTCCTGTTTGAGATTACAAGAACCCTTAATACTTCAAGCACAAAAATAGTGGAGCAGCCTGAGGTTTTTATGACACAAGGTGCATAACAGAATATACTTATGTACAAGGAGTACACTCAAGACATCCAACAAGAATGGCAAGAAAAAGAAGAAAAAGAAGAAAAAGTGATAAAATTAGAATGATGCCTAAAACACGAGGATAGCCCATAACACCATTACTACAAAGTTCTAAGATACAAATTCCATGCTATAGCCAGTTTAGTGCTTCTCATTTATAATTTGGACATTTTATAATTTGGACACACTGTCTTATTTTAATCTTATTACCTTGAGACTCTTCACAAGAAACCCCCATGCACTTTCAGAACAAGTTGAGACCTGTGTGTCCTCTCTCATCCACTGAGGATACCTTCAACATACTTTGCACAATTACCCTATACATGCTTGCCAACACATCTTTCACATATGGATTTAGTTTCACTAAATTTTCGATTTGTCTGCTAATAATTTAATATTTGAACAATACAGTTCTGAATTCAAGATGTCTCTTCTTAGCACGACCAATTAAGAGACCCAATTAGAATAATACTGTTGCAATATAACTATCTTTTATAATGTTCATATATATGTCTAGTCAGTAATAGCCCGTTTGAAGTCTCTCAACTTAGAGAGAACAATATATATATATATATATATATATATATATATATATATATATCACACTGCCGCCAGTCAAACACATCATGCACCCACAACAATTCACTAGGGCTTACTAGAAATGTAGGATAAAATATGTATGCAGATTAATGATTCTTGGGCACCCAAGGATGATCTACATTTTCAAACACTATCTCCTTGTGAGCTTCCTAAGGTTGTAATATAAGTTGTCGTCAGACATCTTAAATATTGGCCTGACATTATTGACTATGCCATCCATTGATTAATCCAAAATGTACCAGCCACTATCACCAAGAAAACCAGATGCCAACAAGTTAAATTTGAGATATTTAACAAATAGACTATGACTTCAAAACTAAAATCACTGTCTAATGTGATTTTATAAATGATTTTAGTCCAAAAAGACCTAACGCTCACAATAACTACACAAGTTCTTCAAGGGAGGTAGTCCCTATTCACCTCCTACCCTTAAAACTCCAGAATTTTAACAATGATTACGAATACCAAACTTGCGGATTCCTCTATGAGGAGCATCCCAGGAGTAGCCTACCTCTATTTGATCACGAGAGGCTTCTTCAAGGTTAACAGAGGTTAACAATGATTACGAAATACCCAACTCGCTCACTCAGATGTGAACCCATGGCCTCCCAAGTATATGAAAAGTGAAAACATTTGATTGCACAAATGAAAGATTATTTCTATAACAGTGATCTGCTGCAACAATCATACATCATAGACCACCCAATACTGAAGAATATCAGCCAAGTAATATACAATGTACGAATAAAACACGAAAAACTAAGTTTTATGGAACACAAGAATCCAAGGAAAACAATTTCCACACAAGAAGCAAACATGATGTCATGTTCGTATCTTGACCAAAACTTAAAGAAGTCTCCAATCCACTGCCAAAAAGTACCTGAATTGAATCATTCTGCAACTATAGCCCTTTACGTACTATCTGACTTTAAGATGGATGATCTTATGCCTCAAATAATGTTTGATTACTTGAAACAAGATAAAATTTGTTATAGCCACAAAAATATAATTGAAATTAACAAGTGGCATCTATTCCATTCTGGTCGTCTGACTCATATTGTCTGATTTATTTTTATACTCTTAGTCTAGACTCTTTTTTCTAGGTGAATTTTAGTACTTTTAATTTTCCGAGAATTTTCTTACTCACCAATTGGTTTTCTAGGCTATTACTACATAAGTTCCTATTCGCCCATATTTTCCGTAAAAGCAAAGAAATGCCAACAAAATTTTGATGGCTAGTTTGCAGCAGATCTTTTTTTTTTTTTGAAGAATGATTTACAGTAGACGAAATATAATCTTTGCATATGGTTCATACATGAGCCACTGTGAGCAATAATTGGAGCAATAGGTATTAGTAAAATAAGTTGTTAAAGCTGCGGTTAGATAAACTTAGATAGAAGAAAGTTGAAACAAAACTATGATATGGCTTTTGCTAAAACAAGAGAGAAAATGGCCCTTGACAGGACTGAGTGAAAGATATTCATGTTGGCAACCCCAAAATTTGATGATAAATTTGTAGGGGGTGGTGATAGTGGTGGTTTACACTAGTGCCTAGACTACGTTGGATGGCAAAAGATGACAAAACATGAAATGGACACAGTAAACATTGATATTGGTGTGTCCTAATGTATATTGAAGAGTGTTTCTCATACCTTATACATGTTCGTGCTTCCTATAGAGTAGTAGACCATAAAGATAGATATAAGCTTGTTGCAATGTTGTCCATGCATGATGAAAAATGGCTTAGAGAGTGAGAAAATATGACAAAAATTGAAAATGGTAGAAAAAATATGTATCATCTTACCTCTTCGTCTACAATCTTTATAGTCTAGGAAAAGTTGGAGGATTCTCTTTGCTTGCATTAGCTTAAACTGCAATCCAAAAGGTAGATCTACCTACCTGTTAATTGGTCACCAAGGTTTTATGGCATGTCCCTCTCAGGCTCATAGTTACCTTGGCTAGAAATTTGGTACCACTATAGAGTGTTGACATCAGGTGGACAGTCGATCAAAAACTTGATCAAATCTTGTATGGAGCTTTCTTATCTTCCATAACCAACCCCATTATGATGGGAGAAAGGCTTAGATGATGATGATTCCCTTCGGCAACAAATTGGTCTTGAAGTCAAGAACCACATCAATCCACAAAAAACAAAGTTAACTAATGATGAAGAAATGCCAGGTTATGTTCCCCTTACATGTCAAAAGTGGATTCAATGCTATCAGTTCTCATTATGTACTCTTATTTTAGGTCTAAATTATTCTTGGAACATGAAATCTTGAAGATTGTTGACACAGCCTCTATCCAATAGAACATGAATCAATCTTGACAAAATCTTCAAAGGTTCACAAGACCATTGAGCCTGCAATGGTCCTGAAACTGGCAGGAAAGTTCCAACTAAAACTACATTGATTCATAATTGTAGCATAAAAATCAATTTGGAGATGTCATGGCATCTACCTAGCATTGCAAAACTACAAAAGTTTCTAATAGTTGCATCTTTTTACCACAATAAGAGGTAGTGGATGGTTCTGTAGCCGTAACTAGAGAGGAAGTGAATGGTTCTGTAGGTGAAGGGAGAGAAACGATAAGAACATTGGCTAATATATAAGATTCTCCCACTTCCACTTTGTTTTTCTTTCTTTTTTTCCTTTTTAATGACGCAAGTGATAATTAATTTGCTTTTCTTTTTTCCTTTCCTTTCTCGCATTTTCCCACTGACGAAACACAACCTTGAGTCCACAAATTCACATAGTATATCTTTGCATACCATCGCAACTCTACTCTATAATTATTAATCCCTACTGACAATCAAAATGCAAAATATGTCATTTCTTTTAGGGGCGTTTTAGTTCCCTATGAATATAATTACCTTGCAACATTTCTTGATGTACGTAGTGTTGAATATCCATGGTTTGGTTGGTCGCAATCGAAAGTGTTGTATCTAAAGACTACATGTATTGTGTCTAGAATCTTTGGATAACTAAAACCGGGTTGTCGCTTGGCTTCCGTAGTCGTGTAACTAGAAAGTTGGTTCTTTGGTTGGAACTTTTATCACGTAGAAAAAGGAAAGTAATGTAACAAATATTATAACACGACAATGCGGCATGTTCTTTTATTGCTACCTAGCGCAACAAATATGACGGTAACGGTAAATGGTGTCACGGTTGCAGGAGTTGAAAGGAACCTCACAACATTTGTTGTGATAATTAGATTTTCTTTTCTGTTCTTTTATTTAACAGCAATCCATACAGTACTGGAAATGACCCTAATTCTCACTGTAATTAATCGCGTCAAAGCCAACAAAAAATTGAATAAAATTGGGATTTGCAAGCTTACCACTTGTGAAAGCGCACGACAACCCGACCGCAAAGCTGATCGCCACGGTGAACAGTCCGAGGAGGAGCAGATTCACCGGGTGCTTCTGGTGGTAGTGATGCAACGGGAACAAAACTGCACCAAGATTTACCAAAAAAAATCAAAATTCCCTAAAATAACTCTGGAAACAAAGAAGAAAAGAAATAATCACAGAACTTACGGATGAAAGGAAGGATGATGAGGAAGATCCAGAGCGCGAAGCCAGCGCCGGTGGAGACGAAGAAGTGGGAGATGGGGCGGACGACGACGACGGCGGCGGCGACGGCGACGGTGAGGAGGAGCTGGACGGCGAGGATGGAGTAGATCTTCCTTATGAACGCCCACCGGAGCTCCGGGGCCTCCAGCATCATCGGGTACAGCGGCTGCCGGCCGGACTCCACGTCGCCGGCGCCTCCGTCCTTCCCGTACTGAGAGCTAGGCCACATGATGTTCGGAATCGAAAATTTTAGGGTTAGGGTTAGGGTTAGGGTTAGGGTTAGGGTTAAGGTTTGGTGAAAGAGGAGGAAGGAGAAGAAGAGTGTAGAAATGGACACGCGGAGAACAATCTATAAAAAGAAGGGAGCGGACGAAGGAACCGATGTTAGAATAGAATAACTTCCCCGTGTGATCCGTTGTGTGTTTGCAAAACACGCGGAGTATTTTGAGTGTGGTTTTTTAAAACGCAACGATCTTGAGAAACTCGGTATACGCTTGGGAACGAAGGAAGGACCGAGAACGTGGAAACGTGAACCGTTCGGTTTCGGAAGTCGGTTGTTTGATACTGCACACGTGGCAGGACGTGGAGCAAAGTTTTGCGGAAAAATATTTTTGGCTGATTAGAGTTTAGAAACTGGATTTTATACCAGAGTTTAAGTCCTAATTTGTCCAATTAAAAATTTTAAAATTTTTTTATTATACCCTCTAGTTTATATAATAATGTTTTATTATCAAGTATGGAAGAAAGAACATAAAGAAAAAATAATAATAATACTAATTAGGATCTAAAAATTTTAATTGGACAAATTAGATTTAAACTCTAAGTTTTTATAAAATACAAAATCTAAACACTTTTAGTCCATTTTTTTTCAATCATTAATCAATCGTTTTGACCGTATTTGATAGAGTTAGGGCAAAGCTGGCTCAATTTAAATCTTCGTACTAAGTCATATATAATATTAAAAAAAATTTAATAATAAAATAATATTAAAAAGTAAATCCAAATTTGAGTCATATTTTTATATTAAAAAGTAATCCAATTTTGACCCACTTCTCGAAAAGAATTAAGTTGAATGTTGACCCAATTCCCGAAAAGAATTAGAGGTCCGTTTGGTTTACCGTAATATAATCGTAATCATAATAGAATTGAATTTGTAATATAATTGGATTTGTTATTGAATTACAATTACATTACTATGTTTGGTTGGTACATGTAATCAAATCATACAATGTAATGTCAATTGCATTCATATGTTTGGTTTATCTAGTAATGTAATTGAGTTTTAAGATAATAATGTTTTAAAAAAATACAAATTAAAATTTAAAAGTAAATCAATAAAAAAATTTAAAAAATAAAATAAAAAAATAAAAGAATTTTTATAGATAAATAAAAAAGTAGAAAACATTAGTTTTGTCCTTATGCTAAAAAAGACAAAAACGAAAAACGAAGAAAATGTCTAAAAATGAAAAAAAAAAAAATTTAAACGACAAAAAACAAAAAAAACGACTAAAAATGACAAAAAAAATGGAAAAAGTTCAAAAAATAAAAAAATGAAAAAAGACGATAAAAATGAAAAGACGATAAAAATGAAAAAAAAAAACTAAAAATGAAAAAAAAAAACTAAAAATGAAAAAAAGATAAAAATGATCAAAAACAAAAAAACAAAAAAAAAAGCTCAAAATCGACGAAAAACGACAAAACGAAAAAAGCAAAAAAAAGTTCAAAAAGACCAAAAAATGAAAATAAAAAAACCGACTAAGAAAGAAAAATTGATAAAAAACGACAAAAAACAAAAAAGATCAAAAATGTCAAAAAAAGGGAAAAAAAGATTAAAATTGATAAAAAAAACAACAAACAAAAAATAGGACAAGTTCCAAAATGACCAAAAAAAAATAAAAAACAACAAAACAACTAAAAAAGACCAAAAATAGAATAAATTTCAAAAATGAAAAATAAGATAATAAGTTTAAAAATGACAAAATATAAATAAAAGTAATGCAAACGAAAAAAGATAAAAACGACAAAAAAACGAAAAAAAAAACGATAAAACCGAGCAAAATGGGACAAAGCAATAAAAAACGGAAAAAAAAGAAAGATAAAAATGACAAAAAAAAAACGACGACGACAAAAATAAGAAAACACAAAAAAAACCAAAATATAAAAAAAAAAGAAATGAATAAAAAAAGGATAAAAAAATAAAAAAAAAGACTAGAACGGCAAAAGCGACAAAAAAAAATGATAAAAACAAAAAAAGAAGCAAAAACAATAAAAAAGACTAAATTTTTTAAAAAAATGAACGAAAACGACAAAAAACGTGCAAAAACTATCCAAATCGACAAAAAAACTATAAAAAAAGCAAAAGAAGACCATTTTTTAAAAAAATGAGTAAGAATGACAAAAAACAAAAAACGATAAAAAATGATCAAAAAGAACAAAAAGAGCAAAAAAAAAAATCAAAAAACAAAAATAAAACCAAAAAAACAACAAAATAAATCAAAACCGACAAAAAATAGCAAAAAAAAGGACAAAAAACGACAAAAAAATTTAAAAAAACGAACAAAAACGCTAAAAATTGACAAATAAATTGCAAAAACGAATAAAAAGATCAAAAACGACAAAAAATAAAAAAAAATCAAAACAGACCCAAACAACAAAAAATTGCAAAAATCATAAAATCAACAAAAAAGAGAGCAAAAATGACCAAAATCGCTAAAAAAAACCAAAAACCACTAAAAACGACCTAAAACACTTTAAATACAACAAAAAATAGCAAAGAAATATTGAAAAATGGGACAAAAAACGATAAAAAAATTCAAAAAGGACAAAAAGGACAAAAAAGAAAAAAAAATTTGGGAAAAAATGATCAAAAACGAGCAAAAAGACCAAAACCGACAAAAACTATTCAAAAATTATCAAAAACGAAAAAAAATGAACCAAAAGGACAAAAAGGATAAAAAATTACAAAAAATGACAACAAAGAATAAAACCGACTAAAATTTTTTTTACCGCATATCAAACATCTCCTTAAGTTGTAATGTAATCGCGATTACATAGGTTTTATCACGTAATTGGTTTTAGAATAAACTAATGTAATATAATCAAACTTGTAATCACGATTACATTACATCTAATTTTTTATTGTCCAACCAAACATCCGAATTAGAATTACAATGTAATCGACCTTACGATTATGATTATATCACGGTGAACCAAACGGAACCTAGATGAAAATTGCTTCGGATCAAATGCGAACTAGTTCGCAGGATACTATTTTAAGAAAAATATCAAAATTCATGAGAAGAGACGAGAGAGATCCAGTCATTAGAAAGTTTAATTGATTTTTTTTATATTAACAAAGTGAAAATTTTTGGCAAAATTTCTTAAATTAATTAAAAATATATTTATTTGCAGAAAAGTAGTAGAAAAATGTACTAACTATGTTTATTTGACATCAATTGTATTTTTATACTTAATTGTAGCTAAATATCCTCAACTATTCTAGTTTTGTAACTTAGTTTCCTAATGTTTCATATTATACAGATTAATTTCAGTTATTATTGAGGAGTTGTAAGTTTCTACATTCGTCCCAACAAAGGAATATTATTTGTTAAGACCAAATTACTTGGACCATTATATCATCGATATATCGACAGTATATTGCGGAAACAAAAATGACAACAAAGTATATTGGAATGAACATGATTGGACAACAATTTTTGTTATACAACTTGGTTCTTTTCATAAAAAAACATCGAAACACAAAAAATACAGTGGAAATGACAACCAAGTTTTTTTTTCCCTCTGTCAAGAAGGTTTTCTATGAAGCACAAGTAGAAAGAGACTCCACAAAGAGATGCAAGATTCAACCATCGGCTTAGAGTTGGAAGAACAAAATACTAGACGTCTAGGTAGCAATTAATCAATACAACACAAGAGTTTATTTTTGTTCATCCACCAAAACTAAAATATATGTTCATCTTTCCACTCAAATGTTGTCACGTGTCATTTTAATATACCTAAAACTACTTTGTGAGTGGTTTTGTAAACATCCATAGTAATTTTTATCCTTAGTTTGACATGCAGTAATTTTTAAATGGAATGATGAACATATATTCTAGTTTTGATGAATGAACAAAAATAAACACTACAAAACAAATAAATAAAAAAATCAAAATGAACATACACAGTTTGGCAATAGTAGATTCAACTGTCTTATGAACTCTACAAAGTCATATACTATGCAATTATACAAAACCAGTAACGTAAAAAAATTATCCACACATAATATGTCTCTAAATGATATTGCATAAGTTTAAAATTGCTAATGTGTCATGAATAATTATTTTACAAGAACATGCCAACAACATTTTAAACGTTTATTAAGTTAATTCATTGACTGATAATCTCCGAGCATCTCCTTAATAATTATGGTGATCAAATCTACATTCCAACAAGCCAAGAATAAATTTGACACTTTTAATCCTTATCTCAACCAAAAATAATTCAGCACAATCATAGATATCCAACCTCAAATGAATAAACCCAGTAACAACCCACATAATTTAAAACCAAAGAAACTAATTTGACTTCACCCATGCATAAAAGAAACAATAACAATCATGGGTTCTCTTCCACTCATGCTAATCATCAAAACCATAGTCCCTCGTGGAACTCTTAGGTTAAGCAGTAATCATAGTCCCTCGTGGACCTCTTAGGTGTAAGGAAGGAAAGAAAATATCAGTCCAAGATTACACACTTGTTCTCCCCACCACACGATCTATACTAGTCTAAGAGTCTAAATGCGTATCTACGATCCATGAATCCATACCATACCACTTTATCGATCAATCGATACGCTCATGAATATGATAATAATCGATCGTGAATACGACTAAGACAACAAGTTGTACGCTAACACCATAAAGTACGAGTCTATCATGAATGCGCTGCCTCCTCGTGTCCTAAATTCTAGTCCGTGTCAATATGAACAAATAACTATGCTAGAAATCATCTACAATCTAACACATATGGCATAAATAATGAATTAACTGTAAAATATGCATGAGATATTGTAGATATGGACAATATATACTTGCCTGGTCTAAGTCTGGTCGAAGTTGTGAAGGCAAGATCCATAATTGAGGCAATTCTCCTAAACAAATTTTCACAAAGAAATTATTCCTTAGATTTTTATATATATAATATTACCTAGTTATAAAATAACTACCTATATAGTAACCATGGGTTTATCTTGGTTACTCCTAATTAATAAAGTTAATAAACACTATATTACTTGTCATTCTATATACTAAATGCTATAATACTTTATTATTTCTTAAATATTTGTTAATAATTTCTTATTTTTTAATTAATAAACTATTACATCCCTAGCTCTCTTTTTTTAGCACAGAGGTCCTAGCCCCTGTGCCTCCCGCGGTTTGATCCCTCGACCTCCCTGCTCGTGTTCTGCTGCCTTTCCACTAGGCTGCACCCACAGGGACTATTACATCCCTAGCTCATGTACTTGTAAAGTAACATATAAGTAAAATACTTTTAAGGTCAATAAGGTAAATCTATAATGAGTGTCACGTTCCGATTTCGTGGAATCGATAGTCGTCCCCGGGCGTGACGTCGTACGTGCCTAGGTTGCGCAACGCACAGGGCTTAGGTATTTTTGCATAACGAGCACATATTTAGAGTACGCAGATAATTGAAACAAAAAGTTGAAACATGAAAAAGTTCTCTTTATTAATAATGAACATCTATTTACAAACTCTTGAACAAGTCAGATAATTGCCACACGGGCTTACAAAAGTGGACTTAAAATGAGATAGTCGTCATGTACATTACATCCTTTACTAAAGCTACAAAATGAGAGACCTCCAGGAGGAACAATCAATTTTCCTCGGAGCTGCATGAGTATGTGAACGAGCTCCTAGAAACTTCAAAAGACTTCTTCTTTGCACGATCAGGCCGTGCGGTTTGATGGACTGGATTGGGAAGCGACTTCAGCTCCTCGTAGGATCTCCTTGGTACGGAGAATCTGTTTCAACGATGGTCAGTACATCAAAATACACTGGTGAAGGCGAGCTAACCCAACTATACCAATAAATATGTTGTTTGTATGAAAGCATGCAAGTTATTTTATGGTCTTTCTATCTTGTCTTAGTTTATTTTACAAGCAAGCAGTAGATATAGAATTTACTGAAATAAAATTGTCACCGTTCGGTGACTTTTACCTGCCCGTCTGAACCACCTGCACAATACTTACCATGTCCTTCTCTGCCACGAAAACACAAGTTAGCTTGCACATGTTTAAATATACGAGGGGATCACTAGCATGATGCGATAAAGGACACTAGTCACTGGCGAGGATGGTATGCAACGAAAGTACAAGGTGCACTGTAAGCCATCTCGTCCAATACAATGGACTATACAATAGAGTTCCATCCGGATCGGATCGATGCCAGTGTGCCAGCGATCGTCCACAAGAACTATACCTCTTGTACAAGTTATCTGTGATCAACGGCGTCTAGGCTAAGTTATCAATTTATGTAGTTGAGGCAATAAGAGTACAAGACAAGTAGCATTGCATGATTCATTTTTGCATAGTCTCCCTGAACAATTTATTGTATAACAAGGTATATTCCATACTTAGTACAATTTGTAGAAGAAGTATGCAATTCTAACTAAAAATTGAAGCATGTATAGAACATTCTAAACAAACTAGCATGCAATTAGATAACCGTTCACAAGTTGATTGACAAGCACGAATAATCCAAGTCTATTCCTTTTTATCTTGACATCTTTTAGTTATTTTGGTATCATTTGATCGGGACAAGCAAGAATACAAGATTTTAGATGTGAAGACTTGGAAGAAGGGTCAACTGAATCGAATATAAGCCACTCACAAGTTGGTTTGAGAAGGAAAGAAAAGATGTGCTTCAAGACTCCGCTCGCACGTCGCCTACTGCACGATCACCTACATTGCCATGAACATCTGATCAATACATCTTCTACTCTTTCCAAGTTTGGAATTAAAGTATAGTTCAACGAATGAAAAAAATAAAATCCATCAAAATCATTCAAGAAAACGCAAACAAATTCGAAAACCAACTCAAAGCACGAAGCAACAAGGCGATAGCGAAAACTAGGCAAGAAAACTTGCAACGGAGATGTCCCTCCTGACTCTGCTGCTAGTCGATCCTCGGGACACGGTCCACTAAATATGGGAATCGATTCCAAAAAAGTAAATCCATAACGAGGATAAGATCTTGCTTTAATCTATCCCGATTGAACGATACCGACTTGTATTTCTTAGTCGCGCTCCCCGAATAGAGGGAACGAGGCACTACATCCTAACCAACTAATTGGAAGTTTTGTCCACAAAACTTAGGAATAGAACCTTCTACTATGAAACAATGAAGGGAACCTTTTCTTTATCTCATATTTAAGCTCCCAAGTAGATTCTTCGATCGGATGATTTCTCCAAAGCACGCGCACGAGAGGAACCGAACGACTTCGAAGCAGCTTCTCTTTACGATCTAAGATCCGCACAGGATGTTCAACATAAGTCAAGTTTGCCCTTAGGTCCAGTTGATCAAGATCCACCACATGACTCGGGTCATACACATACTTCCTAAACTATGAAACATGGAAGACATCGTGCACTTCAGATAGTGACGGTGGCAGTGTAATCTGATATGCGACTGGGACGACTCACTTTAGTATCTCGAACGGACCGACGAATCTTGGAGTTAGCTTTCCCTTTGCTCCAAATCTGGTAACTGTAGAAGCATAAAATACGCTGGGGAATTATACGCGTAAAATTCTCAACATACATGAAGTCCACATAAAATAGAGCTTCAGCGCTGTGTGGCATAAAATATGACTTCAGAGCTATTGGCATACAACAGAGCTTCAACGCTATTTGGCATAAAATAGAGCTTCAGAGCTACCCGCGTAAAGCAGCACTCCAATGCTGTCTTGGCATAAAGAGGTTACAATGCCCTCCTGTGTAAAATATGTTTGCATTTAATGCAGCGTGAAGTTGTATGAGAAACTCTTCGTATTCCTCGAATGAATCTGTTAGATAAAACAGTGAACCTAACTCCTGACAAAAAGTACTGCATGACGATCGAGTGGACGGCTGTGATAATAATTTTGCACAGAGACCCAGGCTGTCATTTAGTGACATATTCTTGATACAAGTCATTTTTACGCATTCAAAGAATACGCTGCCTATTCTACATAGGCAGAAATAAGTCTTTACGTTCAAGATGAGACAAAATTAGGCGCCACATCAAAAGCTGCTTCTCGTACAAAGCTCGAGGCATATCTCTGCATTTAATGCACGAGATGGGGGCAGATCTCTGTATTCAATGCACGAGATTTCGTTCTATTTTTTTAAATGATTGGAAAAGCTAAAACTGTGACTAATACGCTCACCTCACCATCCTTGCATTTTATGCCAACCAAGCTAGTTTCAACTATAGGAGTACGCCGTATGCTATCTCCTCGAAATACGCTAACTCGACTATATTTGCAATGGTACGTGATAAGGCTATTTAGCCCAGAATACGCTCAAGACCTTATTCATGACAGACAATTGGCTATTTTACGCTGGTTGTCTATTATCTATGAATCTTCAAGTTTTACGTAGAACTTGGCTTTTACGCCAACAAGACAATCATTTGGCTTTTACGCCAACCGTCTCTATGCAAGGTGCAGTTACCTACATGGCTTGCATGCCGTGATCTTTGAGAAGCAGTTATACGCATTACCTCATAAAGGGACACGTGTTATATACATATTCAGAAGACAATGGGAACGTGGGTAGCAGTTATCATGACCGTAGCGTAAAATAAGTCTTCTTCTTTACAGTTTGGCTTTTACGCCAACAAGATAGTTATTTGGCTTCTACGCCAACCATCTCTACGCAAGGTACAGTTATCTATGTGGCTTGCATGTCGTGAATTATAATGGGATACGTGTCATACGCAAATTCAGGAGATCATTCGAACGTAGGTAGCAGTTATTATAACCGTCATGTAAAAGATGCGACTGTTATACGCGTTACCTTATAATGGGACACGTGTCATACGCGGATTCAGGAGATCATTCGAACGAAGGTAGCAGTTATTATAACCGTCGTGTAAAAGATGCGACTGTCTTCATAGTTTGGCCTCTACGCCAACTGAACAGTTATTGTGACTGATCTCTATAAATAGAGACCCCTGGTCACAGGATATCGGGATCGGACAAGGATCAAGAATCAGAGAGAGAGAGAGCACAGACAGAGAGTGTTGATTGACAACTTTGGCAATAAAAATTCACTCTCACTTGCAACCTTCGAAGCTTCTTCTTCTTCTTCTACATCACTTCTTTATTATCGTGTGGTCCAAGGGACAAAGTGATCGATCGCAGATCAGACTCCTATAGCAATTTTTCTTCAGAATCATTTTTTATTGTACTTAACATCCTCATATAGGATTAATTGTACTATTTTTCTTTTTTGTAAGCAAAAAAGAAAAGGTTTCGTATAAACCCTCTTCTTCTCTCATTTTTGTTTATTCAAACACAAGATGGTGACTTCTGCTGGGGACCACTTTCTCATCTGACGAGAAAGCCATTGCTCAATATGATGTTGTATCCATTGGATCGACAAAGAAGACTTTGGTCGTCCAGTTTGACCAATCTATTTATAAAGACATGTTTCGTGCAGGGGGTAGCTCTCATTCCCTCTCTCTCCAGGACAATAGGAAGCTGCGTAAAGTGTGGGTGCCCAAGACATCCTCTACCCTTCCTGCAAGCTTTCTCTCTATGATCAACAAGGTTGTGACAACACAACCTACACGCCATGTGCGTAAAAATTTGTCTCCCATTTGTGACATGGTAGACAAGACTTTTGGCAATGCCTCAGTGCTAATCCAGAAGCCTCAGACACGCCTTGGGTGTAAAAATTTGTCTTCCGTCTGTGATGTGGCAGACAAAACTTTTGGCAATACCTCAGTGCCAATCCAGAAGTCTAACACGCGTCCTGCGCATAAAACTTCGTCTCCGTCTATGATATGGCAGATAAAACTTCTGACAATACCCCAGTGCCAATCCAGAAGTCTAATATGCGCCCTGCGCGTAAAACTTCGCTTCCCTCTGTGACGTGGCAGACAAAATTTCTGACAAGGCCTCAGTGCCAATTCAAAAATTTTAAACGCACCCTGCGCGTAAAAATACATCTCCCATCTATAATAAGGCAGATGGACCCTTGGATCACATCAAGGGAAAACGAGTGGCCAATCTCCCAACCTCTAGGCTTGTACGCCCCCAAGAGAAGAAGTTGTCCACTCTTCAGATTACGCGTGACGCTGGAGGCCGTTGGAGGACTTTCCCTATTTTACGCGAACCTGTGCAAAACTCTAAATTATGCCAGGATAAGTCTGTCCGTATAAAGAAGACCCATTTTACGGGAAAATACACTCCTCAGACGGATGATGGATCGTATGCTACTCACATGGGTGAACTGCTGTATTCTTATGGAAGAAAGAGGGTTATGATTCCTAATCTCCACAGGCCTACTGGTGTAAAAAGGCAGAATAAGCCTTCTTCTTCTTCTTCTGGTAATCTCCCTGATTTGCATGATTTTTTGATCCAAAAACGCAAAGACAGGGGTCAAAATTAAGATTTAGTGCCCCTAACTACCAAGCGTGGGGAGTTCATGTGGGAAGTAGCGTCAACATCTAATGTCGTCATGACATACGGGCCACATGAAGAATCTGTCTTTATTGTTCCACCTATTTGCAATGATCAGCATCAAATAATCTTCGGTCAAATACGGAATAGACCGATTGTACAAGAAGATTCTCACGAGTTTGATGCTGAAAAAATACAAATCCACAGATATAGCCCACAGGCTTTAAAGATTATGCAAAACATAGGTTATGATTTAAAATTAAAGCAAGGCCTTAATTATGGAAAAGGCAGATGAATACCGTTGTATGATGATCCTTACTGTCAACGAACTCGTTTTGGGTTTGGGTATACCGCATCTCTTGCAAACTCCAAACCTCTAAAGTCTGATCCTGTAATACCAGAGGCGGGTCATTCTAAATTAACTTATGTGGACAAAGGTAAACAAAAAGAAGAAGAAGAACCAGACAACGACATGTCTGGGGGTAGTCTCCCTCGACAAAACAGGGTAGCATCCAAAGCTGGGGGTAGAATTTCCTCTGAGTCTGAAGATAATGCAGCTAAGACAATCTTCCCTGAGAACCGTACGACTCAGGTATCGGGAGCCCGAAATCCAAAGGGGACTTTCTGCTTCAATGAGGATGACATCATTGAAATCTTCAATATATTGATGAAGGAAAACAAACTTCGGCTACCCAACATCAGATACCCTGAAAGGGCTGGCAAGGTCAATAACCCAGAATATTGTCTCTTTTATCGGTACATTCATCACCCCACAAAGGGATGCTATATACTGAGTTGATCGATGCCAAAGTCATCACTTTGCATCTATAAACAAGGAGACGGTCACGGCAAATTGAGCTCACTCTCACGTGGCAATTTGCTCCCCTCAAGAAGTACCGGATGATGAGTCCCATCAATCTCCCCAGAGGAACAACCTTCAGGTCTATCCCCACTCAGCAAATCACTTTTCGTTGAATTCTTCGAACATCGGTTCACGTCCATATTACCTCTGAACTGTTATCCAAACATTTCTTTTTCCCCAGCTGACTTTGCCATGTCCAAGTGACCTCTGAACAAACCTTTCAGGTTATTGCTATCGATCAGTTCACGTCCATATTACCTCTGAACTACGTCTTACCACTTTCTCTGGCAGAGTAAATCTATCACCACAAAAATGGTCACTTTCATATTACCTCTGTCCTATTTTTCTTTATCCACACAAAGTCATATCTTACCACGTCCACATTACCTCTGAGTAAGAGATTTTCAGAACTTTTTCATGTCCATATTACCTCTGAGTAAAGTTCTTCTCTTCGACTTTCTACTATCACATTTGCATAACCCCTGGTAGTGCTAGTCATTTCAGCTTATTATCTGTACTTAAGGTACGCTATGGGTAATAAGTCCACAACCTAAATGTACAAATCAACTCTTGGTTCTTTATCCTCAGCAAGTGCCTATGTGCAACATTTTCTCCTTCGCTATAAATTGCTGTAAAGAGCCATCATCCGTATCCAAGAGTCCCATATACGCAATGGATGATGGATCCTCAAAATCTTTCCAGTGAAGCAATCCTTAGGTCTACTCACACACTCCTACAGTGACTATTCACAACCAATCTCGCTAGAGTTAGCCATATTCATATTTCCTATGAGCTATCATCCCATCAATCTACCCAGCAGAATAATCCTTTGGTCTATCTTCATGTTCGGATAGACCACATTCAACAAATCACTCCTTAAGAAATTTTTCGAACATTAGTTTATGTTCATATTACCTCTGAACTGTTGTCATAATATTTCTCTCAGGCTAAGTTTGTCATGTCCATATTACCTCTGAGCAAACCTTCCAAGTTTTGGCTATCGATTATCATGTCCATATTACCTCTGATATCGATTGTCATCTCAACTAAGCACCCATACTTAACTTTAAGTACGCCAGTGGTGTTAGTTCCATAAAAACTGCCACATCTATATTACTTCTGGCAGGGCTTGTCTTAAACTTATTACTTGCACTCTCATGCACAAGAAGTAATAGGTCCAAAAAAAAAAACCATGGGATGCCCGTAATGGAAAGAAATAATTCACGTCTCTCCACTATCCCCACAGAGTCATATTTTACAGCGTCCGTATTACCTCTGTCAAGACTTATCTCAAACCTATTACTTGCACTAACGTACGCAAAAAGTAGTGGGTCCACAAAAAACTGTCTCGAACTTATTTAATTGCACTAAACATGCGCAACAAGTAATAGGTCCACCAAAGATCCCCCAGTAGGAGGTCCTCAACAAACACGGTATTGTACTATGTCCATACTACCTCTAGTACAATATTCGAAGTTCACACAAACAATCGTAAAGAAATGGAGGGCCCTTATGTGATTGAAACAACATCCTCAAATGGCGCTTACAGATGAGCCAAGCCTAATGAAAATTTGATAATGGCTCCTATCAACGACAAATTCCTGAAGAAGTATTATACTTGATCTTCTTTGCTTAACGGAGTATGATGAAGATTTTATTCTGGCGATACTACATACAAAGGTTAGCTGAATCACATTCTATCAGGTACATATGACCTTTGAATATATATGCTTAACTAATTTGTAAACCTATCATGTTTATATTACCTCTGATAGTGTTTTGTATACAAACTTAGTTGGATTATATTCTATCAGGTTCATATTACCTCTGAATAGATTTACATCCAGCCAAACCTTACAGAAAGTATATCATGTTCATATTATCTCTGATATCACTTTCATCTTAGCCTATCATTTATATTCTAAAGTGATGGGTCTACAAAGTCAAAAAATGTATCTTTATTATCTCTGAGAAATTACAGGAGAAACAAAAAAATACATCATTGGGGAGGAGCAGTTAAATCGCGGATCTGTTGCGCCAAAGTAGCCATCCTCTCATTCCTGGAGTTCAAAATGTTAGTGCGAGCCCATTCCAGCCTTGCCTCGTCATTGCTCAAGAGAGATAGTTCGGACAGAGTATCAACAAAGCTTGCGTGGATGACACCCACATGTGTCAAGTTCTGCTGAGCTGTACTCACTTGGCCCTCCAATACATTGCGAACTAGCTATGCTTTGAGAAGCCTCTCCCTTGTCTGAGCAAGTTCAGCTTCTAATTCCTGAACCCTCACTTCGTATCCCTCATATTCTGTGCAGCACTGAGCTAGCTGAGGAATACTCTCCACCAATACTGCTTGCTCTTTTTCCATCTCTTGTTGATGTTCTTGGATGGATTTGTTATTCTGTCTGCTGAGCAAGTTTCGCAGTTAGGGAGTTGTACTCAGCCTGAACCAGGTCATTGATGCCGCCTCTGGATAGTTACAAATATTCGTTAATGGGTTATTCTAAACCATTAACTATTTGCTCTAGTGCATTAACTCTTTCAGCGCCATTAAAATTTCTAATCTGCGCTATGGTGAGATTGGAGGACATCTTTAGAGCATCAAAGCCTAGATTCTTCTCCAGCACCATAGATATCAATTCTTTCAAAGTGAGGTAGAATATGCTAGTGTATTGATCCACTAGCATAGCAAACCTCGAATGAACGCTGGGAGTGGCCGCAATATCGGTAAGCCTCCTTTCCGGAATGACTGTAGAGGATGTTGCCACAGTCGTTGCTTCAACAGATGGCGCGACAAAAGAAGAAACACCAACAACGGTTGAAGTTGCTGGCATGCTTGACGAAGTAGGCACGGCCGAGATGGTGGGTTCATCCTTCTCTGATATTATTCGAACTGCTACTGGCGGGATGACACCCGAGAATGTTATGGATGAAAGATCAGCAGTTTCGAAGTATGCTTCTTCGACGTCGGGCACCGCCATTTTATTAGCTGGATCTGCAACAAAATTAGAAGTTGTGTCAACTCCGCCCTCCCCCGAGATGTCTTCGCCTGAAAATAAGATAAGAGAAAGTTAATATCAATTTGATGTTAATTTTCCTAAAAAAAGCATGAAGACAATATTTACCCATGGCCGATGGTATGTATAGTGCGTCTGTATCTTGTATAGCTAAATCATTTCTTAATGATGGTAAACAAACTGTCATACCTGGAGAGAAGGGTACACCAACTGACGTTTAAGGGTAGTCATCCCAGTCATCACCCAAATCTACTCGAGGTTCATCGGGTAGAATCTCGCTTAAAATATTTACAGACGAAGGAGGGGCTAGTCCCATTATTTGTCTTGGTAAAGGTATACTGACTCTTATTATGCTTGGTCTCAAAGGCGATCTAGAAGCACTACCAGTAACGGTGGTAGCGACAGCAGTAGCAGACAAAGAATCTCTAGCACTATCGGTTGGAACTGTGGAGGTTCCCTCTCTAAAAGGCGAAGGACCCCTGATCAAAGAATCATCCCCAACAGGGGAAACAATAGGCTCACTCCTAGAGGCCCCCTTGGTGGAAGTCTTTTTAGGACCTCTGGCAGCCTGCTTCTTCTTGCGGGGAGAAGGCTCTTTCAGAGTGGAAGTCTTTCGTTTATTGGAGATTATGAAAGGCTCTGCTGGCGGAGCTATTACGCCTCTCGGTAAAATCAACAAATAATTATCTGCACCGGTGGTTTCATCACCTTTATCAGAGAAGACATATGGTATCTGTCACGCCCCGATCTCCCACAGGAAATCGGCCGTTCCCGCTAGTCGGGAATCACCCTCGTCAGCGCTCCCGCGGAACGATCGCTTAACCTATCCGGGCGTGATGCCGCACGAGCGTGATCCATGCCCGTGCAAGGCCATGGTTCATTGGCTGGCGGCAAGAGTTCTAAGCCACAGAGTCGCACAGATTGTCCGAGTGCAGCGGAGTTTAGGAACGCATAGCAATCGGTAACAGGTTCACTGAGTCGACAAATATAGCGGAAGCATTGAAACAAGTAAAGTAATCTCTTTATTGATATGAACAAGTGTTACAGGCGGCGTATAGCCGAGATTACAAGTCGCTCAAGCCTCTCTCTCTGAAACAGTAAAAGCGTGCCAAGTGGCTACAATTTGTAATGATTGTACAGGCGATGGTCAGGCGATGTTCACAACTTATGTCTTGTATATGTGCTTCAGTCCCGGACGCACCGTTGCAAGGCTTCAGAGGGAACTCCTGGCCTTAGCACGCACGAAGGAGGCGTCCGCACCGCACGAGGTTCTCCCGCACCCTGCATATCAAACTGGTGGATTATCAGTACATTGAATGCACTGGTGGGGAAGCTACTCGCCCGCTCGACAAATCCAAACACGTAATACAGGTTCCGTGCACAACTATTAAGTTGTCTTTCTAGTTGCCTTAGGATCAGTTTCATGCAAACATTGAATAGCTTATCGTGTCGGGCAGTGCGCCGTGCGATGTTAGAGGAACACGGCGAGACTTACCAACTTACCATTTCCTTCCCTGTCCAAGGCAAACATGATTAATTCAAGCACGGGCATGTATAAGCATTCAGGAGGCAAGCATATGCAAACAGGAGGGTCATTTTAACATGATCGTTCAGGTGTTTAGTTGTTCTTGATGCGATGCAGTGACTCGCACGCGGATAGCCCCTAAGCGAGGATGACTTATCTATATGAACAGGAGTCGCTGGCATAGCCATAAAGGACAGGTGTAGCACATGAAAGAGAATAAAATGCAACGCACGGATCAGGAGCGCTACACGTCATTCCTTCCGAGTCAGGCGGCTACTTAGTCTAAGAGCAAGAATGGCATGAAGGAAAAGTTAACAGGGCTACACGCCATTCTGCCCGAAACAAGCAGACTAACAGGGGTTCCTGTCCGGATCGGATCGGCCCGGTGCCCCGGAGACCGTCCGCAGGAACAGAGATCAGGAGAATCTCACTTGAAACAAGTTGTCCGCGACATGCAGGTCAGGGTCAGGTTCATGAACAAGTTCGAAGCAGGTTATATATATATGAACTGTTATATGGAACAAGTTCGAGTCAGGATATATATATATATATGAACTTGTTGTGGCAGGAACGTTGATTCAGTAGTTTGCTCCACGAGCTGTGATTCAGGGATACATTTATTCAGGGTACAGATTCCCTGGTTCGGGAATTGCCTTGGTGACCTAACGGTCCCGGATACTTGCAGGTTTATTCAGGCACGGAACGACTACGTAGTAGTCTTCCGGGGTTGGGATGAAAACATGGCATCATTTAAGCAGACAAGCATGCGTTTCTAAGGAACGTAAGCAGGCACGTTGCTCGGACCCGAAGGTAAGCCGAGAGGTGAAACCGTTAAGGGACTTAGCATGCGAGGGTCTGAATATAAGCAGTATTTCTTTTTCCATGTTCTAGCAAGCAATATGAGTTGGAATTATTCCCTTAGCTAGGTGCGTTGGATTTATTAGCATGCAGGGGGTGAATCACCTAGCGACTAGCATAAATATTCCAGATTTTATGTGTGCTGGCTAAGCAAAGACAAGTTCACCGTAGCCACCCACCTTAGCGATGATTCGCCTCGGTAGAGCGATACGTCTGAGCGAGCCTCTGAAAGTCCAAGCCGGATTCTTTGTAGGGACAAGTCTGGATATCCTTTGCTTCTTGATTGAGGCAAAGCAGGTCGGGACAGCTGCACGATTGCCGTTTGAGACGGCAGTCCGCTTGAGCGGAACAGGGTGCTACATCCTACCCAACTTAGAAAAAGTCTCGTCCTCGAGACTTACTAAGGACAAGCAGTAATCTAGGGTTGAGGCAATCCTAGACAAGTCGTTTGTACTTGTTCATTTGGATCTTCACTTGCACAAGCATCGATCTTCTGCATATCGCTTAGACTGGATCGTGCACACTTTCGAAGGCCCCTCTAGCGTGAACACGTCAACCAGCTTAGTGATAGCGAAGTCTCAGCACTCGAGTTTCACCTTTTTCTAAGTCTTGGATGGTGCACTAGTTTAAGACGTCCCTAGAATAGATGCATTCAACCAAACTTAGGGTTAGTAAAAATCTTGGACAAGCTACTGGCGATACTCTCGATGAGTCCGCACAGGTTGGCACAAAGGCCACTCACAGCATACAACCAGACAAGCAAGCATAACATTCAAAACGCATTTTGAAAGTATTTAGACTTACTGTTGGAATATCCCATCGAGGCATTGAGAGAGAGCGTGCACATAACCCACGAACGAGCTTTCGAAACAGAGATATCGAATTGAAGTCCAAAGGCGTAGAAGCCAGGCTCTGATACTAACCTGTCACGCCCCGATCTCCCGCAGGCAATCGGCCGTTCCCGCTAGGCGGGAATCACCCTCGCCAGCGCTCCCGCGGAACGATCGCTTAACCTATCCGGGCGTGATGCCGCACGAGCGTGATCCACGCCCGTGCAAGGCCATGGTTCATTGGCTGGCGGCAAGAGTTCTAAGCCACAGAGTCGCACAGATTGTCCGAGTGCAGCGGAGTTTAGGAACGCATAGCAATCGGTAACAGGTTCACTGAGTCGACAAATATAGCGGAAGCATTGAAACAAGTAAAGTAATCTCTTTATTGATATGAACAAGTATTACAGGCGACGTATAGCCGAGATTACAAGTCGCTCAAGCCTCTCTCTCTGAAACAGTAAAAGCGTGCCAAGTGGCTACAATTTGTAATGATTGTACAGGCGATGGTCAGGCGATATTCACAACTTATGTCTTGTATATGTGCTTCAGTCCCGGATGCACCGTTGCAAGGCTTCAGAGGGAACTCCTGGCCTTAGCACGCACGAAGGAGGCATCCGCACCGCACGAGGTTCTCCCGCACCCTGCATATCAAACTGGTGGATTATCAGTACATTGAATGCACTGGTGGGGAAGCTACTCGCCCGCTCGACAAATCCAAACACGTAATACAGGTTCCGTGCACAACTATTAAGTTGTCTTTCTAGTTGCCTTAGGATCAGTTTCATGCAAACATTGAATAGCTTATCGTGTCGGGCAGTGCGCCGTGCGATGTTAGAGGAACACGGCGAGACTTACCAACTTACCATTTCCTTTCCTGTCCAAGGCAAACATGATTAATTCAAGCACGGGCATGTATAAGCATTCAGGAGGCAAGCATATGTAAACAGGAGGGTCGTTTTAACATGATCGTTCAGGTGTTTAGTTATTCTTGATGCGATGCAGTGACTCGCACGCGGATAGCCGCTAAGCGAGGATGACTTATCTATATGAACAGGAGTCGCTGGCATAGCCATAAAGGACAGGTGTAGCACATGAAAGAGAATGAAATGCAACGCACGGATCAGGAGCGCTACACGTCATTCCTTCTGAGTCAGGCGGCTACTTAGTCTAAGAGCAAGAATGGCGTGAAGGAAAAGTTAACAGGGCTACACGCCATTCTGCCTGAAACAAGCAGACTAACAGGGGTTCCTGTCCGGATCGGATCGGCCCGGTGCCCCGGAGACCGTCCGCAGGAACAGAGATCAGGAGAATCTCACTTGAAACAAGTTGTCCGCGACATGCAGGTCAGGGTCAGGTTCAGGAACAAGTTCGAAGCAGGTTATATATATATGAACTGTTATATGGAACAAGTTCGAGTCAGGATATATATATATATGAACTTGTTGTGGCAGGAACGTTGATTCAGTAGTTTGCTCCACGAGCTGTGATTCAGGGATACATTTATTCAGGGTGCAGATTTCCTGGTTCGGGAATTGCCTTGGTGACCTAACGGTCCCGGATACTTGCAGGTTCATTCAGGCACGGAACGACTACGTAGTAGTCTTCCGGGGTTGGGATGAAAACATGGCATCATTTAAGCAGACAAGCATGCGTTTCTAAGGAACGTAAGCAGGCACGTTGCTCGGACCCGAAGGTAAGCCGAGAGGTGAAACCGTTAAGGGACTTAGCATGCGAGGGTCTGAATATAAGCAGTATTTCTTTTTCCATGTTCTAGCAAGCAATATGAGTTGGGATTATTCCCTTAGCTAGGTGCGTTGGATTTATTAGCATGCAGGGGGTGAATCACCTAGCGACTAGCATAAATATTCCAGATTTTATGTGTGCTGGCTAAGCAAAGACAAGTTCACCGTAGCCACCCACCTTAGCGATGATTCACCTCGGTAGAGCGATACGTCTGAGCGAGCCTCTGAAAGTCCAAGCCGGATTCCTTGTAGGGACAAGTCTGGATATCCTTTGCTTCTTGATTGAGGCAAAGCAGGTCGGGACAACTGCACGATTGCCGTTTGAGACGGCAGTCCGCTTGAGCGGAACAGGGTGCTACAGTATCTTCTCTCTTCCAGTGGACCTATGGGAGGGCATTCTGAAACTTTTATGTACATCGAATCATAATAGAAGGTATTGATGAACGCATAAAACTGTGCGTACGAATGAAGAATACGCAACTCCGTGGAGAGAGAAGTCGCGGGAACAGTAAAGGTTTCTCCAGTACAACCCATGATAAAATACCGCCATCCTCTAGCTCCATCAATAAGTCCACCTTTGAACTTGAAGCTGGTGATGGGATTCTCCACATGCAACTGATCATACCCAAATTGCCTGGCGAAATGGCTAGGCAGATAAGGCTCCAAGTAGCAGTGGTCCTCACTTCTGTACAGTAGATGGGAAGGTCTAATGCAGACCAACCAGTAAAAGACTTCAGAAGAAAGAATAGTCTTCCCTTGACCTGCATCCTGAAGTTTTGTCCCCTGTTGATTAATATGTACGGGGGAGACGGTGCAAAAAAATTTCCAACTATGGGCAAAATTGAGTGCTAGTCGACAATCTATGACGCTAACCACATTCCAAAGAGAATTCTTATAATTCAACAAGAAGTTATGTCCTGAACAACTGGCAGATCCGGGAGACATTACTCTAGTGTTGTGAAGGATTAACCATCCCATTAGATATAAGAATAATAATTCCACTCTGGGATATCCTTCACGCTGCGTAGTATCGGCCAACAGCCTATCAGTAATAGCCCTCAGGCCAGCTTGTATCCTGCATACCATGGCAGGGAGCAGGCCCAATCTTGCCCCAAACACCAAATGCACCGTGGGCCATAAAGTATTGCGATGAATGCGATCCGCAGACGCGATACCTGGCACCACCCATCGGCGTAGCCAAATAGAGAGAAAGCCAGCCAGTTGAGCTTCCCTTGACAGAGGCTTGTGATAATGCCTCATATAACTGTAGGCTTTGGTGCCTGTATAATAACCCCCTATCTCTTCATCGAGAATATAATTTGGAGCCCCTACATCTTTAATGAGATCATCGACTGTGTTGGCACTAAGCATGCTCAGAAGGTTCAAAGGCTTATCCTTGCTATCTACAACCTTGTCCTGCTTGGCATTTCTAGCCTGATGGAAGAAGAGATAGGATACCCATTTGTTAATATAGACTAAATCATAGGGCTCTTCGTAGAAGGTAGTGCATGCAAGATAATGGCTCATCAGCTCTTGATACACTGCCACTACCCGAGGGTTGGTGTCCTTCAACTCTCTGTTGGTGGGGACGTATTCTTCGTAAGAAATGTCTCCCATTGGCAACTTTGAGATGTCTGCCATCTTATGAAGGGCTAGGCCCAACTTACCTATTGGAGTGGCGAAAGACTCAGTTAGCGAGTTATATCGCTCCATCAAAGCTAAAAATAAATTAGGGTTAATGGGTAGCCCAACACTAGTGGCGCTCACAGCCTCAAATAAGTTAATACTTTCCAGCTCCATCTGGAAGTGCTTCAGGGCCCATGCAGTTAAACTGGCCCATCGAAGATTTTAGGGGTTAAGCCATCCACTGGTGCGAGGGTTAACCCTGGGATATACTCTTCCCTGTGCCATGAACTCATTGCAGAAGTTTGCCATTTGAAATGGCTGGATCAAGGAAGAGTCTTCACTCGGGACGCTGCCCGATAGTAATCCTCTGAAGGGCATGATAGGGCCTGAGGGACTGCTTACAAAGGCTCCTCAGTTTAATCATTTCTTGTAAAAGATCTTCCCCGGCTGGCCATGAAGATCAGGAGTCAGAGTCCATACCATCTTTCTGGGATGTATGTCATGGAAGAATATAGAGATAGGGTAATCTCTGGGCATCTTTGGCAGATACATGACCGTGCCCTTAGTAGAAAATACCCAATCTTCCTTCTTGGGCTGTGTTTGGGATTGTTTATCAATAACATTCCCAAATAAGAAAGCTGGTTTCTTATACTCTGTAAACTCCCTCGACCAGATTTCAGTAATTTAGGATTAGTTTAGACTAATTAGAAATTATGCAACTTTTTAAAAATTTATTTATTATATATTCTATTGATTGTGCACCTGTTCATTACACAATTAATTAGGGCATCACACTAGCTGTTAATCCTAAACAAATTTCACATCCTTGTTCTAGACTTGTTAGACTACACTTTTTGTATTTTTAGCAACTTTCAGAAACCTCGTTTGGTGCTTCGTTTTAGACGCACAAATATCGTTACAAACGTACGTATTTATTACCTATTTTAATTTCAACTTTTACCCACCTCTGTACCCTAAGTGATTTGAGGACCAGTAGACACCTGTTTTGCCCAACCAAAAATACGATAATATTCTACTCTAATTATACTTCAATTATCGTTTTAACACCGTAAAAAAATTATGACCCTAAAAGCCTCTAAATAATTAGTGAATACCGTGCGCAGTATTTATTAAATAATAAATACGAAGACTGTATCACCTGCAATAACAGACCCTGCATCTGCCCAGACTCACCCCACACTGTCCAAAACATTTTCCCCAGCTATTTCTCTCATTTCTGTACAATTTAGAATTTCGAGAAATCAGTATTTGAAATTTGGTAAATTGCGAAATTACGCAAAATATAAATTTTATGCATTTATGCAATTATTGAAAAGTTAGGGGTTTTTATGCAAAATTGCATACTAGGTGGCCTAATCCTATTGGCTAGAACATAGGTGTGTGGGACCCACCCAGAAATCCAGAGAAATCCAGCTAAAAATATCCCAAAATACCAAATTATCCATTTACCCCTGAACTTCAAAGTATTTACAACTTTGCCATCCACCCCAACCCCTATAAAACCCGACCCCCTCCCATTCAAATTCCTACAGCCCTTCCCTCCGGCCACCTCCGACCACCGCCTCCGGCCAAACTCTGCCCAACCCTTTGCCACCCTCCCCTCTCCCCTCCGGCCAAGTCCTACCGCCAGCGCCGCTCTGCTCCGCCGGCCACAGCCCTCGCAACATCCCCCTTCCCTCGCTGTCCACAGCACCACCACCACTCCCATCCACCCCCAGCGCCGCCTCCGGCCGTCGCCGACCACCGCCACCCTACCCAAACTCTTCGCCCCGACCTTCCCTACCTACCACCACCACCTCACCTCCCCACGACACCGCCTCCGGCCGCCCTAGCCCCCGCAGCAGCCACCCCGTCCTAACCCGAGCTGCTGCCACCCTCACCCCCGACGCCCCTAGCCGCCACCACCACCGTCGTGGAGCTCCGCCACCACCACCAAACTGACCACCGTCCTCCCCTCTCCCGAACCCGCCGCCTGTCCGGCCACCTCCGTCGCTTCCCCGCCGGCCAGAGCCCCCGCAAGCTGCAAGCTGCTGCTGCTGCTGCCAGTAGCCACTGCTACTGTTGCTGCTCCTCCGGCCGCCTCCGGCCAGCTCCGCCGCCGTCCTCCCGCCGACGACACCGTGTGGGACCCCCCCTGCCACCTGTAAAGGTATATATACCTATACTATTCATAAATACATATATAATCTCTAATACATGTCTATATATATATAATATATGTATATATATGTATATATATGTATATATATATATGTATATATATATGTATATGTATTTATATGTATAATATTATATATATAATTACAGTATATTATACTGTATATATATTATAGATATATATCTAAATATATTTATTACTATATATATTTATTATGTATATATGTATATGTATATGTATATTATATAATATTATGATATATATATATATACATTTATTTCTATATATATGTCTATAGTATATATATAAATATGTATATATTTATATATATATAAATATGTATACTATATGTTATATATGTATATATAACATATTTATATATGTTATATAAATACTATCTATGCATTTTTCTTTTTTTTTCTGCATTTAATTCCTGCACTTATTATATATATATCTATATATATATATTATCTATATCCAGCTGGATAATACAGCTTAATTATATATATTATATTTCAATTCTTGCAATGTTATTTTTAATTTATTACATAATATTATGCTGGATATTACAGCCTAATTATATATGCATAATTACATTTATTGCATATTATCCAGTGGTCAGATATAGACCCTGATAATATTATATAGATATATACATTTACAATTCTTGCCCTGTCATTTTAATATAATATTTATATCTCAGTGGATATACCCTGACTATTATATTACTATATATAGCAGTGGATATACCCTGCTACTATAATTACTATATATTTATACCTGCATTTATCTATTCTTTACTATATATATACTGTTATATATATCATATCTATATATATACCTACTATATATATATATATCTATATTATATATGTGCATATATATATGCTTTATTTTACAACTACGATATTCACGAACCTATCTATTTTTAACAGAAACCAACTTCAGCACAGCCAGTGACCCCCTGTCACCAGCAATCTCAAACCTGACTGTGAAATCAGGTTATCAACATTACCAGGGAGTAGGCAAGTATACCTTGCCAAGTTATTGTTTAAATTAAATTGTTGATATCTGCTTTGCTCTGAAATTCATATACCATGATCACCTGAGACTGCCTTGGGTACAGTCAACTGTTATGTTGACACGATATTACAGACTCACCAACAACTGAGAGAATATCCTAATATTCTCCTAAACCCTATCACGAGAACACGCAATATGGTTGCATTACATATATGGATGTGAGCTGCGTAATGATTAGCTACCAGTACGTGTGACCCGCATCACGGATTAGAATAACTCAGGAAATGTACGACTTGACATTTAGTTTCATTGGGATAGGAAAGATAACTAGTGGACGTATGGGACACCCCCTCCAATAATATTTTATACCTTCGTACCAGTGATGGTCGATTGCAGAGTTCCCTGAGTCGGGGGCATATGACACTTATACTAGCCAGTCGCCACGATTGGTGAATTACGTCAGCATATGTCTAGCCACACATTCCCATGCGTACTACTGGATCTTTACTTGCATTTTCACTTAGTATGGTTAGCACCCTGTATTTATTTTCTTTATTCAGTATTTACATACATGGCATGTCATTTTCTGTATCTTGTTACGTCCCACTGAGGACCTGGTTCCCTGCCAGATCTAGACGAGGCTTTCTACCCCACTGTGTACGGCCCTGATCAGGAGGCCAGATGTGCTACTGAGGAGGAGCTCGAGGAGACGCCCTCAGAGTATGCTTGACCCTAGAGACCTGCCACCAGGAGATGGAGATGTTTTGATCAGATAGACACTGCTTAGTCTATCTGATTTTTCTGCGCTATTATCAGTTTTTGTAGTAGACTTGTATTCTCACCAGTGGTGTACTGTATCAGACTCAGTTTTATATATATTTCAGCACTTGTTTTTCTGACATATTGTTGTGGATGAGATAGTTTTACCTGTTCTATACTTGTAGTATTTTAGGACAGCGTAGCACGTCCCTTTGGGTCCATCAAAGTGGATTAAGCCCATAGTGATGTGTCAGCTGGCCAGTGACACGTGGCCTAGTTCCTGACATTTTGGAACTGGGGTGTGACACGGTTTTAGTGGTGGCCCATGCAGGTCTATCTTTTATTGCTAGTGGTATGATGACATGCCCAGCAAGCCTGCAATAGGATAGAAACATTAGGTCTCATCCTCACTGATTTTTTTATTATTTGCATCTTGCTTGATTATCAATTATTAGCTCCTTTGTGTTTTTTTTAATTACTCTATTTTCTTCAGAAATATGGACATACCCGGGAAACCTGCGAATGATGGGGCTGACCAAGCCACAAATACCTCACCAAGTGTCCGAGGAACCCCGTCCAATCACCAAAATTCTGGCGAGGAGACAACACCGCAGGCGGAGACACCATTGCCTCCACCTCCAGCCTTGCCCATCCTAATGCCACAACTTGAGGGTCAACCTCAAATGTTGCAGTTTCTCCAGACTATGTTGCAGAACCAGTGGCAACAGACTGAGGCCCTGAGACAGTCTCAGTGGCAGCAGACTGAAGCTCTGCGACAGACTCTGATGACGGCCTTGGAGAGAGCTACTACTTCGACACCAGCACCTGTCCACCCAGCGGGCACAGTTCGAGGCTTCCGCCAAATGAGCCCGAGAGACTTCAAAGGCAACGAAACTCCTGAGGAGATCTCCGACTGGATCTCCAACACCGAAATGCTGCTAGAAGGATCGCAACTCACTTCCGACCTATGGATGACTGCTGTGAGAGGCCAACTTCTTGGCAACGCCCATCACTGGTGGGAATTCATAGAGCGCAGCGTCGGCAAAGACCAAACTTGGCAACAATTTTTGGAGCACTTCAACGCCAAGTACTTCCCAGCGACAGTCCAGAATGCTCTATACTCCCAGTTCCTGCACCTAGAGCAGGGAAACATGACTGTCGATGCTTACGACGCGGAGTTTAGCCGACTGAGTCATTTCGGTGCTGATCTGATCCCGAACGAGCTGAAGAAGGCTAAAAGATTCCATCATGGCCTCAACTACGAGCTTCAGAAGTACACAACAACGCAGTCAAGAATCTCCTACAACGAGGTTCTTACCGAAGCCAGGGAGCAAGAAGCCATTGGCCGAGGAGCTAGACGTTCAAATCCAACCTTCTCGGCCAAGAATCAGCAAGGATCAGGAGGACCTATACGTCGTCCCCAATATCAGACTCAGCAGACGACGGGGCCCTACCAGAAGAAGGAGCTCCCGACTTGTCACTACTGTGGCAAGAAAGGACATTGGGCCAGTGACTGCAGAAAGAAGCTGGGATTATGCCTGCTATGTGGAGCTAGAAATCATATGGCGAAAGACTGCCCACAACGCAGAGATGCCGCACCTCAGCAAGGGCAGAAGCCAGGAACCCAACCTCAGAAGATGCTTCCCTCCACATCAGGAGGATATCAGAGAGGAGCACCTCTGCCTACTCAGGAGGCCCAGTTCAAGGCCAGACAACAAACCGGAGGACAAAGGCACGGACAAGCCTTTGCGTTAGCTGCCGTTGCAGAGGAACCTGAAGGGGAGACTATATCAGGTACCATTTTAGTTGCATCATTACCTGCAATTGTATTATTCGATTCTGGGGCTACTTTGTCTTTCATATCCAGTAGTTTCGTAACCATGCACAAGCTATCCACTTCTCCGCTACCCAAGTGTTGGAAAATACTTACTGGAGGAGGTATTGTTCCAGTTACCAACATTATCAAAACCTGCCCAGTAGTTGTATGTAGTCGAGGACTAAGAGCGCGATTTTTGGTACTCCCAATGCCAAATTTCGACGTTGTCTTAGGCATGGACTGGCTAAGCCAGAATAATGCTATCCTAGACTGCCGGAAGGGTAGTGTTATTTTTAAACCCCTAGATCACCTAGAATTTGAATATGTCCGAGGAACCATCGAGCAGGGAGTAGGCCAGACTCCTAGGGCTTACATGGCGATGGAGACAGTACTTCCATCAGTTGTAGCGGAGTTCGCGGACGTATTTCCAGAAGAATTGCCAGGCTTGCCGCCTGACAGAGAAGTGGAGTTCATTATTGAGCTAATTCCTGGAGCTGCACCAGTATCCTCTAACGTATACCGACTGGCGAAGAAGGAGCTTGACGAGCTGAAGCTTCAACTGGAGGAACTTCAGATCAAGGTATTTGTTCGTCCTAGTGCATCACCCTGGGGAGCACCAGTGCTGTTTGTACCTAAGAAGGACGGAACATATCGTATGTGTATTGATTACAGAGCCCTCAACGCTCTAACAATCAAAAACAAGTATCCCTTGCCGAGAATTGATGACCTATTCGATCAACTAACAGGAGCCGTGGTATTCTCGAAGATAGACTTGAGGTCAGGCTATCATCAGGTCAAGGTACGCAGAGAAGACATTCCAAAGACAGCATTCAGAACTCGTTATGGTCATTACGAGTTTCTGGTGATGCCGTTTGGATTGACTAATGCACCTGCTGTATTCATGAACCTGATGAACCGAGTCTTCCATCAATATCTGGACCAGTTCGTGGTAGTCTTCATCGACGACATTCTGGTGTATTCGAAGAGCCACGAAGAGCATGAAGAGCATTTGAGACTGGTACTAGAGACGCTGAGACAGGAGAGCCTTTATGCCAAGATGAGCAAGTGTGAATTTTTCCTTGATCGTGTTGCTTTTCTTGGGCACGTGATCACAGGAGAAGGCATCTCGGTGGACCCTGCAAAGATTTCATCTGTAGAGACATGGCCAACTCCGACCAATGTCTCAGAGGTGAGAATCTTTCTAGGACTTGCCGGATATTACCGGAGGTTCGTAGAAAACTTTGCAAGAATCTCGGAGCCGATTACTCGCCTTACCCGCAAGGAGCAGGAGTTCTTATGGACTGAAGAATGCCAGACAGCCTTTGATGAGTTGAAGAAGCGTCTGACTACAGCCCCCATTTTAATAATACCATCTGGATCCGGAGGTTTCGTCATCTATAGCGATGTATCCGGAAAAGGATTTGGTTGTGTCTTAATGCAACATGGGAAGGTTGTAGCTTATGCCTCAAGACAGCTGAGAACTCATGAGAAAAATTATCCCACTCACGACCTGGAACTTGCCGCAGTCATCTTCGCCCTGAAGCTATGGAGACACTATCTATACGGCGAACGAGTGGAGATTTTTACCGATCATAAGAGCCTGAAATATGTCTACACTCAGAAAGACTTAAATCTGAGGCAAAGACGATGGCTTGAAGTGATGACGGATTTTGAGATTGATCTACAGTACCATCCTGGGAAAGCAAATGTGGTAGCTGATGCTCTAAGCAGAAGACCCTCGGCATTCTTTATGATCACCCAACCAGATCTGCTGAGAGATCTAAAAAAGTTGGGAATAGAGGTCATTATGCCAGGAATTGACGGCCAGTTATCAAATTATCAGCTGAAATCAACCTTGGTGGAAAGAATCAAAGCTGCTCTACCAGCAGACGCCAGATTTCAGAGGCTTCGTCAAAGAACAGAGGCTGGACTCCAGACTGGATGTCGCATACACGAAGATGGAACTCTAAGATGTGGCAATCGTCTTTATGTTCCAAATGGAGAACTTCGTAATGAGCTGATGTCAGAAGCTCATAGCTCAGTATACTCTATACATCCAGGAGGCACAAAAATGTACAGAGATCTGCGGCAATATTACTGGTGGCATGGAATAAAGCGGGAGATAGCACGCTTTGTGGCCAAATGCCTGGTGTGTCAGCAAGTCAAGGCTGAACATCAAAGATCTGCTGGTCTACTTCAACCCCTCCCAATACCTGAATGGAAATGGGAACACATTACGATGGACTTTGTTACGGGCTTTCCAAGAAGTCCTAGTGGTCGTAATGCTGTCTGGGTAATTGTAGACAGACTCACTAAGGCTGCTCATTTCCTACCTTTCAGAGTCGGGCAATCTACAGAAGTCTTGGCAGATATGTACATGAAGGAGATAGTGCGTCTGCATGGAGTACCAGCCAGTATAATATCTGACAGGGATACGAGGTTTACATCTTACTTTTGGCAAAGTATGCAAGAGAGTCTTGGTACCCGCCTCAAGTTCAGCACCTCGTATCATCCGCAGACAGATGGCCAGTCAGAGCGCACCATCCAGACCTTAGAGGATATGCTGAGAGCCTGTATGCTTGACTTCAGCGGATCCTGGGAAGATCACTTACATCTGGTGGAATTTTCGTACAACAACAGCTATCAAGCGAGCATCCAAATGGCTCCCTTTGAAGCTTTGTATGGAAGGAAATGCCGTTCCCCAGTATGCTGGAGCGATGTTGGCGAGAGACAGATTCTGGGGCCAGAACTGATCATTCGTACGGTGGAGAAGGTAAAAAAGATCCAAGGACACCTACGAGCTGCACAAGATAGGCAGAAGCACTGGGCCAACATTCACCGACGACCTCTAGAGTTCCAAGTAGGGGAGCATGTGTTCTTAAAGATCTCACCTACCAGAGGAACTATCAGATTTGGAGGAAGAGGGAAGCTAAGTCCAAGGTACATTGGACCCTTCGATGTGCTAGATCGCGTCGGAGAAGTTGCTTACAGGCTAGCTCTACCTCAGACCTTGGAGGGAGTACATGACGTCTTCCACGTATCTCAGCTGAGGAGGTACATTCCAGACCCGAGTCATGTGCTAGACTACTCAGAGATCACCATCGGGCCAAACTTATCTTATCAGGAGGAGCCTATAGAGATCCTGGACCGTAACGAGAAAGTGTTGCGAGGACAGACTATTCCTCTCATTCGTGTTGCATGGAGACATCATGCACCAGGTGAATCCACCTGGGAACGGGAAGAGGATATTCGTCAGCGTTATCCCCATCTATTTCCAAACCAGGGTATGTCCAATATTTCAAATTCAATCTTTCTTAATCATCATATGTCCTTAATTAATTTTCCATTCTTATTATATGGTTGTTTTTATTTCGAGGACAAAATATTCTAAGGAGGGTAGATTGTAAACTCCCTCGACCAGATTTCAGTAATTTAGGATTAGTTTAGACTAATTAGAAATTATGCAACTTTTTAAAAATTTATTTATTATATATTCTATTGATTGTGCACCTGTTCATTACACATTTAATTAGGGCATCACACTAGCTGTTAATCCTAAACAAATTTCACATCCTTGTTCTAGACTTGTTAGACTACACTTTCTGTATTTTTAGCAACTTTCAGAAACCTCGTTTGGTGCTTCATTTTAGACGCACAAATATCGTTACAAACGTACGTATTTATTACCTATTTTAATTTCTGCTTTTACCCACCTCTGTACCCTAAGTGATTTGAGGACCAGTAGACACCTGTTTTGCCCAACCAAAAATACGATAATATTCTACTCTAATTATACTTCAATTATCGTTTTGACACCGTAAAAAAATTATGACCCTAAAAGCCTCTAAATAATTAGTGAACACCGTGCGCAGTATTTATTAAATAATAAATACGAAGACTGTATCACCTGCAATAACAGACCCTGCATCTGCCCAGACTCACCCCACACTGTCCAAAACATTTTCCCCAGCTATTTCTCTCATTTCTGTACAATTTAGAATTTCGGGAAATCAGTATTTGAAATTTGGTAAATTGCAAAATTACGCAAAATACAAATTTTATGCATTTATGCAATTATTAAAAAGTTAGGGGTTTTTATGCAAAATTGCATACTAGGTGGCCTAATCCTATTGGCTAGAACATAGGTGTGTGGGACCCACCCAGAAATCCAGAGAAATCCAGCTAAAAATATCCCAAAATACCAAATTATCCATTTACCCCTGAACTTTAAAGTATTTACAACTTTGCCATCCACCCCAACCCCTATAAAACCCGACCCCCTCCCATTCAAATTCCTACAGCCCTTCCCTCCGGCCACCTCCGACCACCGCCTCCGGCCAAACTCTGCCCAACCCTTCGCCACCCTCCCCCCTCCCCTCCGGCCAAGTCCCACCGCCAGCGCGGCCCTGCTCCGCCGGCCACAGCCCTCGCAACATCCCCCTTCCCTCGCTGTCCACAGCACCACCACCACTTCCATCCACCCCCAGCGCCGCCTCCGGCCGTCGCCGACCACCGCCACCCTACCCAAACTCTTCGCCCCGACCTCCCCTACCTACCACCACCACCTCACCTCCCCACGACACCGCCTCCGGCCGCCCTAGCCCCCGCAGCAGCCACCCCGTCCTAACCCGAGCTGCTGCCACCCTCACCCCCGACGCCCCTAGCCGCCACCACCACCGTCGTGGAGCTCCGCCACCACCACCGTCGTGGAGCTCCGCCACCACCACCAAACTGACCACCGTCCTCCCCTCTCCCGAACCCGCCGCCTGTCCGGCCACCTCCGCCGCTTCCCCGCCGGCCAGAGCCCCCGCAAGCTGCAAGCTGCTGCTGCTGCTGCCAGTAGCCACTGCTACTGTTGCTGCTCCTCCGGCCGCCTCCGGCCAGCTCCGCCGTCGTCCTCCCGCCGGCTACACCGTGTGGGACCCCCCCTGCCACCTGTAAAGGTATATATACCTATACTATTCATAAATACATATATAATCTCTAATACATGTCTATATATATATAATATATGTATATATATGTATATATATGTATATATATATATGTATATATATATGTATATGTATTTATATGTATAATATTATATATATAATTACAGTATATTATACTGTATATATATTATAGATATATATCTAAATATATTTATTACTATATATATTTATTATGTATATATGTATATGTATATGTATATGTATATGTATATTATATAATATTATGATATATATATATATACATTTATTTCTATATATTCTATACATATATATTTATTATATATGTATATGTATATGTATATTATATAATATTATGATATATATATATACATTTATTTCTATATATATGTCTATAGTATATATATAAATATGTATATATTTATATATATATAAATATGTATACTATATGTTATATATGTATATATAACATATTTATATATGTTATATAAATACTATCTATGCATTTTTCTTTATTTATTTATTTTTTTCTGCATTTAATTCCTGCACTTATTATATATATATATATATATATATATATTATCTATATCCAGCTGGATAATACAGCTTAATTATATATATTATATTTCAATTCTTGCAATGTCATTTTTAATTTATTACATAATATTATGCTGGATATTACAGCCTAATTATATATGCATAATTACATTTATTGCATATTATCCAGTGGTCAGATATAGACCCTGATAATATTATATAGATATATACATTTACAATTCTTGCCCTGTCATTTTAATATAATATTTATATCTCAGTGGATATACCCTGACTATTATATTACTATATATAGCAGTGGATATACCCTGCTACTATAATTACTATATATTTATACCTGCATTTATCTATTCTTTACTATATATATACTGTTATATATATCATATCTATATATATACCTACTATATATATATATCTATATTATATATGTGCATATATATATGCTTTATTTTACAACTACGATATTCACGAACCTATCTATTTTTAACAGAAACCAACTTCAGCACAGCCAGTGACCCCCTGTCACCAGCAATCTCAAACCTGACTGTGAAATCAGGTTATCAACATTACCAGGGAGTAGGCAAGTATACCTTGCCAAGTTATTGTTTAAATTAAATTGTTGATATCTGTTTTGCTCTGAAATTCATATACCATGATCACCTGAGACTGCCTTGGGTACAGTCAACTGTTATGTTGACACGATATTACAGACTCACCAACAACTGAGAGAATATCCTAATATTCTCCTAAACCCTATCACGAGAACACGCAACATGGTTGCATTACATATATGGATGTGAGCTGCATAATGATTAGCTACCAGTACGTGTGACCCGCATCACGGATTAGAATAACTCAGGAAATGTACGACTTGACATTTAGTTTCATTGGGATGGGAAAGATAACTAGTGGACGTATGGGACACCCCCTCCAATAATGTTTTATACCTTCGTACCAGTGATGGTCGATTGCAGAGTTCCCTGAGTCGGGGGCATATGACACTTATACTAGCCAGTCGCCACGATTGGTGAATTACGTCAGCATATGTCTAGCCACACATTCCCATGCGTACTACTGGATCTTTACTTGCATTTTCACTTAGTATAGTTAGCACCCTGTATTTATTTTCTTTATTCAGTATTTACATACATGGCATGTCATTTCCTGTATCTTGTTACGTCCCACTGAGGACCTGGTTCCCTGCCAGATCTAGACGAGGCTTTCTACCCCACTGTGTACGGCCCTTATCAGGAGGCCAGATGTGCTACTGAGGAGGAGCTCGAGGAGACGCCCTCAGAGTATGCTTGACCCTAGAGGCCTGCCACCAGAAGATGGAGATGTTTTGATCAGATAGACACTGCTTAGTCTCTCTAATTTTTCTGCGCTATTATCAGTTTTTGTAGTAGACTTGTATTCTCACCAGTGGTGTACTGTATCAGACTCAGTTTTATATATATTTCAGCACTTGTTTTTCTGACATATTGTTGTGGATGAGATAGTTTTACCTGTTCTATACTTGTAGTATTTTAGGACAGCGTAGCACGTCCCTTTGGGTCCATCAAAGTGGATTAAGCCCATAGTGATGTGTCAGCTGGCCAGTGACACGTGGCCTAGTTCCTGACATTTTGGAACTGGGGCGTGACATACTCTGTACCATCTAAGTATGTCAAGGGTTCCCCACTGATCGTACTCAGCAACAACCTTTCCCCTTGGGCAGAGATCAGAGTTCCCCTTTCTTGAGGATACTCGTTTCCAGAGATGAGGAAGGTCATATGGGACAAATCCTCCAAATAGTTGGAATTTAGCATTCCAGTAGCAGAGCCCATCACTTGAGCCAGAGGAGGGATCTGTAGGTCCACTGCAAAAAAAAGCAAGAGAAAAAGTCAGTTTTTTATGCTGGAATTTTCTTTCAGCGCGTAAAATATAAGGTGCTACACTCTTGCCGTATACGCCAAAACTTGACAGTCTGAGTTTTATGCCAGACTACAAAAATTTGAGTTTTACGCTGGAATTTACATCCAGTACATAAAACTCAAAGTTTGCCGTATACGCTAAACCTAATAGTCTGAGTTTTTATGCCAGACTGCCAAAATTTGAGTTTTACGCTGGAATTTACATCCAGTGCGTAAAACACATGGTTCGTAGAATACGCCAAAATTTGACAGTCTGAGTTTTTACGCTAGACTGTAAAAATATGGAGCTTTATGCTGACATATTAGAAATGTGTGCGTATTTGCGCATACACGTACAACGTATGCAAAGAGTTTTTCTTCTCTCGAAGTCTTTACCTGTGATGCCCGGTGTACAGCTAGACGGCGAAGCACTTCATTCAGAACGAGGCTCGCTCAGCCTAATGGGGGTTGCTCATACTTGAGCAGTGGAACAAGATGAAGAAGCGACTTTCTTTTCCTTAGCGACGGAGGCCTGTTTTGGTGCCATGGCAAAACTCAGAGTTTTCAGAAAGAGACAAAGAGTTTTCAGAAAGAAACAAAGGGTTTTGCAGAGACAGATGAAGGGTTTTTCTCTCTCATAACCTAGGCCTATTTATAGAGTTCAAGTGACTCTCTGAATTCTTAACCAAATCCAATTTTTAATAATCGGTTATGATTTGGGACTATGTCAGCCTATCATTGAACAAGAAGACAGACAGTCATGCTGCATAACGAATCCCTGATTTTACGCCCAGACTCTTTTACGCGTAGAGCAAGGATCTACGATTGTACGCTCAAAAGCTTTTAGGCTCAGAAGCTACAGATCTACGATTTTATGCTCAGAAGCTACATATCTATGATTTTACGTTCAGAAGCTACAGATCTACGATTTTACGCTCAGAAGCTACAGATCTATGATTTTACGCTCAGAAGCTTTTACGCTCAGAAGCTACAGATCTACGATTTTACGTTCAGAAGCTACAGATCTATGATTTTACGCTCAGAAGCTACAGATCTATAATTTTACGCTTAGAAGCTTTTACGCTCAGAAGCTACAGATCTAGGATTTTATGCTCAGAAGCTACAGATCTACGATTTTACGCTCAGAAGCTTTTACGCTCAGAAGCTACAGATCTACGATTACGCTCAGAAGCTACAGATATATGATTTTACGCTCAGAAGCTTTTTCGCTCAAAAGCTACAGATCTATAATTTTACGCTCAGAAGCTGCGGATCTATGCTACGCACATCTTAAATTATACGGGATAGATCAGCTAGCAGAATACGCGTGTTTCTTGATAATTTGGGTTTCACGCTTAAAAAGCCAGTTATAAGAGTTTTGCGCAAAAAATGTTCTTCTTCCTCAGTCGAAAGGACTTCATCAGACGAAGGGCCAAGGAGTTCCCTGAAAGTGTCTTCTTCACTGGAAGGTGACTTTTCTTCCTTGGCCATTAATAGTTCATTCGAAGTTTGGCCAGAATTTTTATATCTAGTTCAGGGATGGCCTATTCGACGGACGTTTCTTGCCCTGTCTCGAGAATATTTCGAGAAGACATTCTCTTGAAGATGATGTTCTAAACATACGTTCTTCCCATTTATGAAGGAGAAATGATGGTTCAGAATTCTATGTGACTCCTCGTCAAAAATAGTATGACAGTTAGATTTTCAAAGATAACTTAATTCTAAAGAGCTTTTTACGCATCTTCCGAAGTTGGGACATGACCGGATGCGTATTTGTCAGAGTCAGCGTAAAGATTATTCAAGCGTGTTGAAGTGGCGCATTATCAGACTTTCTCACAGCAATATGGCAAATCAATAGTGCGTAAAAAGAAGACGAGTTTATTAATTATGATTACATATGATGGAAATCCATTTTACAAAGGATCTTTTATTAATATTCAAGATCATGATTATATATAATGAGAATCTATTACGCTAGATTCTTATCTGATAGAGATCTTCATTGCTTCTTCTACAGCACTTCTTCGGCCGGGAGGCCAAAAAAATGGTGAATGGAGGGAGGATACAGAACTGGGCATGTATAAATTATTCAAGCCCACCCCCCATACGCCATGGCGGCCATGCTTAGAATTGTGTTAGGGATTCAGACCCAACATAATACTGGAAGACACGGCCAAGCTTCCCATCTGGGTCCAGCTTCATAATAGGAGAAAATACAGCTAGCAAGCTGTATAGTCCGATGAGACCCTTTCTCTCTCCTGGACGAATCACCATATAAAATTGCTGATTATTCCGAGCAAAGGAAGCTATGATATCATTCCATGATCCATCATGGCAGAGAATATTTTTTTGAAGATGTCTCTTTTTACGGCTTCTTACATGTTGGAATAGCATAATCTTCTTCTTCCTCAGATCAGCCCAATGAATCTCAGCAGCCATCTTTGTGGTGAAGAAAATATAGAAAAATAGGTTCACTCGCTTGCCTTTATATAGGCAGAAGAGAACATACCAAATCCCAACCACTTCCAAATATCTCCAAAAAATCAGCCTCATAGAACGAGTCAAATTTGACCATTTCATGCTTCATTCAAAGTATTTCAAATTACGAAGAATTTGAAAACTTTGAAGGGGATCTTGTAGAAGCATGAAATACGCTGGAGAATTATACGCATAAAATCCCCAATATACATAAAGTCTGCATAAAATAGAGCTTCAGCGCTGTGTGGTATAAAATATAACTTCAGAGCTATTGGCGTACAACAGAGCTTCAGCGCTATTTGGCATAAATTAGAGCTTTAGAGCTGCCCGTGTAAAGCAGCACTCCAAGGCTGTCTTGGCATAAAGAGATTACTATACCCCCTGCATAAAATATGTTTGCTTTTAATGCAGCGTAAAGTTTTATGAGGAACTCTTCATATTCCTCGAATGAATCTGTCAGACAAAATAGTGAACCTGACTCATGACAAAAAGTACTGCACGACAATCGAGAGGACGGCTGTGATGATAATTTTACACAGAGACCCAGGCTGTCGTTTAGTGACATATTCTTGATACAAGTTACTTTTACGCATTCAAAGAATACGCTGCCTATTCTACACGGGCAAAAATAGGTTTTTACACTCAAGACGAGACAAAATCAGACGCCACGTCAAAAACTGCTTCTCGTACAGAGCTCGAGGCACATCTCTGCATTTAATGCACGAGATGGGTGAAGATCTCTACATTTAATGCACGAAATTTCATTCTATTTTTTAAATGACTGGAAAAGCTAAAACTGTGACTAATACGCTCACATCACCTTTTTTGTATTTTATGCCAACAAGCTATTTTTAACTATAGGAGTACGTCGTATACTATCTCCTCGAAATACGCTAACTCGGCTATATTTGTAATGGTATGTGATAAGGCTATTTAGCCCAGAATATGCTCAAGATCTCAGTCGTGACAAACAATTGGCTATTTTATACTGGTTGTCTATTATCCATGAATCTTTAAGTTTACGCAGAACTTGGCTTTTATGCCAACAAGACAATCATTTGGCTTTTACGCCAACCGTCTCTACGCAAGGTGTAGTTACCTACGTGGCTTGCATGCTGTGATCTTCAAGAAGCAGTTATACACATTACCTCATGAAGGAACATGTGTCATATACATATTCAGAAGACAATGGGAACGTGGGTAGCAGTTATCATGACCGCAGCGTAAAAGAAGTCTTCTTCTTCACAGTTTGGGTTTTATGCCAACAAGATAGTTATTTGGCTTCTACGCCAACCATCTCTATGCAAGGTGAAGTTATCTACGTAGCTTGCATGCCGTGATCTTTGAGAAGCAGTTATACGTGTTACCTTATAATGGGACACATGTCATACGCGAATTCAGGAGATCATTCGAACGTGGATAACAGTTATTATAACTGCCGCATAAAAGATGCGACTGTCTTCACAGTTTGGCCTCTACGCCAACTGAACAGTTATTGTGACTGATCTCTATAAATAGAGATCCCTGGTCACAGGGTATCGGGATTGGACAAGGATCAAGAATCAGAGAGAGAGCATAGATATAGAGTGTTGATTGACAACTTTGGCAACGAGAATTCAATCTCACTTGCAACCTTCGAAGCTTCTTCTTCTTCTTCTTCTTCTTCTACAGCACTTCTTCATCATTGTGTGGTCCAAGGGACAAAGTGATCGACCGCAGATCAGACTCCTATAGTAATTTTTCCCCAGAATTATTTTTTATTGTACTTAACATCTTCTAACATCTTCGTATAGGATTAATTGTACTCTTTTTCTTGTTTGTAAAGAAAAAGGAAAGGTTTCATATAAACCCTCTTCTTCTCTCATTTTTGTTTATTCAAACAGTAACTCCTCACATGAGCAAGACTTTGGGGAATATTCGATCACCTTCCAAGAACTCAAGAGGTCGTCGATGCGTTCTGAGTAGCTTTTCTGGCGACTCTGTGCTACCTTCAGCCGTTATCGGATCAAACGGATCTTCTGGACGATTTGCTCTACGAGTTCTGGGCCAAGAATTTACCGTTTTCTAACTTCATCCCAACATATTGGAGATCTGCACTTTCGCCCATACAATGCCTCATACGGTGCCATCTGAATGCTGGATTGATAACTATTGTTGTATACAAATTTGGCTAATGGTAGATGCATGTCCCAACTAGTCTTCAAGTCCAAGGCGCAGAGTCGTAGCATGTCTTCAAGGATTTGGTTGACCCGCTCTGTTTGGCCGTCTGTCTGAGGCTGGTAGGCAGAGCTAAACTTTAACTTTGTCCCCATTGCTGACTGTGGGCTTTCCCAGAAGCGCGATAAGAATCGACCATCTCTATCACAGACAATGGATATGGGCACGCCGTGGAGTCTAACGATCTCGTTGAGGTAGATCTGGGCCAGGTGGTCGGCACTCCAAGTACTTTTGATAGGCAGAAAGTGAGCTGACTTGGTGAGTCAATCAACGATGACCCAAACGATATTATTCTCTTATTGCGTCTTCGACAAACCAACAATAAAATCCATCATTACATGTTCCTATTTCCACTCCGGTATAACAAGGTTCTGCATCACTCCGCCCGACTTCTGGTGCTCGGTCTTTACCCTCTGACAAGTCATATATTGCAACACGAACAACGCCACATCTTTTTTATGCCGTGCCACCAAAATATCGTACGAAGATCTCGATACATCTTTGTGCTAACCGAATATAAAGTGTAACTCGCATAGTGGGCTTCTGTGAGTATCTCTTTTATGAGGGTTGCATCGTTAGGAACGCACAATCTTTCCTTCACTCCCATCATTCTGCCTGTGCTTACCGCAAAGTCGGTTACCTTTCCTGCTGAGATAAGATATTACATATTTTTAGGAATATGTCATCCTTCTGAGCGAACTTGACCTTTTCTAACAAGTCGGGCTTGAGGCACAGCTGAGCCACTTGCGCTCCCTTTTTGTATCTGATTTTAAGTGTAATGCCCAAAGCTTTAAGATCCCAATGCAGCTTGTCATTAATAGCCAAGATACAAATGAATACTCGACTCAATGCATCAGCTACAACATTACCCTTGCCCAGTGTGTATCTGATCATCAGGTCAAAGTCATTAAGGAGTTCTAGCCAACGTCGTTATCGTAGATTCAAATCTTTTTGTGTATAGAGATATTTTGGACTCTTATGGTCTGTATAGATCTTGCACAACACACCATAGAGGTAGTAGCGCCACAACTTCAGCGTGAACACCACCGTTGCGAGCTCCAGGTCATGTGTTGGATAATTTTTCTCGTGAGGCTTCAACTGCCTCGACGCAAAGGCTATCACCTTGTCCCTCTGTATAAGGACACATCCTAATCCCTTTCTTGAGGTGTCACTATATATCTTAAAGTCATCAGGTCCATCTAAAAGGGTAATAATTGGTGCTGAGACAAGTCGCTGCTTTAACTCCATAAATGAAGCTTCACAGTCATTCGTCCACGCGAACGTTACTCCCTTTCGAGTGACCTGGGTCAGAGGCGAGGTAATTCTTGCAAAATCCTTTATAAATTTTTTGTAGTAGCCTGTTAGACCAAGGAAAATTTGAATGTTGCTAGCTGACTCGGGCTGTTTCTACTTTACGATGGCTTCTATTTTCTTTGGGTCAACCGAGATGCCCTCTGTAGAAATAATATGCCAAAGAAAGATATGTTATCCAACCAGAACTTGTATTTACTTAGTTTCACGTACAACTTATGTAAACCCCCTGATTTTTCAAAAAAAATTAATTTGAATTTTCCACAATTTTTCTGGAATTTTCTGTAATTAAAACCTAGGCATTTGAAAATTAAATGATTTTTAATTGCTATTAATTAATATTAAAATATTATAGAAATAATATTTTATGGTGTAAAATGGAAAACCGGACATAGGATAATTTTCCGAGAATTTATTGGACTCCGAAAATATTTTCAAAGCCCTAAAAACTAATATAAGTAAACCCTAATTAAATCCTGAAATAAATCGGGTTTATTTGAAATAAAACAAATCGGACCGGACCGGTTTACTGATCCGAACCAGGCCAACCCAGACCCTAGCGGGTCGGGTCGGGTCGGATCCGAAGCGAACCCGACCCGAAACCCAAACCGAACTCTAACCGGACTCCTACCGGAATTACTATTCACCACCTATAAAACCTCGACTTCCATGCCCAGCCCCAAACCCTAGTTCCCCTCCGCCGCGGCCATGCCTGAACCCTAGCTCCGGCCTTCCCTCCTCCTTTCTCCTCCCCGCAGCCCTAGCCCTAGCCCTAGCCCTAGCCCAAAACCACTATCTCCCCCGACCAGACTCCTCCTTTCCCGACTTCGACTGGCCGGAACAACCCCTCGCCGTCTCCCAGTCGAGACCCCCAACTCCTCCGGCTCCCTCCTCTGTCGCCTTCGCCGACCATGAGCCGAGCCTCGACGACTCCGACCACCCCCAAGCCGTCGACCTCCGCCTCGCTGCCCAGCCGCCTTCCCGCCGTGCCCCGCCCTCACCAGCGCTGCCCAGCTCCCTCTCCTCCTCCTTTCCCCTCCCCTCGGCAGCACTGCAGGCCCCGCAGCCCCCTCCGGCCCGCTGCCCAGCCGTCGACCGCCTGCTCCGTCTCCCAGAGCGCCGCCGCACCGCCCTCGGCCACCTCCGGCCCCCGGCCCGACCTCTCTGTTCTCCGGCAATGCCCCAGCAGCTCGAAACCCTAACCCTAGGTCGCGTGGACTCGGATACGGCCCACTTTGTGTCATGTCGGACACGGAAAATTCAGTTTTTAGAGCCCTGTTCAGGTACCCGTTTCTTTCTCCTCGCTACTCTATTTTCAATTTCGTCTGTTACATCGCGAACCCTGCGTGACCCTCTCAGTGCCCGTGCAACCCGCTCGGTGCATCGCGTCCTGTGGCGATCGCGAACCGCGATCCAAAAACAGGAAAAACAATGCCCTGTTTCACCCCGGAACTGAGTACGCCCCGCCAAACGGGACGACTTGGTCGCGTGCGATTTTCACCGATACGTGCACGTCGTTGATACGGACGTGTGGAATTTTACAGAAGTTGATTTGGATGTGCGTGCACACCAAAATCAACGCGTATCCGCCGACACCGTCCCGTATTCGCCTGATCTGGAACACGTCATAACTTTGGGTACACACGTCGGATCGAGACAAAACTTGCGCTATCGGACTCGTAGCAATACGCTGGTCCTGTGACCCAAATTTGGTTCGATTCTGAGAACGTTGATAAAATCGTGTATCATGGGCCCCACAGGCTCCACTTGACGGGCGATTTTGTGATCGGCTCATCGGAATCCAATTCTGGAAGTTTCGTTAGGTTCGGATTATCGTTCCTGACTTGTTGACACTGAGTTTAACGAATTTGGAGACCTTTGACCCTGACACATTTTTCGGTGCAAAGTGGCCCACATGTGGACCCCACTTTGATCCGAAAATATCATTTTTGCCCTTGTGTCAAAATTGGACTCAAGGACAGGTGTTTCTAGCTATTTAATATTTTCTAAATCTAATGGTGTTTATTTCAGCAACCGGAGTAGTACCTGCAAATCACACTGAGACCAGAGCTACAGTTGGAGCCAGAACCACAGGCAAGTGTACTTTGCCAAACTCTGCAGTATTTTTACACATTTTTCTTGCTTCATTATATTGCTGTGCATGCTTAACATAGGACCGTGTGACTTACTTAGCGTCCGATTATAGTCGGGTGCTAACACCGTACGTGGAGTTGTGTAACGTCATCTAGAGATGGATACCGAGACCCGATACATTCTCGTACCTATCTTATCAGGTACATAGACCCAGGACACTTGACACTATTCATGAGACATAATCTTCCTGAGATATTCATGGTGATTCTGTATAGGATACATGTTTATGACATATATAGTTTATATGCTTAGATTTTATCCAGACTTGTTGCATTAGATATGATCCTGCGTGTCATGGACATGAGACATGAGATTTCATTGGGAGGAGAGAGTATTACCATATCAAAGGCTGATTATATTATATATATTGACATCTGGATGTGTCTCAGTCTCTGACACAGAGCTATGGCACCAGTTCTGGCCCTTCGAGAAAATACTGCTATGGGTTTCTCCGACACTGATCCTGTAGTAGTCTCAGCCCGAGTATGACTAGAACTCTTAACTTGCATATCACTTAGCTGGTTATATATTTACCCTATTGTTCATTTATTGCTGCACTGCATTTATTTTGGCTTGTATTTTTTGTACCTTGTTATGTCCCCTGAGGACCTGGATCCGGACTATGTCCCCAGGATTAGCTGACGAGATCTATCCCGAGGTATACGGGACCGGAGCATTAGCATTAGCAGAAGCAGGTGCACACCTTGGAGCGAAACCAGGAACTAAGGACGAGATTGTACCAGAGGACTTCTCCTGAGTATTGGCTTGAGATACTCCTTTATTCCTGTTTTTAGTTATGTTATTTCCAGTCTATTTTATTGATGTATCAGACTTATTCTCGGATTGTTCTCCGAGACACTTTTATTGAGATATGTCAATTTATTTTATTTGCATTATTCTGGCATTTGATCTGTGATTATCTGTTATGGATGAGATTAGTATAGACTGTGACTTGTATCATTGGACCTACTTATTGTTATATTACAGCTTAAGCATGCCCCGATGGATCCATTAAATTGGGTTTGTCCATCGGTGTGTGCTGCTGGTCATTGCCACGCGTCTAGTCCCACGGTATTTTGGGACTGGGGCGTGACAACTTATTATCTCGAAGGGTTTGAAGCACCATCCATAGGTATCCTGCGTGTTCATCCTTATTCTTCGAGTACACTAAGATGTTACCGATAAAAACTACCATAAATTTATCGAAAAAGGGTCAGAACACACGGTTCATCAAATCCATAAAAGTGACAGGGGCGTTCATCAGTCTAAACGGTATAACAAAAAACTCGTAATGTCTATAGCGAGTTTGAAATACTAACTTTGGCATGTCCTCGGGTTTAATCTTCAACCGGTGGTAGCCCAAACGAAGATCAATTTTCGAGAACACCGATGTCCCTTGCAGTTGATCAAAGAGGTGTCTATCCTGGGTAGGGGATACTTATTTTTGATAGTGACCTTATTCAACTCCCGATAATCAATGCAGAGTCGTAACATCCTGTCCTTTTTCTTTACGAAGAGTACATGTGCACCCCAAGGAGACATGCTCGGACGGATGAACCCATGATCCAGCAGTTCTTGAAGTTGGCACTTTAACTCCTTTAGTTTAGCAGGGGCCATTCTGTACGGAGCCTTGGAAATCGACTGAGTATTTGGGAATGTGTCAATGGTGAACTTGATCTCTCGATCGGGTGGCATGTCGGGTAGTTCGCTCGAAAACACATCAGAGAACTCGGCCACAACGGAAGAAGACTCAACATTTGCGTAATCCAGCTGCGTGTCCTGAACTCACGCTAAGTATCCCTCGCAGCCGAGTGTAGCATCCACCGAGCAGATATCACCGAAATAACCATGCAGGCCCTGGACGCATCAGTTGCTGGACTACTCGTGTAGTTGAATTTGGCTTCTCCAGGTAGGCGAAAGATGACTCGTTTATCTGTATATTCGATAGTTGCCGAGCAAGCGCCGAGCCAATTCATCCCCAAAATGATGTCGTAATCCCGAACATCTAGAACTAAAATATCGAGCGAGAGTTTCCTTCCTCCAATACAGACATAACTACCTTGACATACTAAATGGACAGGTATTTTCGTATCCGAGGGGGTGCTAACGCTAAGATCTAAACATAATGGTGACATTTTTATATTGTTTTTCACGGCAAAATTTATGGATATAAAGCTATATGTTGCACCAGAATTAAATAGCATACGTGTATGTATATTATTAAAAAGCAATATACCTGTCATAATGCTGTCCAATGCCAGGGATTCTTCCTGTGTCATAGTATACACCCAATCCTGAGCTTGATGATGCTCTTGCTGCGGTGCGGCTCGATTGGCTTGGGGTGCTGGGATAGGATTTGGATATTGAGGGCGTCGATCATAGCGCAGCGGACAATCACTAATCCCATGGTTCGAATCACCATAAGCGAGGCATAACCCAAGTTTTAGACGACATTTTCTGATCGTGTGCCCTGGCTTACCACAAAAGAAATATAGTTGGTATGAATTTGCTCTCTGGTTATCGTCGTTATTTGGAAGCTTTGCAGTGGTATTTCCTTTTTCGTTGCTCTGGAACTTGTGATTGGAGGTATGCACAATATCGGCAGTAATGGAAGAAGACTTTGGTTCAAGAGAAAGGGCATGGTTGAGAACTTTCTGCATCGTCTGGTACTGAGGAATGACCATGTGCGCATGGATGGTAGGTCGCAGGCCCCCTTCAAATCTTCTGGCACGACTCGCGCATCAGGTAAATATGAACTTGCAAATTTGGCGAGCCAGTTGAATTCAGCGGAGTACTACTTTACGGGCATACTGCCTTGACGTAGCTGCACGAACTTGTTCTTCTTCTGCTGACTTACGGGAGGGGGTATGAACTCCTCTTCGAATGCACCACGGAAGGCAGCCCACGCGATTATCTCCTCTTTATCGTCAACTGGAAGAGATCTTTGATGCACGTCCCACCAATCGTACGCGTTCAAGTGAAGCTGTAGTTGGGCACACGCGACTCGCTTCTGCTCAGGTACCTCTAGAAGTTTGAAGTGATCCCCAAGTTTTGCTAGCCAATCTAGAGCCACGATTGGGTCTTCAGTCCCCTTAAATGGCATGTTGCAGACCTTCTTAAAGTCAACAAAGTCGAAGGTAGTCACATCCTTCTTTCTTGGAGTTTGAGGCATTTCGACTTCAAGCGCGGGTTGCTCCACCCGTGTCGCTGCTATTACTGCATAATGGTTGGAGGCTAAGGTCTGTACGATTTATTGCAGGGTATCTACCTGCTTCTGTTGGACTATAAATTGGGCTTCTAGATTGCTTTCAAACTTGGTCTGTCGTTCTTCCGCGGGCTTCTCAGCTCGCTCATAACGAGCCTCGTCTCTCTGTTGGCTAGCCTCAAGTATCCGCATCATTTGCTAAATTGGATCAATACGAGACATGGCTTGCTGACTTCATGAACTTTCCGATGTGCCAGAACTACTTTCTTGGGCTTGGGTTTCACCTGGTGCTAGCGATGATGCTTGCGCTTGAGCCATTCCTCCAAAAGAAGGTAATTTATGTCAGGATCATAATGTATTATGGACTCATTGTATGAAACGTATCTCATTTTGGCCTAACGAGTTCAAGAGTTCACACGGGGAATATATCGTTAAAGGAACTTTTCTGACATGAGGGTCAAAGAAACTTGAAACTGTGCTCTGATACCAATATGTCATGCCTCGATTTCCTGGAATCAATAGTCGTCCCCCGGACGTGATATCGCGCGTGCCTAGGTTGCACAATGCACAAGGCTTATGTATTTTTGCATAACGAACACATATCCAGAGTACGCAAATAATTGAAACACAAAGTTGAAACATGGAAAAGTTCTCTTTATTGATAATGAACACCTATTTACAAACTCTTGAACGAGTCAGATAATTTTCACACGAGCTTACAAAAGTGGACTCAAAATGAGATAGTCGTCATGTACATTACATCCTTTACTAAAGCTTCAAAATAAGAGACCTCCAGGCGGAACAATTAATTTTCCTTGGAGCTGCATGAGTATGTGAACGAGCTCCTAGAAACTTTAAAAGACTTCTTCTTTGCACGATCAGGCCGTGCGGTTCGATGGACTAGATTGGGAAGCGACTTCAGCTCCTCACAAGATCTCCTTGGTGTGGGAAACTTGTTTCAATGAGGGTCAGTACATCAAAATATACTAGTGAAGGCGAGCTAACCCAACTATACCAATCAATACATTGTTTGTATGAAAGCATACAAGTTATTTTATGGTCTTTCTATCTTGCCTTAGTTTATTTTACAAGCAAACAGTAGATATAGAATTTACTAAAATAAACTTATCACCATTCGGTCACTTTTACTGGCCCGTATGAACCACCTGCACAATACTTATCATGTCCTTCCCTGCCACGAAGACACAAGATAGCTTGCAAATGTTTAAATATACGAGGGGATCACTGGCATGATGTCATAAAGGACACTAGTCACTGGCGAGGTTGGTATGCACTGAAAGTACAAGGTGTGCTGCAAGCCATCTCATCCAGTACAATAGACTATATAATAGAGTTTCGTCCGGATCGGATCTGTGCCAGTGCCCCAGCAATCGTCCATAGAAACTATACCTCGTGCATAAGTTATCCATGATCAACAGCGTCTAGGCTAAGTTATCAATTTATGCAGTTGAGGCAACAGGAGTACAAGACAAGTAGCATTGCATGATTTATTTTTGCATAGTCTTTCGAAAAAATTTATTGCATAACAAGGTGTGTTCCATACTTAGTACATTTATAGAAGAAGTATGTAATTCTAACTAAAAATTAAAGCTTGTATAGAATATTCTGAATGAACTAGCACGCAATAAGATAACCGTTCCCAAGTTGATTGACAAGCACGAATAATCCAAGTCTATTCTTTTTTATCTTGACATCTTTTAGTTATTTTGGTATCATTTGATCGAAACAAGCAAGAATGCAAGATTTTAGATGTGAAGACTTGGAAGAAGGGTCAACTAAATCGAATATAAGTCACTCATAATTTGGTTTGAGAAGGAAAGAAAAGAGGTGCTTCAAGACTTCGCTCGCATATCGCCTACTACACGATCACCTACATTGCCACAAACAGTTGATCAATACCTCTTCTACTCTTTCCAAGTTCAGAATTAAATTATATTTCAATAAACGAAAATAGTAAAATCCATTGAAACCATTCAAGAAAATAGAAATAAATCCAAAAATTAACTCAAAGCACGAAGCAACAAGGCGACAGCAAAAACTAGGCAAAAAAACTTGCAACGGAGATGTCCCTCTTGACTCTGCCACTAAGTCAATCCTCGGGACACGGTCCACTGAATATGGAAATCGATTTCGAAAAAGCAAATCCATAACGAGGATAAGATCTTGTTTCAATCTATCCCGATCGAACGATACCGACTTGTATTTCTTAGCCGCGCTCCCCGAATAGGGGGAACGGGGCACCACAATGAGAGCATGCATAAACCCCTAAAATGACAATATCACTTCATAGTGAGCTAAGGGTGTGAAGAAAATACATGAAGAAGAAGATGGTGAATGGGTGCCTTTGTAGAGGATGGGGAAAGGGAAGTGCTGCAGTAGTATGCAGGGGTAGTTGGGGCGTGTGTCGAGTTCGGATAGTAAAGGGAGAAAGAGAGCACATGGCATGGTGTACTATGCTCTGTACAGTACACAAAAGAATAGGTCTCATGTGCACAAAGGATACATGCATAAAGAGAGAGAGAGAGAGAGAGAGAGAGAGAGAGAGAGAGGTGAAGTGGTGGTCTTTGCTATTGTGGCTTCGTTTAAAGGGTATAGGGAATATTTGTGTTTGGTGTGTACGGGACAAGTTTGAAAGAATCCTACATGAGTGAATAGGATCAAGCTAATAAATTAAGTATGAATGATTGCTAATAGAAAATTTAAAAATAAGTGTGCAAAAATAAAGCAATAAGAATACCGACACCTGATGTATCATGGTATCCTCCGTGAGGCACTTAAGTCTCAAAACTTTCTCCACTTTAATCCATTATTATCAAAATAGTTACACCATGAGCTTTGATCCAAAGGCTCTTCGACTTCACACAAGCTTTGATCCAAAGGCTTACACACTTTAACCTTTTATAAGATATGTTTTGATCTGCTCACAACAAATATGAAGATCTTACTTTTATAAATCAAGAACACTATAACCCAATTTTTGGATTGACAAGTGACATATTTGGTAGAATAGGTCTTTGATAGATAAAAAATTTTAGACTCAAAAGGATCAATCTTGAATGAAGGGGTTCAAGGCTATTCATAACCAAGGCACTAGAAAAAGCAATTATTACAACTTTAAGTATGCAGATAGTATACCGCCGGCATACTGTAGCCTAATGCTGATATATTATTCTACAATAGTAACAACTATATTTATAGTCTTTAGAATCATTTAATGTCAAATATCTGACTGTTGGATTGCCAAATGTGATTAATCGTTTTACTATCAGAACTGTATTTCAGAATACCAAATTTGGAATCATATATATATATATATATATATATATATATATATATATATATATATATATATATATGTGTGTGTGTGTGTGTGTGTGTGTGTGTGTGTGTGTGTGTGTGTGTGTTAATTTTTGTTTGCAAATTAGGTCTTGTTGCAAATTTCTACTTGTGAAGGGGAGGTTTATAAAAAAGGGATAAGAATGAAGGGGGAAGCCTCCACTGAACTAGCCTCTTTAGGAGAAATTGGGATCAGAAACCAATTCATAGAGTAACTGCTCTGATACCAATTGTAGGACCGTTCGGGCAACTCTAGAAGGCGGTGAATAGAGTGCGTGTGTGCAACAAAAATAATAAATCCTAATTAAAAATTAAGCTACGTAAAGGCAGTATATGTACCAACAGATATATCAATTATAAATATGCAGTAAAGTAAGAGTTGAGAAGAGCAAACACAAATACCGTAATTTTATCCTGGTTTTCTCTGAGAGGACTAGTCCAGGCCTGAGAACTCTTGCTCTGAGTTGTATCCACTATAATCACTAATAGTGAATTATAAGCTTTGATCTGAAGGCTTGCAAACTTCTTACAACATCAAGCTTTGATTCGAAGGCTCGAAAGACTTCACATGTGTGTTTGATCCGAAGGGCACGCCGACTTCAAATACTAGAGAACTTGACAAACCAAGCTTTTTACAACTCGATCAAACTTCTAAATCAGAACCGTGTTGGCACTAGAAGACTGAAAGTTGATCTTGGAAATGAAGAAGGTTTATAGCTCAGGAAGATAGATATATAAAAGTTAGTGAATGAGTTAATAAGAATTTGGAATTCAATCTCTATTTATAGGGTTTTTCTGAACCGAGTTAGGGCCGAGTTTGGATGCCCAACGTTCAAAAAATTGAACGTTAGAATCCTGGTCTCACGGAGTAATGTTGCAAATTGAGTCTTAGAGTTCACCACGAGTTTGCCCCGAACTCTGTTGGTCTGTTTCCAGAATTTTGGGTCCATGTTTGGTTTGGTTCATGTTATTTTGAGTGGACTAGGTTCTGGTTTAATATCGGTTTGAGTTTCCTAGTACCAATGCGAACCCAATATACATTTTGTCCTAGACTCAATGAATATAAAATACAGACTCAATAACACAGCTTGTAGACTTGTTACAGCATGTCTTCATCAAAGTAATAGAGATGCAACGATTGTCATTTTATGTGCTGTATTGAGTCATATCAGATTATAGTTAGTCGATTATCGAAATCGAGTTGACGGTTACCCATTTAGGCCAACAATCTTTTCCACTTTGATAATTGATAAACTATGATCGATACATCAATATTCATACCTGGACACAGATCTTTGAAAAGTACAAGGCTCCCCGTAATTCCTGAATGACGGTATAGGCGCATCATCGATCCTTGTCTTCTTTTGTAATGCTTCTTCCATCTCTTTGTCTTCTCCTGTATTGCTTCTTCCGTCATTTTGTACTTGTCTTGCGTATCGGTCATTTTTCTTTCCCTTTGTCATTTCATCAAAATAATATATCTCGTGGAGAAAATATAGACAACATATGAAACACAAAGCAAGAAAAAATAAGACATAATTGCAAATTATAGATACTATTTAATGACATAAATGAATAATTTTTTTTCAAAAGTTATAAAAAAAATCTATCCTAGTATCCAGGCTTTATGCATTTGAACTCAATTACTTTAGCATGTTATATGAATATTCTTTAGATAAACATGAATGTAAATGAGAGAACCAAAATCCTTGAGAATAAAATATTCAGATGACTGGAATTCTCCCCTGTAAAGTATGACCTATCTAAATATAGATAATCATGAACTTTTATAGATACTCCATATTCTATGAACACAATGAAAAAAGCTTTCATAGTATAGAATATAGGAAAGTTATAACCTAGAAAATATACCAATTGTAACTAGAATATCATCAGCATCAATTATTACTAAAGACCGAGCCAATAACTACTGATCGTCACCAAAATTTTTAAACGTCTAGTTAAAACTAGAAATTCTAGTTCTTGACGATAACAATTGCCAACTTTAAGTCAAAATGTAGACATTGAATTCGTTGTTGTCTTCGGAACAATAAATTGCAGAAAAGACCTTAACAAATCATGATTTCTATAAAGTGTCGATCATCTTGGGTTAGGTTAGGGGCCGGATCCCAGCTAAAAGTGGTCCGAAGACACTTAAATATCGTGTCGATTAGGCTATTTACACCTTTTTGACAGAATGACTCTTTAGGCTTATACCCAAAATAATTTTTACTTTTATAGAACTTAGATTTAAAAGAATTTCAAGCAATTTAAGTTTTCGTACATCATTCAAATTTAGAATTCCTAATTCTTGATAAATAAAGTTAAGGCAATACTTGGCTAGGGGATTAGTAAAGATATCAGCAAAATAATATTCAGAGTTAACAAAAGAATTAAGCAAATATCGTAAATCTTATTTCACATAGATGAAAAAAAAATATAATTAAAAAATATACACTAAATAAATAAGGTGATCTAAGAACATATGATTCAAATCTATATTTAGTCATGTGCAATAGTCAATAAAATATCTAAAAACACTCAACCACTAGTCATGCTAGATGAAATAATTAGAATTAACTAAGCATGCAAGTATCATAAGTCTCATATTAACAATTAAAAAATTAAGACATGCTTGATTCTATAATTTAGCCAGTTAGGAAAGAAATATTTTTTTATGTTACCAAAGTAGCTTTCGTTGCTATACTTATGTTGGTGCAATTGCTTGGAAGATGACATTTGTAGCTTTGCAACCACCAACATTCTCCTTGGTGCTAAATTCTGACACAAGATGTTCTAGCTAGTATCCAAAATTTGGATCCATATTTGTTAGCTTTTGGTATCCACATAAATTTGTTCATACTAACCAACTGTTTAATATTACACAGTTGTGAAATGTGTCCTTGTAGACCACAGTAATGACATATAGCATGGACATAAGTCTTAAAAATAGTATGGTGAATATGACTATGTGAAGTGGTACATTGTGTCCTGCATGGATATTTGTAATAAAATGCATGATTAGAAGGTTTGGCCTTCTTGAGCTGTGTCTTATGAGTGTCGTCGGGTTTTGTGTGACACGTGTTAGATTAGGAAGCAGTCTGTGCATGCTATTTTTCTAATCTATTTTTTTAACTTTTTGGATGTGTCATATAACTCAGTATATCTAGCAGTTAAGACATCAATTCTAATAAGTGCATTACTACTCTTTTTCTTCTCTATTTTATAATCTTCTTTGAGATTGATATAATCCTTGTCCTGTTGCTCATTTCTAAGAAGTACTTTGTGTAAGTTTAATCTAACTAATGCTAATTCATCTGAATAACTTAGGAATTATGTCTATATGATATCATCTAGGAGTGTGGACAATCTATCAATCTCAAGTTTGTGTGCCTTGAGTTCCTTTTTTGAGTTTTTGTATTTATCAAGAAGTGCTTTGTAATCATCTAAAAGGTCACTAAAGGCATCACCTAGTTCATTAAATGTAAAGTCATCATATAAGGGGTTTGTAGATACCTGATCGAATGCCATTAAGCCTATATTTGTAGAGTTGCGAGGATTCTCTTCTTCTTCTTCTTCTTCTTCTTCTTCTTCAGAATCGCTTGCTTCGCTTTCACACCATATGCTTGTGTTGGCATGATTCCTTGAAGATGTTCTCCTTTTGCTTGAGTGGTGCGATTCTTTCTTTTTACTTTAGGATAGTCTTTCATCACGTGGCCTGATCTTCTGCAGTTGTAGCAAATTGGTTCTTCTTCAAGGTCGTTCTTCTTTTGGTTTGATTTCTCAAACTCCAAGAATAGTTTGAATTTACTCGAAATTTGGTCCAACTTCTGATCTTCTGAATCATCATATATTTTGTCATCTTCAGAAGTATTGACAGAAGCTCTTTTGTGACACGCCTTGAATGCGATGGCCTTTTCTTTTGGCGTTGATTCTTTAAGGTCTTTAAGGTCCAGCTCATGCGCCATCAGCTTTTCCATGAACGTTTCCAACGACATTGTGGTGAGATCGTTTTCTTCAATGATTACAGTTGCCTTGGGATTTCAGTTCTTGGTGAGTCCCCAAGTACATTACAGATCTTTTTATGATTTGTATACTCCTAGACAAGAGATGACAGAGGATTTACAATATGCAGGAAGCGAGTAAACATTTGGGTGATTGTCTCATTTGGCTTTATCTTGAAAGCTTCGTATTCTTATGTTACATGACTGATCTTTGATTCTTTCACCTGTGTGATTCCTTCGTGAGTTACCTCAAAAAGCTTCTAGACTTTATGTGAATTTGTACAGGTTGATACTCTGTTGAATTCAGTCCTGTCTATAGCAAAGAATAATGCATTAATAGACCTATCATCAAGACTAGCATATTTCTTTTCCAAATCATTATATCTATCATTGGATTTTTCAACAAGATTTTTATTAATAACTATTTTGGCTGGCTTTTTCTAGCCATCAGTGATAATTGCGCACAGATTAAAATTAAGATATTTTAAATAAAAGTTTATCCATGTCTTCCAATATGTGTAATTGGTACTATCAAATAGGGGTGGTCTATTTGTAGACTGGCCTTCACTATTATTGATGTACAAGGGTCTTAAGGTTGCCATATAAGTATATTAGGAGTTTAAGCCTGTATCAAGAGAGAACCTACTTTGATACCAATTATATGAGCAATTGGGACCAGAAACCAATTCAGAGAGTACATGCTCTGATACCAATTATAGGACCGTTAGGGCAACTCTAGAGGGGGGTGGATAGAGTGCGTCTGTGCAGCAAAAATAATAAACCCCAATCAAAAATTAAGCTATGTAAAGGCAGTATATGTACCAACAAATATATCAATTATAAATATGCAGTAAAGTAAGAGTTGAGAAGAGCAAACACAAATACCATAATTTTATCCTGATTTTTCTTTGAGAGGACTAGTCTAGGCTCGAAAACTCTTGCTCGGAGTTGTATCCACTATAATCACCAATAATAAATCATAAACTTTGATCCGAAGGCTTGCAAACTTTTTACAACATCGAGCTTTGATCCAAAGGCTCGAAAGACTTCATACGTGCGTTTGATCCGAAGGACACGCCGACTTCAAATACTAGAGAACTTGACAAACCAAACTTTTTATAACTCAACCAGACTTCTAAATTGGAACCACGTTGGCACTAGAAGGCTGAGAGTTGATATTGGGAATAAAGAAGGTTTATAGCTTAGAAAGATAGAGATATGAAAGTGAGTGAATGAGTTAATAAGAATTTAGAATTCAATATCTATTTATAGGATTTTTCTGAACCGAGTTAGGGCCGAGTTCAGATGCCCAACGTTCAAAAAATCGAACGTTAGAATCCTGGTCTCACGGAGTAACATTGCAAACTGGGTCTTAGAGTTCGCTCCGAGTTTATCCCGAACTCTATTGGTCTGTTTCCAAAATTTTGGGTCCATGTTTGGTTTGGTTCAAGCTATTTTGAGTGGACTAGGTTCTGGTTTAATATAGGTTTGAGTTTTCTAGTGCCAATACGAAATCGATGTACATTTTGTCCTAGACTCAATGAATATAAAATACAGACTCAATGACACAGCTTGTAGACTTGTTGCAGCATGTCTTCAACGAAGGAACGAAGATGCAACGATTGTCATTTTATGTGCCGTATTGAGTCATATCAGATCATAGTTAGTCGATTATCGAAATCGAGTTGACGCTTACCCATTTGGGCCAACAACCTCTCCCTCGTGACTCAGCTCCTTTGGTTGGCATCACCGCTTCCATCTTAAATTTTCATACCATACTTGTCCTCCCCTCACCCCTTCCATTTTTAAGGCAAATCCAACCCATATAATTATACACCAGCACCAGCACCATCACCATGACTATCTCCCCCTCCTTCCTCTCCCTCCTCCTTACTGCTACTACTGCTACTGCAACTGCTACTGTTGTTGCTGCCGTCGGTCGTCGCTGCAGCCATACCACCCGTCGGGCCCCTTCCTCTCTCCTCCAACCATTCCAACATCTCTCCTCCTTCATAATTCTAGGTATAAACCTAATTCTTTCTCTAATTTCTAACTTAGATTAACTCTAAAATTTTGAAATAGAATGTATAAAGGGAACTAAATGATCAATTGGAGGATCTGGGAAAGAGAAATTCCAGGTTATTTAAGAACAAGGCAAGTCCTCAATTCCACTCTCAATTTTTATTTTTAGATTTTAGATCTATTTTTTTTTTTAGTTAGAAAATTATAATTCTGAATTTTATGGACTTGATTTTTGAAGATCCAATGCATACACAAGCATTAGGGCACGATATTGTACACTGAATCGATTTTGACTTGATGATTTTGGTTGTCATGCAAATTTAGGTATATGACATGGTTAATGTTGGATTTGATTTTAAAAAAAAATACATAAATGCTATGGAAAATCAATATGGCCTTTGAACCATGATATATATACCAAAGTACCTTGAGCCTTAAGTTACGTGATATAGTTGACAAGAGTCAATATATATATATATATATATATATATATATATATATATATATATATATATATATATATATATATATATATTTCTTAAACAAGTTATAAAGTTGTGTTTAGATTAGTCATAAATTATAGACCTAAGTTTATAGGTGTGATGTTGGAATTATCCAATAATTTGAAACCACACATGTAAAATTAATTGTGTTGTGCTATCTAAATAATTAAGTCAAATTAAAGTAGTCTATTTGAAAAAAGGCTTAAGGGTATAATTGTCATAAAAATAATGTGTAGATATCATAAAGATAATTCTAATTTGATGAGAGACCAAATTAGAATCATGTAAAACCTAGAATATATATATATATATATATATATATATATATATATATATATATATATATATATATATATATATATATATATATATATATATATGGGTTATGGTCCTGACTTATACGACCACAATAGAGAGGGTTTTCTCTTTTCTTTTCTGCATCCCCATCAACAAAGAGATGGACAAATATTTTATCTTTGTCATTAAGGGTCGTATCAAATTGGAAGATCGAACCCCATAAAGAGACGTTCGCTATAAGATCCATCAAGTCAAGCAATGGATTCAGGTACGCTTTCGTAATTTTTTATGTTTTTTATCTCATGAATCAACAGACAATTTCTAACAATTGGTATCAGAGCCTCCCTTGTTTGATTCATTGATTTGAAGTTCCAGATTCAATTTTTTGTTGTTGTTTAGAAACCCTAGATCGTTTGATCTAATTTAATTTAGGGTTTCGATTATCCGATCAAAATTTTTATGATCATAAATCGCATAAAGAATATTATTTTATTAAAATAATTATTGCATGATCATGAACCTATTTATTTCAATCAAAGTAGCTACTTTGTTCAATCCAATACATTCTGTGGAAATCAATCAAGGTAGCAGCTTTGTTTAATCAAAGTGGCGACTTGTTCGGACTTGATGTTTTATTTTATTTGTAGTTTTTAATGATTTAGGCCTTCTATAGAGGCAACTCGCCAGTGGAGATGCTTAAGGGAAAGTCTAGTCCTCAATTAATCGGACTTGATGTATTATTTTATTTGTAGGTTTTTTTTCCTTCAGCATTGATGAAGTTTCTATAGGATTTTTTGATTATGAGTTATATAGTTGCAAAATCTCTGTTGATACTTGAGTTTGGATTGAACATAATGTGGCTTCAATTGAATTTTTTTTTTTACTTTATGGTTTACAATTTTCAAGCATGATGTTATAAGGTCTAAGGGAAAAGGCTATAAAGTACTATATCAAGGACACAGTACTTTAAAGATCCATTCATATAAAGTTTGTCTTAAAATTTTCCTTTGTTGATGAATTCATCCATATAAAAATAAAATTATTATTTGGTTCAACATATGGGTTTGCACTGTATGAGCATAGTTCTGCCTTTATTGTTAATTTTTAATGCACTTTGGTATATAAGATTCAGTAGAAATCCTATTAGCTATATGCAAAAATATAGATCTAAAGAATGGCATGACAATCGCTCCTGTGAACTTTGAAAGGTTCTGGTATAATTATTTTTTAAGTTTTAAATTCTTTATTGTACTGATCCTGTTAAATTTTTCGAAAATATCTTTTGGCATATTTACATGATTCAGTCAATGAAAAAGTCAAGATTTTATCTTCAATATTTTTTCCTTATTTAAAATAATTCTTATGGGTTATTTGATGTAATCAGTTAATGCATATCTTCAGTAGAATCTGTTGATTTAATCTGTTGACTTATGATTATTTTATTTGAGTTATAATTTTGTAACTATGCATGCACATAAAGTTTTGAACATGATTCAGTCATATAAAATTCTGTCAACATTCAATTATTTTGTACTTCTTTATGACTGTCAACACTTGTCTAACATTCTAACTAGACCAATTAAAACAAGATGTCGCCAAAGTGACATCTCTAGTGTAGATAGTCTATGAGGGATTTAGATATCTGTGTGTGTACATTCATACGAGTATTAGCTGGCCCAAAGGAAGGTTAATACTTGGCCGGATTGCACACATACCTGTGGTGATAAATGTGTGACAATTGTAAAGTTTACATGTGACCCAATCCAAAGATGGGGGAATAATAACCCGATCCAAAGATAGGCTTATTATTTGACATGAGTTATTGTCAACGTTTGATCATTACAACAAGCACTACTAGAATAAGCGGGATTAGCGACGTTTTTTAGCGACTCCATTTAAAAACGTCGCTAATTTAGCGACTCCATGTAAAAACGTCGCTAGACGTCGCTAATTGGCGACATTTAGCGACGTTTAGCGACTTTTATTCAATTTTTTAAAGATTAGTCGCTATAAGTTCAATTTAGGTCGCTAAACGTCGCTAATATATTTTATTTAGCGACGTTTAGCGACGTTTTTAGCGACGTATATATTTTGGACATTTAGCGACGTCATTAGCGACGTCTTAAACGTCGCTAAATTAGCGACGTCATTATTGGCGTCGCTAAAAACGTCGCTAAATTCTAAATTAGCGACGTCATTATTGGCGTCGCTAAAACGTCGCTAAATTTTTTACTTAGGGCTGATTTCCTTCATTTCCTTCGATCTCTCCCTCTCCCTCTCCCTCTCCCAAAATTCAAATCCGCTCTCGATCTCTCCCGCTCCGGCTCCTCCTTCCTCCCTCCGGTGATCCCCCTCGGCCGCATCCTCCCCCTCCGGCTCCCCTCCTCCCTCCGGCGCCCCTCCTCCCTCCCGGCGACCCCCCTCTAGCCTCGTACTCCCCCCTCCGGCCGCGTCCTCCCCCTCCTCCTCCTCCTCTAGGTAAACCCTAACCCTCTCTCTCTCTCTCACACACACACACACACACACACACACACACACACAGGACACACATGTGACACTGACACAGACACGACACACACACACACTGACACAGACACAAACACAGACACTAATGAGGACCTAGGGTTAGGGTTAGGGTTAGGGTTAGGTTTTTTGACCTGGGGTTAGGGTTAGGATTTTTGATCAGGATTAAGGCTCCATTCTTCTTTCATGGATCTGATTTGAGTTTTAGTTCATTTGAGGAGCCAGGTGTCCATTTTGCAGAGCGTGTCTTTTTCATACTATTGCTATTATTTTTTGCTTATTTTGATAAACAAGCATCATAGCTTTTCACTCAATTGCGTTTGAGAATGCAAGTAAAAAGTGTTTAATGAAACTTATTCTTTTAAGCTAATTAAAGACTCAGTAGAAGTATTTATATATCTGTAGTGTTCGTAGTTGTATTATTTCCTCAAAAAAAAAATGACACATGGTGTCGGTTCATGCGTCGGTTTTCCAATGTGGTTTACATAGAAGCGTTCAATTTAAATTTGCGCTCTTATCAATTCACTCAAGGAAAAAATAGGAATACATTTTTTTATAAAATGGAGGATAATTAGAGCATCTTCAACCCTATTGTCTTATTTTTTACTGTGATTCCTACGTGGCATTAGGCACAAGACAATATCTTTCCTATGTGGCAAAATTATATTTACACAAGACAATGAGATAGAAAAGTATTCTCTAATGCAAAGGTAATGAGAAGATAATAAAATTAAAAATTTAACTTCCAATACTATTTTTTTATTTTTTTTGGTGTTAGTGGTTGCTCCCAACTTTACGGAACTTAATCCTATATTTTTGCTGTCTACCTAAAGAACTAATCATGTTTCTAGGATCGAAACTGAGAGTGAGAATATAAGAGACATTTAGTGCTCAAATAGTTATTGATGTTAATGAAATTAGTCATCCTATATTTTGCCAACCAATTTTTAGAAACAACATCAGTACCTTTCGTGCAATACATATATAGAACTGATAAGTGAATGAAAATATTGTGCTTTTACCATGTTACTTTAGACTGCATTTTGAACTCAGACCCATCACTCTCTCTCACCCTAGCTTGCATGACACCTATCAGTAATTACAGATATGGACACAACACATGAAGAAAAAAATAGCATGTTATTAAAAAACTACAATTTATGTATCTAATGACCTTCCAAACAAGATTAAGTGTGTTTTGACAGTTTTTAATTGTCGTGCATCTATAAACTAGCTCAGAAGAATGCCTTACTTCAAAACATGCACTGGACAATTGAATGCCCATTATTTGTCTGGAAAGTTGTGTCATTCTTTCCTATTTTTTCTTTCCAAACAAGATTATTTTTATTCAAATTGCACTCAGAAGTTGTAGCAGCAAGGACATGAAAACTTGTTTATAAACTTTGTTTTGAGATCAATGACATTTCAAAGGCCAGAGTCTCATATGAACCCCATATCTCTTGTTCCATGGCAAAGAGGCTTTGCACCTAGTGAGTGATAAAAACTGTGATCTCTCCTACTAATTTGTGATCAATATTAGTGTAGTTTATAAACAAGTTTTATACAGATAGTTATAAGAAGCAACTTGTGACTGATAAACCAAATCATATGTATGAGATTTGTGTTTGAATAGTTTTATGATTAGTATCATTATTATACTCTCATGTTTTATGATTCGTATCATTATTATACTGCAACAAACAATTTATAGGCAGGGCTGCTGAGGGTATGTCTTAATTAATATTTGTTGTCAATTATATTCTTTGTGAGTCATCTAATTCTTCCATTCCGCATTATTAAGGGTATGTCTTAAGTAATATCTATTATCAATTATATTCTTTGTTTTTATCTATCTTACCAGATGGCACCCAAGAGAGAGACACCTCCTACTGTTAAGGAGGAAGTGATGCCTCATACTGTTAAGGAGGAAGAGATACCATCTGCTATATCTCAGACGGGGAGTTCCAGTCACCCAGCACCTATAGCGGCTGTATCTCAGACGGGGAGTTCCAGTCACCCAGCACCCATAGCGGAGATTGATCACATAGACGTTGTTTATGCACAGTATCTGAGGGACTGGTATGTGCCACAGCGTATTGGATATCCTCGAGATTGATACTGTAATGTTTCATATACTTTTATTGTAGTTATTGTGTGATACAAACAACTTATATATTATGCCCATTGTGTAATTGTGATACTTATATATTATGCATTTTGTGTGACTGTGATACTTCTATTTTGTGTGTATTGTGTGACTGTGATATTTTATATATTTTTTGTGTTATTTTGTACCCAAAAAATTTAATGGAGGGTTGCTCCAGGTCTGTCTATAATATTTATGTGTATTGTATGACTGTGATACTTTTTATTCATATTAAATGATGTTAATTTATCGGTGTTGAGTGTTCCACCGAAGGGGTCGGCGAACCCAGAGAATTCAACGGAGGGTTGCTCCGGGTCTATTTTTAATTAAAAATTCATAAATTACAGGAATAATAGTTTGGAAACAATTGAGTATATTTTTTATTTTTTCTGTAAAATTAGCGACGTTTAGCGACGTTTAGCGACGTTTATAAACGTCGCTAACTACGTCGCTAATTAGCGACGTTAGTAAACGTCGCTAAAAATGTCGCTAAATACGTCGCTGTACGTCGCAAATTGCTGACATGGCAGTACTGCCAGGTCATTAAAGACGTCGCTGTCACGTCGCTATATAAGTCGCTAATTAGCGACATTTAGCGACGTTTGTTTACGTCGCTAATTAGTGACGCTGCGTCGCTAAACGTCGCTAATTTAGCAACACATTTAAGTCGCTAAAAAAACGTCGGTATAGCGACGTTTAGCGACGTTTTTTCTTTCAGCGACATGCCGATTTCCGACTTCTGTAAAACATCGCTAATTACGTCGCTAAACATGATTAGCGACGTTATTTTGTCATTTAGCGACGTTTTTTGACGTCGCTAATTTGACTTTTTCTGGTAGTGAAGAGTACACTTATAATTAATATTATTGTCCAAAGACTTAATATTAATGATGTGCTAGGTATCTTGGGATGGGGTTCACCATTATTTGAATTTGTTTGACTGCTAATTTTTGTTATTAAATATAGCGTGTTACTTAGTTTAATTTTTGTTCTCTTTACAGTTAATGTTGCTGCAATATCTGCTAATCTGAACTCAGTTTCCATGCTTTATGGGACAAACTTTAAGGACTAGAAAAAGAATATTTAAATTGTTCTCGGTCGCATAGATTTAGACCTTGCACTTAGGATTGAGTGTCCCACTACTCCCAAGGATAACGGTTCCTCTACTGAGAGAGCGAACTTTGAGAAGTGGGAACGCTCAAATCACATGAGTCTAATGATCACAAAGCATGGCATTCTAGAGACATTCATGGGTGAAGTATCTGATGAGGTTACCAATGCCAAACAATTCCTTGTTGAAATCGAGAAACGATTTGCAAGAATGATAAGGCGGAAACAAGCACATTTCTGTTGCGCTTGATTACCATGAAGTATAAGGGCAAATGTAACATAATGGAGTACATCATATATAGAGATGTCTCATATTGCTTCAAAAACTTAAGGCACTTAAGCTCGACCTGTCAGATGACTTGTTCGTGTATTTGGTATTACTCTAACTTCATACACAATACAACCAGTTCAAGGTAAGTTACAAGTGCCAAAAGAAGAAATGGACTCTTTTTATTTTGTATTGTGTACAAGAAGAAAAAAGATTGAAGCAAGATAAGATTAAAAATGCTAATTTCGCTACCACCCCCGAAAGATAAATATAAGGGCAATAAGAGAAAGAATACAGAAGCTGCTAAAGGTCCAACTCAAAAGAAATAACAACATAAAGCTAAGGGTTGTTTCTTTTGTGATAATTTGTTCGTGTATTTGGTAAGGGTTATTTCTTTTGTGATTACCATAAAGTATAAGGTCAATAAGAGAAAGAATACAGAAGCTGCTAAGGGTCCAGCTCAAAAAAAATAACAACATAAAGCTAAGGGTTGTTTCTTTTGTGATAAGTCGGAACACTTAAAGAAGGAATGTATAAAGTATCATGCATCGCGTGTAAAAAAAATACATTAATTTCTTAATTTGGTCTGTCTTGTGACTAATTTATCTTCAATACCTAGAAACACATGGTGGTTAGATTATAGTACAACTACCCACAGCAGTGTTTCTATGCAAGGTTACCTGAGCTACTGAAAGCCAATTGATGGTGAAAGAAACATCTATGTGGGTGACGACAAGTCGGTAGAAGTGAAAGCAATATGACATTTTGGATTATTAATTATTATTGGATTTGATAGACATTTTTGTACCATCCTTTTGACAAAATTTGGTTTTGGTTTCTTTATTGGACAAATCTGGTTATCATTGTTCATTTGAAAACAATAAAGTTTGGTCTATCTTTAAATTCAAAATATTGTTGGTAATTTTTTTTTATGTTTATGATAATTTATATTTGCGTGGAACTATTGCTTCTTATAAAGAAATATTGCATGTGGAATCATGTGGTACTGTAATTTTTTGGATGGGAACTGCAATTTTTGAGGATGTTGAGTTTGGGGGAGAAATAAAATCAGGGACATTGTCTTTAAGGAGGAATCAGTTTTAATTCCTACTATCACTTTTGATGAGTGCAAGTTTTTATACCTGTCATTGATTGAGAAGTGAATCCAGAATCTCAACAAGACAATGTCAAATTACCTCTACAAGTTGATGTTGAGCTACCTCAACAAGACAACATAGAGGCATCCCCATTCAAGATAAGGTAATTGTTCGTGAGGAACAACCCCAACAACCTCAAGAACCAGTGTCATTAAAGATGGTCCATCAGAGAAGGGAGAAATATAATTTTGGATATTTGTCATATTTCTCCAGGAACGTAAGGAATACCATGGAATACTAGAAGATGATCTAGTCATATTTCATCGGACCATAAAAAGTTTTAATTCTCAAAAGTGAATTGATGCAATGAATGAGGAGTATAAGTCTATACAAATCTTGCATGTGGAATCATGTGGTACTGCAATTTTTTTGGATGGGAACTACAATTTTTGAGGATATTGAGTTTGGGGGAGAAATAAAGTCAGGGACATTGTCTTTAAGGAGGAATCAATTTTGATTCTACTATCACTTTTGATGAGTAAGTTTTTATACCTGTCATTGATCGAGAAGTGAATCCGAAATCTCAACAAGACAATGTCAAATTACCTTTACAAGTTGATGTTGAGCTACCTCAACAAGACAACATAGAGGCACCCCCATTCAAGATGAGGTAATTGTTCATGAGGAACAAACTCAACAACCTCAAGAACCAGTGTCATTAAAGACGGTCCATCAGAGAAAGGAGAAATGTAATTTTGAATATTTGTCATATTTCTTCAGGAACGTAAGGAATACCGTGGAATACTATAAGATGATCTAGTCAGCTTCCGTCAGGCCATAAAAAGTTCCAATTCTCATAAGTGAATTGATGCAATAAATGAGGAGTATAAGTCTATACAAGACAATAAAGTTTGGAAACTTGTCCCGTTATCAAAGGTATGAAGCTCATTGGTTGAAAATAGATATTTAAACTCAAGAAGGATTCGAAGGGTAATATGGAGAGGTATAAAGCATGTCTTGTAGCTAGTAGCTTTACTCAAAAGTTTGGAATTGATTTTAATGAGACTTTCTATAGGATTTCTTTGAAAGACTCATTTAGAAAAATCATGACAAAATTTATTTATGGACTCAAGCAAGCTTCTTGTCATTGGTACTACAAATTTTACCAAGTTGTTACTTTGTTTGGTTTTGAGATAAACACTGTTGAAGTTTGTATGTATCACAAGTTCGGTAGGAGTTCTGATTTTGTATATCAATAAAGTACTTAATGCAAATCAGGTGACACCTGTCACTAAAGAAAACAAGCTTAGTCTCAATCAATGCCCTAAGAATAGCCTTAAAACTAAAGAAATGCAATAGATTCCCTTTTCATCAGTTGTAGGAAGTTTAATGTATGATTAAGTATGTATGCGTCCGGATATTGCGTATATAGTTAGGATGTTAGGCATATATTTAAGTAACTCTGATGGATCATTAGAAAGCAGCCAATCGGGTTAATTAAGTAATTTAAAGAGAACAGAGGGTTACATGCTTTTTATAGGAGATCGGATAATTTGGAGATCATAAGGTATTTTGACTCCGATTTTGCTAGATGCCAAGACATCAGGAGATCCACATCAGGTTATGCTTACTTGTTGGCAGGTGAAGTTATGTTTGGAAGAGTGCCAAACAAACATTCGTCATCTTCCACCATGGCAGCAAAGTTTATAGCACGTTGTGAGGCATCCAATCAGAAAATATGGTTGCAAAATTTTGTCATATGACTGCGTATACATGAGGGTGTTGAAAGACCACTCAAATTATGGTGTGACAATAAATCAACAGTATTGTATTCCAATAACAACATGAGCTCATATAAGTCAAAGTATATTGACATGAAGTTCCTAGTTGTGAAGAAAAGAATTCATAATGGTCAAGTGTCCATATAGCCCATTAGGACAAACTCCATGTTAGCGGATCCGCTCACAAAAAATCTTACCACCCAAGGTGTTTCATGAGCACTGCTCATATGTGTTTGAAATAAATAAAATATGTTTATACTAAACTTTTGTTTATCAAACGAGAAAAGAAAAAAGTACAAGTAATCCTATACGAGGATGTTAAGTACAATAAAATAATTTTAGGGAAGTATTGCTATAGAAGTCTGATCTGCGGTCGATCACTTTGTTCCTTGGACCACACGATGATGAAAAAGTGCTGTAGAAGAAGCTTCAAGAGTTGCAAGTAGGATTGAATTCCTGTTGCCAAAGTTGTCAACCAAAACTCTCTGTCTATGCTCTCTTTTCTCTCTGATCTCCCCTCCTTTATTTTTGCCCCCTGACCAGGGGTCTCTATTTATAGAGATCAATCAAATAACTGCCAGATTGGCGTAAAAGCCAACTAACTGTCTTGTTGGTATAAAAGGCCAAACTGTGAAGAAGATTGCATCTTTTATGCTGCGGTTATGATAACCGCTACCCACGTTCCAATTGTCTTCTGAATATGCGTATGACACGTGTCCCTTTATGAGGTAACGCGTATAACTGCTTCTCGAAGATCATGGCATGCAAGCCACGTAGGTAACTGCCCCTACGTAAAGATGGTTGGCATAAAAGCCAAATAACTGTCTTGTTGGCGTAAAAGCCAAACTGTGAAGAAGAAGACTTCTTTTACGCTGTGGTTATGATAACTGCTACCCACGTTCCCATAGTCTTCTGAATCTGCGTATGATACGTGTCCCTTTATAAGGTAATACGTATAACTGCTTCTCGAAGATCATGGCATACAAGCCACATAGGTAACTGCACCTTGCGTAAAGAGGGTTGGCGTAAAAGCCAAATAACTGTCTTGTTGGCATAAAAAGCTAAACTCTGCGTAAAACTGGATGATTAATGAATAATAGATAACCAGCATAAAATAGCCAATTATCCATCACGACTGAGGTCTTGAGCATATTCTGGGGCTAAATAGCCTTATCATGTACCTTTACAAATATAGCCGAGTTGGCGTATTTCGAGGAGATAGCGTACGGCGTACTCCTATAGTTGAAAATAGCCTGGTTGGCGTAAAATGCAAGGATGGTGATGTGAGCATAGTAGTCACAGTTTTAGTTCTTCCAGTCATGACAAAATCTAAAGAATAGAATAAAATATCGTGCATTAAATGCAGAGATATGCCTCCATCTCGTGTATTAAATGCAGAGATATACCTCGAGCTCTGTACGAGAAACAGCTTTTGACGTGGTGTCTGATTTCGTCTTATCTTGACCGTAAAAACTTATTTCTGCCCATATGGAATAGGCAGCGTATTCTTTGAATACGTAAAAATGACTTGTATCAAGAATATGTCACTAGACGACAACCTAGGTCTCTGTGCAAAATCATCATCACAGCCGTCCTCTCGATCATCGTGCAGTACTTTTGTCAGAAGTCAGGTTCACTGATTTGTTTGACAAATTCATCCGAGGAATACGAAGAGTTTCTCGTACAACTTTACGCTGTATTAAAAACAAACATATTTTTAAACTTTACGCAGGAAGGTATAGAAACCTTTTACGCCACACTGCCTTGAAGCTCTGCTTTACGCGGACAGCTCTGAAGCTCTATTTTACGCCAAACAGATTTGAAACTCTGTTTTCCGCGGACAGTTCTGAAGCTCTACTTTACGCCAGACAGCTCTGAAGCCCTATTTTACGCGTACATCTCTGAAGCTCTACTTTACGCCAAACAGCCTTGAAGCTCTGTTTTACGCTTATAGCTCTGAAGTCATATTTTACGCCACACAGCCTTGAAGCTCTTTTTTATGCGGACTTCTTGTATGTTGGGGATTTTGGCTGTATAATACACGTACAATTCCCTAGCGTATTTCATGCTTCTTCAAGACCCCCTTCAAAGTTTTCAAATTCCTCGTAATTTGAAATACTTTGAATGAAGCATGAAATGGTCAAATTTGACTCGTTCTTCGAGGCTGATTTTCGGTGATATTTTAAGAAGTTGTTGGGATTTGTATGTTCTCTTCTGCCTATATAAGGGCAAGCAAGTAAATTTGTTTTTCCATACTTCTTTCACCACAAAGATGGCTGCTGAGATTCATTGGACTGAACTGAGAAAGAAGAAGATTATGCTCTTTCAGCATGTAAGAAGCTGTAAAAAGAGACGTCTTCGAGCAAATATTCTCTGCAACGAAGGACCATGGAAGGATATCATAGCTTCCTTTGCTCGATGTAATCAGCAATTTTATATGGCAATTCGCCAAAGAGAGAGGAAGGGTCGCATTAGACCACACAGCTTGCTAGCTGTATGTAAACCCCCTGATTTTTCAAGATTTTCAAAACTGGATTTTTTCAGAATTTTCTGGGATTTTTCGGGAATTTTTACTAATTAAAAACCAGGATATTTTGGCATTAAATAAAATTAAATATTTTTAAAATATATTAAAATATTATGAAAATAATATTTTATGGTGTAAAATTAAATACTGGACTTATGGTAATTTTTCTGGAATTTATTGGGCCCCGGACCTATTTTATATCACCTAAAAACTGTTATTTACTTATTTATTTATTTATTTATTTATTTAACTAAACCAAAGTCCAGCCCAGCCCAACCGGCCCAGCCCAATCGGCCCAGCCCAAAGCCCGTGGGCTATCGGGTCGGGTCGGGTCTGCCAGACCCGAACCCGGCCGACCCGACCCATGAACCCGCTTCTCCCCTACGCCTCTGACCCCGATTCCTCCGCCGGATCTGCCGCCTCCGGCCATGCGGCGCCTCGCCCGGCCGCGTGCTCCACACCCAGCGGCCACGTCACCCCACGACCCACCACCCGACTCCGATCCTCTCCCCCTATAAATTCCCCCGATTCCTCTCTCTCCAGCCATCCCCCACCCTAGCTGCCGCCGCCCTAGCTCCGTCCGACCGCCTCCCCTTGTCGACCTCCACCTCCCTCGACAGCGCCGACGGACTCGCCCTCTCCTCCTCCCCCTCTCCTCCCCCTTCCTCCTCCTCGCCGCCAGACCTCTGCCCGCAGCCGACCCCCAAGCCAGCCGACGACCCACAGCCCGCCGCAGCAGCAGCGCCTCCGGCGGGCTCCGCCCGTCCCCCGCCCGCTCCGGCGCACCGCCAGCACAGCCTCTACGGCCCGCCTTCGGCCTCAGTGCCGCCCCTCCGCCTCAGCTCCGGCAAGCACACCCAAAACACTAACCCTAGAAACGTGTCGGACACGTGTCGGACACGGAAATTCCGGTTTCAAGGAGCCCTGTTCAGGTACCTGTATCTTTCTCCTCGTAGCTCTGTTTTCGATTCCGTCAGTTGCATCGTGAACCTTGCATGACCCTCCCGGTGTCCGTGCAACCCGCTCGTGGCATCGCGTCCTGTGGCGATCGCAAACCGCGATCCAAAAACAGGAAAAATAACGCCCTGATTCACCCCGGAACTGGTACGCCCCGCCAAACGGGATGACTTGGTCGCGTGCGGTCTTCACCGATACGTGCGCGCCGTCGATACGGACGTATGGGATTTCGCAGAAGTCGATTCGGGTGCGCGTGCAAACCGAAATCAACGCGTATCCGCGGACACCGTCCCGTATCCGTCAGTTCTGGAACGTGTCCTAACTTTGTGTATACACGTCGGATCGAAACGAAACTTATGCCATCGAACTCGTAGCGATACGCTGGTCCTGTGACCCAAGTTTGGTTTGATTCTGAGAATGTTGACAAAATCGCGTGTCGTGGCCCCACAGGCTCCACTTGACGGGCGATTTTGTGATCGGCTCATCGAAATCCAATTTTGGAAGTTTCGTTGAGTTCGTATCATCGTTCCTGACCTGTTGACACTAAGTTTGGTAAATTTGGAGACCTTTGTCCCTGACACATTTTTTGGTGCAAAGCGGGCTCACTTGTGGACCCCGCCTTGACCCGAAATTATCATTTCTGCCCTTGTCACCAAATTGGACTCAAGGACAGACGTTTCTAGCTGATTGATATTTTTTGGATCTGATGGTAATATTTATTTCAGCAACCGGAGTACCACCTGCAAATCCAGCTGAAGTCAGAGCCACAATTGGAGCCGGAACCACAGGCAAGTGTACCTTGCCAAACTTGCAGTTCTTGTTATTTATCCCTTTGACTTATATATATATATTTGTGTATGCTTGACCTTGGACCGTGTGATTTACTTAGCGTTCGATTAATAGTCGGGTGCCAACACCGTACGCGGAGTTGTGTAACGTCATTTAGAGATGGATATCGTGACCCTTTACATTCTCGTACTTGTCTTATCAAGTATATCATAACCCAGGACACTTGACACTATTCATGAGATAGAATCGTTCTGAGATATTCGTGGTGATTCTGTATAGGATACAGGTTTATTACATAGACATTATATTCCTAGACATTATATGACTTGTGCATTAGCTATGATCCCGCTGACATGGACATGAGACGTTATGGTCATGATATGCGTGGTTACATTGGGTGGGGAGAGACACACAGGATACAGGCTGATTATATATATATATAATCCATAGTAAACACATAGTAAAACTCATAGTATACTCCGCTACCGTCTCCCAGACACAGAGCTTGTAGTGGTATCAGCCTAAGTTCTAGTGATGCTCTCAACTTGCATATCACATAGATGGTTATATAGTTTACCCTACTTATTTCATTTACTATTATACTGCATATTGGCTTGTATCTTCTGTACCTTGGTACGTCCCTCTGAGGACCTGGTCCCTTGCCAGTTTTGCAGCATAGACCGCTGTGGAGCCGGGTTGGAGTTGCTGATGTGTGTTGCTTTGTCATACAGGAATTTGGTGCCAGGTACTTACATCTTTCTTCCGGAATTTTGGTTATTATTCATATTGTTTATTCATCTGCTGATATAGCCTAGTTTTATAGACTCACATTCATTTTCGAGTCTATTCGAGCTTATGGGTTACTGGCGGCCGACTTTAGCACATGTAGCTCATTCTTGTATATTCTGCCCATTGTGGATTGAGGCATAGGTATTTATATTCACTTGATTGTATAGATAGTGACCCTTTTAGTACAGCTTATACGTATTCGAATCGGACCAGAGTCTGGTCGAATGCGTAGCTGGCATGTTACGTATTCCTGGTCCTACGTATTTTGGGACTGGGGTGTGACATATTTTTGTGGTGGCCTATGCAGGTCCTGATTAAATCGTTTCAGTTACTTTTCAATACTGAATGAGCCTGTAATCAAGGTTAGCAGTGTTAGCATCTCAATCCATAATTGACTTGAAAATTCTTTAGCACTTGATTATCGCCCTTGGACCTCGTAATTGTACTCTTTCAAATCTCCTTGACATCCTTATTATTGTTTATCATCTCTTCCTATTTCGGAGAGATGAATGATCGTGCACGATGTTTCCTCCTGAAGCAGATCCTCGTCAAGGCAGAAGAAGTTATGCTGGATATAGATATTTGAAGACGGTTACCCTTAGTAGGATAGTAGATAGGTTATTTCTATATGCTAGAGTTAGTGTAGAGTTTAGCATGAGAATTGAATATAATATCAAAGGCCTAGAACTAATAGAACCTCACCCTTGCTTATAGGTAGCAAGTAATTTGGAAGTATTGGAAGAAAGGAAAGAGGGTTTAACTCTAAATACTTTAGGAAATATATAGCTAGATGCTAGGGATCAGATGTGACTCATGATGGTGATACAAAGAATTGTATTATGACCTTAAGAAAACGGAACCTTAGATAGCAGGCCATAGTGGTTAAATATTTAGATATCTTGTGACTTTTAGTATCAAGATTTGACCCAGCTGTTACACCCCTACTATTGTGCTGAAGAAGAATAGGACGGTACGCCTGTGTATAGGACATTGAACCCTGTAACCATCAAGAACCGGTCTTCCTTGCCATGCATTGACAACCTATTTGACCAGTTGAGTGATGTGAGTGTATTCTCAATCTTGGATTCGGTTATCACCAGATTAGAGCACATAGAGAGGATATACAGAAAATAGCCTTCAGGACCAAGTATGGACACTAGGAGCTCTTAGTTATGCCGTTAACCAACGTACCATCTGTGTTCAAGAGTTTGATGGAAGGAGTTTTTATACCTGGACAAGTTAGTGGTTGCATACTGAGGACATCTTGATATATTCCAAGAGCCACGTAGAGCACGAGCAGCATTCTTTCAGCAGGCCCGACAGCAGAAGAGGGCACCACCACAAGGGCATGGGACAAGCTTTCACAATGACTTTGGAGGACGCACAGACTCATGGAGTAGCTGCTGCATGTAAGTGATTCGTAGCTGCCGTTTCTAGTATTGTTTTAGCTCCTGCCTATTGGTTCGTGACCTTAGCCCCAACCTAGTAATTTGGAACTTGTTAATAATAACCTAGTTTTCTAAAAGTTGTAGTTCTCTTGCTTTAACTAGATTTTCTTCACTCTGGAAAGTGCATAACTTTCATTCTTAGGGAAACAATATTTTTCCTAAGTGTCTTGTGATGTGTTTCGAGCAATACTTGCAACCATGTCATCTCTATTGACCAGTTATTCTTTGATTGCGAGGATGCAATCCTCTTAAGGGTGTAGATTGTAAACCCCCTGATTTTTCAAGATTTTCAAAACTGGATTTTTCAGAATTTTTTGGGATTTTTTGGGAATTTTTACTAATTAAAAACCAGGGTATTTTGGCATTAAATAAAATTAAATGTTTTTAAAACATATTAAAATATTATGAAAATAATATTTTATGGTGTAAAATTAAATACTAGACTTAGGGTAATTTTTCTGGAATTTATTGGGCCCCGGACCTATTTTATATCACCTAAAAACTATTATTTACTTATTTATTTATTTAACTAAACCAAAGTCCAGCCCAGCCCAACGGCCCAGCCCAATCGGCCCAGCCCAAAGCCGGTGGGCTATCGGGTCGGGTCGGGTCTGCCAGACCCGAACCCGGCCGACCCGACCCGTGAACCCGCTTCTCCCCCACGCCTCTGACCCCGATTCCTCCGCCGGATCCGCCGCCTCCGGCCACGCGGCGCCTCGCCCGGCCGCGCGCTCCGCACCCCGCGGCCACGTCGCCCCACGACCCGCCACCCGACTCCGATCCTCTCCCCCTATAAATTCCTCCGACTCCTCCCTCTCCGGCCATCCCCCACCCTAGCTGCCGCCGCCCTAGCTCTGTCCGACCGCCTCCCCTCGCCGACCTCCACCTCCCTCGACAGCGCCGCCGGACTCGCCCTCTCCTCCCCCATCCTCCTCCTCGCTGCCAGACCTCTGCCCGCAGCCGACCCCCAAGCCAGCCGACGACCCACAGCCCGCCGCAGCCGCAGTGCCTCCGGCCGGCTCCGCCCGTCCCCCGCCTGCTCCGGCGCGCCGCCAGCACCGCCCCTACGGCCCACCTCCGGCCTCAGCGCCGCCCCTCCGCCTCAGCTCCGGCAAGCACACCCAAAACCCTAACCCTAGACACGTGTCGGACACGTGTCGGACACAGAAATTCCGGTTTCTAGGAGCCCTGTTCAAGTACCTGTATTTTTCTCCTCGTAGCTCTATTTTCGATTTCGTCAGTTGCATCGTGAACCCTGCGTGACCCTTTCGGTGCCCGTATAACCCGCTCGGGGCATCGCGTCCTATGGTGATCGCAAACCGTGCTCCAAAAATAGGAAAAATAATGCCCTGATTCACCCCGGAACTGGGTACGCCCCGCCAAACGGGATAACTTGGTCACGTGCGGTCTTCACCGATACGTGCGCGCTGTCGATACGGACGTGTGGGATTTCGCAGAAGTCGATTCGGGTGCGCATGCACACCGGAATCAACGCGTATCCGCGGACACCATCCCGTATTCGTCAGTTCTGGAACGTGTCCTAACTTTGTGTATATACGTCAGATCGAAACAAAATTTGCGCCATCGGACTCATAGCGATACGCTGGTCCTGTAACCCAAGTTTGGTTTGATTCTGAGAACGTTGACGAAATTACATGTCGTGGGCCCCATAGGCTCCACTTGACGGGCGATTTTGTGATCGGCTTATCGGAATCCAATTCTGGAAGTTTCATTGAGTTCGTATCATCGTTCCTGACCTGTTGACACTAAGTTTGGTAAATTTGGAGACCTTTGTCCCTGACACATTTTTTGGTGCAAAGCGGGCCCACATGTGGACCCCGCCTTGACCCGAAATTGTCATTTCTGTCCTTGTCTCCAAATTGGACTCAAGGACAGGCATTTCTAGCTGATTGATATTTTCTGGATCTGATGGTAATGTTTATTTCAGCAACCGGAGTACCACCTGCAAATTCAGCTGAAGTCAGAGCCACAATTGGAGCCGGAACCACAGGCAAGTGTACCTTGCCAAATTTGCAGTTCTTATTATTTATCCCTTTGACTTATATATATATATATTTGTGTATGCTTGACCTAGGACCGTGTGACTTACTTAGCGTTTGATTAATAGTCGGGTGCCAACACCGTACGCGGAGTTGTGTAACGTCTTTTAGAGATGGATATCGTGACCCTTTACATTCTCGTACTTGTCTTATCAAGTACATCATAACCCAGGACACTTGATACTATTCATGAGACAGAATTGTCCTGAGATATTTGTGGTGATTTTGTATAAGATACAGGTTTATGACATAGACATTATATTCCTAGACATTATATGACTTGTGCATTAGCTATGATCCCGCTGACATGGACATGAGACGTTATGGTCATGATATGCGTGGTTACATTGGGTGGGGAGAGACACACAGGCTACAGGCTGATTATATATATATAAAATCCATAGTAAACACATTGTAAAACTCATAGTATACTCCGCTACCGGCTCCCAGACACAGAGCTTGTAGTGGTATCAGCCTAACTTCTAGTGATGCTCTCAACTTGCATATCACATAGATGGTTATATAGTTTACCCTACTTATTTCATTTACTATTATACTGCATATTGGCTTGTATCTTCTGTACCTTGTTACGTCCCTCTGAGGACCTGGTCCCTTGCCAGTTTTGTAACATAGACCGCTGTGGAGCCGGGTTAGAGTTGCTGATGTGTGTTGCTTTGTCATGCAGGAATTTGGTGCCAGGTACTTACATCTTTCTTCCGAAATATTGGTTATTATTCATATTGTTTATTCATCTGCTGATATAGCCTAGTTTTATAGACTCACATTCATTTTCGAGTCTATTCGAGCTTATAGGTTACTGGCGGCCGACTTTAGCACATGTAGCTCATTCTTGTATATTCTGCCCATTGTGGATTGAGGCATAGGTATTTATATTCACTTGATTGTATAGATAGTGACCCTTTTAGTACAGCTTATACGTATTCGAATCGGACCAGAGTCTGGTCGAATGCGTAGCTGGCATGTTACGTATTCCTGGTCCTACGTATTTTAGGACTGGGGCATGACACTGTATTTTTCCCTATTATGAAGCTGGATCCTGGGGTGCAGCTTGGCCGTGTCTTCCAATATTGTGTTGGGTCTGAATTCCAATCACAATTCTAAGCATGGCCGCCGATGACGTATGAGAGGTGGGCTTGAATAATTTAAACAGGCCCAGTTTTGTATCCTCCCTCCATTCACCATTTTCTTGGCACCCGGCGTATAGGAGCTGACGAAGTGCTGTAGAAAAAGAAATAAAGATCTCCATCAGACGAGAACCTAGCGTAGTAGATTCCCGTCATATGTAATCGTGATCTTGAATATTAATAAAAAATCCTTTATAAAAAAAAAGGATTTCCATCATATGTAATCATGATCTTGAATATTAATGAAAAATCCTTTGTAAAAAATGGATTTCCATCATATGTAATCATGATTAATAAAATTGTCTTCTTTTACGCACTATTGATTTGCCATGTTGTTGTGAGAAAGTTTGGTAATGCGCAGCTTCAACACGCTTGAGCAACTTTTTACGCAGACTCTGATAAATACGCGTCCAGTCACGTCCCAACTTTTACGCATAAAGAAAGATGCGTAAAAACTCTTTAGCATTAAATTGTCTTAAAAATCCAATTGTCATGATGTTTTTGACGAGGAGTCACATAGAATTCTGAACCGTCATTTCTCCTTTATAAATATGAAGAACATCTGTTCAGAGCATCATCTTCGAAAATGGCTTCTCGAAAGATTCTCGAGACAGGGCAAGAAATATCCGCCGAACAGGCCATCCCTGAACTAGATGTAAAAGATTCTGGCTAAACTTCGAATGAACTATCAATGGCCAAGAAAGAAAAGTCATCTCCAATGAAGACAAACATTTTCAGGGAACTCCTTGGCCCTTCGTCTGTTGAAGTCCTCTCGAATGAAAAAGAAAAGAAAACGCTGATAAGAAGAGCATCTCCTGCGTAAACTCTTGTAATTGGCTTTTTCAAGCGTAAAACCCAAATTATCAAGATATACGCGTATTTTGCTAACTGATCTGTCCCGCGTAATTTAAGATGCGCGTAAAATCATAGATCCGTGGCATTCTGAGCGTAAAATCGTAGATCCGTAGCATCCGAGCGTAAAATCATAGATCCGTAGCTTCTGAGCATAAAATCGTAGATCCGTAGCTTCTTAGCGTAAAATCATAGATCCGTAGCTTCAGTGCGTAAAACCGTAGATCCGTAGCTTCTAAGCGTAAAATCATAGATCTGCAGCTTCTGAGCGTAAAATCGTAGATCTGTAGCTTCTAAGCATAAAAATTATAGATCCGTAGCTCCTGAGCGTAAAATCGTAGATCCTTAGCTTCTGAGCGTAAAATCATAGATCTGTAGTTTCTGAGCATAAATCATAGATCTGTAGCTTCTGAGCGTAAAATCATAGATCTGTAGCTTCTGAGCGTAAAAATCGTAGATCCGTAGCTTCTGAGCGTAAAATCGTAGATCCGTAGCTTCTGAGCGTAAAATCGTAGATCCGTAGCTTCTGATGGATCCTTTACGCAGCGTGACTATCTGTCTTCTTTTTCAAATGATCGGCTGACGTGGTCCCAAATCCTAACTGACTTTGATAAAAAATCGGATTTGGTTAAGGATTCGGAGAGTCACTTGAACTCTATAAATAGGCCTAGGTCATGAGAGAGAAAAACCCTTCGCCTCTTTCTGAAAAACCCTTCGTCTCTTTCTGAAAAAACCTCAGATTTGCCATGGCACCAAAACAGACCTCTGCCGCTAAAGGAAAGAAAGCCGCTTCATCATCTCGCTCCTCTGCTCAAGCACGAACGACTCCTACTAGGCCAAGCGAGCCTCGTTCTGAACGAAGTGCTCCACCGTCTAGCTGTGCACCGGGTATCACTGGTAAAACTTTGGGAGAAACAAAAACCCTTCGCACACGTTATACGTGTATGCGTAAATATGCCCATATTTTAATGTGTCAACATAAAACTCCATATTTTATAATCTGACATAAAAACTCAAACTGTTAGGTTTTGGCGTATACTGCAAACCTTGTGTTTTACGCACTGAAAGTAAATTCCAGCATAAAACTCCATATTTTGCAGTCTGGCGTAAAAACTCAGACTGTTAGATTTTGGCGTATACTGCAAACCTTGCGTTTTACGTACTGAAAGTAAATTTTAGCGTAAAACTCCATATTTTGCAATCTGGTGTAAAAACTCAGACTTTTAGGTTTTGGCGTATACTGCAAACCTTGCGTTTTATGCACTGGAAGTAAATTCCAGCGTAAAACTCCATATTTTGCAATATGGCGTAAAAACTCAGACTGTTAGGTTTTGGCGTATACTGCAAAAATTGTGGCACTTTACGTCTTACGCACTGAAAGTAAATTCCAGCGTAAAAACTGACTTATTCTCTTGCTTTTTTGCAGTGGACCTACAGATCCCTCATCTGGCTGAAGTAATGGGCTCTGCTACTGGAATGTTAAATTCTAACTACTTGGACGACTTGTCCCATGTGACTTTCCTCATCTCTGGAAACGAGTATCCTCAAGAAAGGGGAACTCTGATCTCGGCCCAAGGAGAAATAATGTTACTAAGTATGATCAGCAGGAAACCCTTGACATACATAGATGGAACCGAGTATAAGAAACCAGCTTTCTTATTTGGGGATGTTATTAATAAGCAATCCCAAACGAAGCCTAAGAAGGAAGATTGGGTATTTTTTGTTGAGCGCACTATTATGTATCTGCCGAAGATGTCCAGAGATTACCCCATTTCTTCATTCTTCCATGTCACACATCCCAGAAGGATGGCATGGACTCTGTCTCCTGATCTTCATGGCCAGCCAGGGAAGAACTTTTATAAGAAAGGATTAAACCGAAGATCCTTTGTAAGTAGTCCCTCGGGTCCTATTATGCCCTTCATAGGTTTACTGCCAGGCAACGTCCCTAGTGAAGACTCTTCTCTGATCCAGCCATTTCAAATGGCAACTTTATGCAATGGATTCATGAAGCAGGGAGGAGTATACCCCAAGGTTAACCCTCGCACCAGTGGATGGCTTAACCCCCACAATCTTCGATGGGCCGGATTAACTACATGGGCCCTGAAGCACTTTCAAGTGGAGCTAGAAAGTATTAATTTATTTGAGGCTGTGAGTACTACTAGCGTTGGGCTGCCTATCAACACCAATTTTTTCTTAGCTTTAATGGAGCGATATAACTCGCTAACTGGGACTTTTGCCACTCCAATAGGTGAGTTGGGCCTAGCACTTCATGAGATGGCAGATATCTCAAAGCTGCCAATGGGAGACATTTCTTATGAAGAATACGTCCCCACCAACAGAGAGTTGAAGGATACCAACCCTCGGGTAGTGGCTGTATACCAAGAACTGATGAGCCACTATCTTGCATGCACCACTTTTTACAGAGAGCCTTCTGATTTAGCCCATATTAACAAATGGGTATCTTACCTTTTCTTCCATCAAGCTAGAAATACCAAGCAGGACAAGGTTATAGATAGCAAAGACAAACCTTTGAACCCTCTGAGCATTCTTAATGCCAACACAATCGATAACCTTATTGAAGATGCAGAGACTCTAGATTGTGTTCTTAATGAAGAGATAGGGGGTTATCCTGCAGGAACCAAAGACTACAGTTATATGAGGCATTACCGAAAGCCTCTGTCAAAAGAAGCTCAACTGGCTGGCTTCCTTTCTATTTGGCTACGCCGATGGGTGGTGCCTGGCATTGCGTCTGTAGATCATATTCATCGCAATACCTTATGGCCCATAGTGCATTTGGTATTTAGAGCAAGATTGGGCCTACTTCCTGCCATGGTATGTAGGATACAAGCTGGCCTGAGGGCTATTACTGATGGGCTGCTGGCCGATATCACTCAGCGCGAAGGATATCCCAGAGTGGAATTACCATTCTTATATCTGATGGGATGGTTAATCCTTTACAACACCAGAGTGATGTCTCCCGGATCTGCTAGTGGTTCGGGCAATAACTTCTTGTTGAATTACAAGAATTCTTCCTGGAATGTGTCTAGCGTCATAGATTGTCGACTAGCACTAAATTTTTCCCATAGTTGGAAATTCTTCTGCACCGTCCCCCAGTACATATCAATCAACAGGGGGCTAAACTCCATGATATAGGTCAGGGGAAGACTATTCTTTCTCCTGAAGCCTTTTACTGGTTGGTCTGTATTAGACCTTCCCACCTGCTGTATAGAAGTGAGGACCATTGCTACTTGAAACCTTATCTGCCTAGCCGTTTCGCCAGACAATTTGGATATGATCAGTTGTACATGGGAAATCTCATCACCAGCTTTAAATTCAAAGGTGAGCTTATTGATGGAGTTAGAGGATGGAGTTATTTTATCATGGGTTGCACTGGGGCAACCTTTGTTGTTCCCGCGACCTCTCTCTCCATGGAATTGTGCATTCTTTATTCATATGCACAGTTTTATGTGTTCATCAATACCTTCCATTATGATTTTGATGTATATGGAAGTTTCAGAATGCCCTCCCATAAGTCCACTGGAAGAGAGGAGATACTATATGTCTCCTCTGATGAAGGTGATGAAACTACTGGTGCAGATGATTATTTGTTGATATTACCGAGAGGCGTAATAGCTCCGCCAGCAGAGCCTCTCATTATTTCCAATAAACGAAAGGCTTCTACTCAGAAAGAGCATTCCCCTCGTAAGAAGAAGCAGACTACAAAAGGTCCTAAAAGGACTTCCACCAAGGGGGCCTCTTCCAGGAGTGAACCTATTGTTTCCCCTGTTAGGGATAATTTTTTGATTAGGGATCCTTCGCCTTTTAAAGAAGGAGCCTCCACAGTCCCAGCTGAAAGTGCTGGAGATTCTTTGCCCGCGACTGCTGCCGCGATTATATCTACCACCGTTACTGGTGACGCTTCTATATCGCCTTCGAGGCCGAGCTCGCTAATAATCCATATACCTTTTACAAGATAAATAATGGGACTAGTCCCTCCTTCATCTGTAAGTATTTCAAGCGAGATTCCACCCGATGAACCTCAAGTAGATCTGGGTGATGGCTGGGATGACTACCCTCAAGCGTCCCTTGGTGTACCCTCCTCGCCAGGTATGATAGCTTGTTTAGCATCATTAAGAAATAATTTAGCTATACAGGCTGCAGACGCAATATACATACCATCGGCCATGGGTAAATGTTGTCTTTACGCTTTTCTCAGGAAAATTTAACATCAAATTGATATTAACTTTCTCTTCTCTTATTTTCAGGCGAAGACATTTCTGGGGAGGGCAGAGCTGAAACAACCTCTGATTTTATTGCAGATCCAGCTAATGAAATGGCGGTGACCACTTTCGAAGAAGTGTGCCTTGAAACCACAATATTCTCAGATATGATCCCGCCAGCCGTGGTTCAAATAGAATCAGAGGTGGATGAACCCACCATCTCGACTGTGCCTACTTCGTCGAGCATGCCAACAACTTCAACTGTTGTTGGTGTCTCTTCTTTTGTCGCACCATTGTTGAAGCAACGACTATGGCAACATCCTCTGCAGTCATTCCAGAAAGGAGGTTGACTGATATTGTGCCACTTCCAGCATCCATTCAAGCTTTTCCATGCTAGTTGAATAATATACTAGTATATTCTACCTCACTTTGAAAGAATTAATATCCATGGTGCTGGAGAAGAATCTAGGCTTTGATGCTTTGAAGATGTCCTCCAATCTCACTATAGCGCAAATACGAAATTTTAATGACACTGAAAGAGCTAATGCGCTAGAGCAAATGGTTAATGGTTTAGAATAACCCATTAACGAATATTTACAACTATCCCGAGGCAGCATCAATGACTTGGTTCAGGCTGAGTATGACTCCCTAACTGCAAAATTTGCTCAGAAGGCAGAAACTTTAAACAAATCCATCCAGGAACATCAAGAAGAGATTGAGAAAGAGCAAGCAGTATTGGTGGAGAGTATTCCTCAACTAGCTCAGTGTCGTGCCGAATGTGAGGGATATGAAGTGAGAGTTCAAGAACTGGAAGCTGAACTTGCTCAAACAAGGGAGAGGCTTCTCAAAGCATCGCTAGTTTGTGATGTATTGGAGGGCCAAGTGAATACAGCTCAACAGAACTTGACACATGTGGGTGTCATCCACGCAAGTTTTGTTGATTCTCTGTCCGAACTATCTCTCTTGAGCAATGACGAAGCAAGGCTGGAACTGGCTCGCACCAATATTTTAAACTCTAGGAATGAGAGGATGGCTGCATATTTTCTGACTGTGTGGACCCATCACTTTAGAATATAAATGATAGACTAAGATAAAAGTGATATTAGAGGTAATATGGACATGATATACTTTCGATAACTGGTTTAGCTGAATATATCTATTCAGAGGTAATATGAACATGATAGAATATGATCCAACTAAATTTGTATACAAAACACTATCAGAGATAATATGGACATGATAGGTTTTGAAGTTTCAAATTAGTTAAACATATCTATTCAGAGGTCATATGAACATGATAGGATATGATTCAGCTAATCTTTGTAAGTAGTAACATCAGAATGAAATCTTCATCATACTCCATTAAGCAAGATAGATCAAGCATAATACTTCTTCAGGAATTTGCCATTGATAGGAGCCATTATCAAATCTCCATTAGGTCTGGCTAATCTGTAAGCGCCATTTGAAAATGTTGTTTCAATCACATAAGGTCCCTCCCATTTGGGCTGGAATTTTCCCTTACTTTTGTGTGTAATGATCATTGGCCTATTCACAGCTAAAACTAACTCACCAACTCTGAACACTCTTTCCTTCACTTTTTGATTAAAAGCTCTGGAGATGCGTGCCTGGTAGAACTCAATGCGCCGTTGAGCTTGAAGGCATTTTTCGTCTAACCCTTCTAGCTCTTGAAGTCTTAAGCGGTCATTATTTTTCTCAGTCAGCTCATTAGCTACTGCTATTCTGAGTGATAGAATTTGAATTTCAATAGGAAGAATTGCTTCACACCCGTAAACTAATAAAATTGGAGTACAACCTGTTGGTGTTCGTACCGTTGTGCGGTATGCCCACAGACATTATCCTAATTTCTCATTCCAATCTCTTTTATTCGAAGAGACAAATTTCTTCAAGAGTTTGATGATGGTTTTTTTGAAGGCTTCCGCCAAACCATTAGCAGCAGGATTATATGCTGTTGAGGCCATATTTTGTATTTGATTCTTATCGCAAAATCGGTGAAACACTTGACTGATGAATTGAGGCCCATTGTCATGAATTATCCTTCGGGATATCTCAAAGTGATAAATTATATGATGCTTGATAAAGCTGATCACATTGGATGTCTTTACCTCAGCAAAAGGATTACCTCCGCCCATTTGGAGAAATAATCAGTGATAGCTAATATAAACCAATGTCCTCTAGAAGATGAAGGATGAATAGGACCAATGATATCCATACCCTATGCTTCAAAGGGCCATAATAAAATAGTAGGATGTAAATATTCAGAAGGTTGATGTATGAAATCTGCATGAACCTGACAGGCTTTGCATTTTCTTGCATATTCTATGGCATCTGTGTAAACTCCCTCACCCAAAATAGGTAATTTGTGTATATTTTATATTATTATATTTATTATAGATGTTGAATTTATTTAGAGTATTCTCTTAGTTAATTAGAAAATAAATTTTCTAATAGTATATTTACTTATATAAATATTTATTTAGAATTATTTTTAGGCTATTTTAGATTATTGAGATTTTTTCATAATTTTTAGTTAATTAAAAACTAGTAACACTAATTTTCTAGGACTTTGAAGAATTTATTTTATGTTCAAACTTAATTAAAAATATTCTAAAATTTTATTTTAGGTTCTAAATAGTCAAATATATTTTTAGAATTTTCTGGGAATTTTCTGAATACTTTTAGTATTTATTGGGAGTTATTTAGACTAATAACTAATTTTTAAGACTTGTAGAATTTATTGTGCAAGCTCAGGAATATAGAATGGACCCACGTTATTTTCTAGAGTTTATAATATTATTAATATATTTTCTGGAATTATTTCAGAATTTTTGGAATAATGTTATTATTTATTTTTAGTTAAATGGATAAAACTAATGTTTAGAGCTTCTCCTAATTATAGTAGTAAACTTATGAATATAAAATTGTCCTAAATATTTATTTAGGGTTTATAGGTTCAAAATATATTTTATGTAATTTTTCTAGATTTTTATGATTATTTTAAATATTTATTTGGAGTTATTTAGATTTAAAATGACTTAAATAATGTTTTGATAAAGGCAAATCAAAAACAAATAATATAACAAAAACCATCCAATCAGATTCTGACACGTGTCAGCCTATAAATATCTATTCAGCCGCAGGTACATCCCTATATATATATATATATATATATATATATATATATATATATATATATATATATATATATATATTATAAACCTAATTATCCCATTATCTTAGAGAGAGAGAGATTTTGGAGAATTGCCATCTAGGGTTCCTTCATCTTCCACAAGCCATTGCGCATAGCTCCGGACTCCAAACGAGGCATAGTTTCTTGTGTTAGAAAGATATTGAGGTTAGCTTTTTGATTATATAATTTATTTTACGAAATTATGAGTATTAAATTCTAAAAAATTCGTAGAGCACAGAATGTCCGAAAATAGACGTGTTTCAATATTTTTACGATTCCGGGAGAAACAGGAATCAGAATCATGAACCCTTTAAAATTTTGGAAAGCTAATGTCGAGATCATTGACATATGTTTTTTTAGAATTTAATTCGAAGTATTTATATACTGTTAATTCTGTAGAACTTCTAGGTTAGAATTTAACCATCGGTGCACAATACAAAATTTGTATGTGCCATAATTCCCAAACAAATTTGAATTCGGATGAGCCATAAATTCTAGCATATTTTTGACGCTGAAATATACAGGAAATCATGCATGAAAGTTGAGTTTATGTCGGTTGACTTTTTGGTCAACAGATCGCCTCGATTTGCGTGCCATGAGTCTCGAGTTGATAAAATTCAGTTTCTTTGGATAAAATTTAGGAATTAACATAAAAATCAGAATAATAAGATTAAAATAGGATTTTAGAGTAATTATTCCAGAATTAAATAAATTATCTTTTGACGTGATAAATTTGTAATACATAGGCTATTTGGACTGTGACTTGGACTCTGATTCATACCAGCAGCAGGACCCCAGGCAAGATACCTTACCAAATTACTTACAGTATTTTGCATGCTTAGTATATTTTTGTATATTTATTGCATTTCTGTTTATTCTTGCATGTGTAATTTTCTTTCAGTCATTACTATGTATTAGATATGTTGACACACACATGGCACTTAGTATCATAGAGGACAATCATTAGGCGTATGGGCTTTTAACCACTCTGGTAACACCGTAGTCACTAGCACGCACTATGGTGGGTCGTGTCCGATGGTCGCTACCCCCGCGGTATGTCGATTGATGGAGTCCGAGGGTCGCTACCCCCGCGGTATGTCGGCTGATGATGTCCACTGACGAGCATAAGGTTGTGAGAATTAGATCGAGTAGCCTACCCTTGTCCATATGTCGAAAAGTTGTCCTCATTTGCATTCATATAGATTGTCTTGTACAGCGTACTTATCTATTTTCAAATATGATGCATGTTTACTATATTCAAATTGGCTCGTATTTTCTGTATCTTGTTACGTCCCTCTGAGGACCTGGTCCTCTGCCAGGTGTATCTGTTCTTGAGTAATTGTAGGAGCGCAGATTTGGATGATTACTTGTGTTACGAGGATGTCTTCTCTTCGAGCCCATGGTCGTTAGCTGGTATTCCTATATTGTATTTGTTGTGTTGTACTTTTTCATTCGAGTTGGTAGTAGATTTGTTTTCATCCAACTATCATCCTTAGATATTTATGTTGAGATCTAGTTATATAGATGCTGGTTATTATTTATATCTGATTTTCGCGGATGAGATTTAGATTATACCCTGTGACTTGTGATACATTTTATACCACTTGTGGACTTGATATTCATATTACAGCGTACGTGTGGATTTGGTTTCCATATATTGGAGTTGCCATATCCATGCGGCTGGCATGCTTACATGTCCTAGTCCTACGTATTTTTGGGACTGGGGCGTGACATATTTTTGTGGTGGCCCATGTAGGTCGAGAGCATATTGTCTCGGTTACGTTACTGTACCGAACAAGCCTGCACCTAGGACTAGAGTATAGGATCTCATCCATAATTGACTATGACTCATCTTTCTTCTAATCTATTCTATTTGAATAATTGCATCCTGCTTGATTCCTGTACTCCCATAATAGTTCCTTTAGTATAGTCTCTCCTAGAATATAGAAGTTCTTATTGTTAGATGATAAGTAGGGTAACTTTCCTATTAAGAGTACAACTAGAGTGCTGACACACCACTAAGTTTAGGATGTCTAGTGAACCCTAGAATTCCTTATCTCTAGAATTGGTTTACCATTACCCCCTGATGTGTTATGAGGACTTGAGAGTAGTATAGACACTACTAGAGTTAGTTAGAAGTTTACCATTATGGTTGCCCCTAGCATTTAGAAACCAATAGAAAACCAAAGTGAATATTAGGACTGAACCTAACCCACACCGTTAGATGAGTATTGGAGAACCATAAATTTAGATTCTTGTCTTGAGATAAGCAGACAGTACCTTAGAAAGCCAAGAGCAATGCATAGAATATTTTCCTAAACATACCTCAAACACAGAGACTAGCATACCCCTTTCCCTTGGAAAACTATAATGCTATCTAGAGCCCCTCTATTTTCATATATTATTCCCCTGTGACCATAGCGTTCGCTAATTCTGCGACGACCAAAATTACGTTCTTCTTTTCTTTATCTTTCAACTCGTGCCACCTGACACTTCTGATAGTAGGCCAAGTAATTTATTTCTTTGTTAAGGACACATAGTTTGCTAGGATTATAGTTGTAATCTTGAATTTTGAAATTGTGTGCTTAGTAGTTAGAACTTGATAGTTAAGTTATTCTTGTAGATTGAGACCTGGTGCTTATCCCTTAGTTTTAAATCGCGTAACTTGTACCACACCTCAATACGAGTTATATTCCCTTTCCCTTGAGGCCAGTAACTGTCCCATTCTTACTATTGACACTTGTATTATGATTAAGAGTTAAGACGACCATGACCTATGTAATATAAGAGGATACCCTAACAAGTACCAAGACCCCTTCTCGAAGACCTTAACAGGAGCTTCTACGGTACCCTTAAGACTGTCACAGTATCAGTTTATTATTTTAAGTTGGGTAGTATACCTCACAACCTAGTATCACATAGTCTTTTGACCTATTATTGAAGTGTGATTGAACAACATTAATTGTATACTAGCATAAGACGACAGTGGTTATTCAGACAATAGAAGTTAGAGGTCCTTGTCCACATTTGGTCGACTAGCGACATAGACAAGGAGGTTGTATGATAACTGTAGGGATTGTAGAGTCTTTTATTATTGTTGCTTAGTTATTTTGTTTTGTAAACTTGAATTAATTTGTACTTCCTTTCATCATCATCTAGCGTACTTATATTTGCTGCACTACCTTGATTTATGCTGCTATTATAGCCTAGTTTTGCAAGCTTACTCTTTTATCGAGCTTGATCATGAGATATGTATTATTGGGGACGCCTACTAATACATTTTAGAATCAGTGTATTAAGGTCTAGCTAACCTTAGTGCGCTTGATTCGTCCTTCGTAATACTACTTTACGTGGATTGAGATATGTAGTGATTGGTAGACGAATATACTTGCCCCTAGATATGTCTGAGCGGATCGTATCGGTTACATAACTGTACTAATACGAGCATGCGAACAAAGAATTACCAAAATAGGATTTTAATCCATAACTTCTTTGACAATTCCTATTTGAATTCCTTAAACTCCTTGATCCCGATACTTCTATTCTATTACCTCACCCTTGAACTCTTTATTATTGGTCTCCGTCTTCCCTTATTTCGGAAAGACGAAACCTCGTGCTTGGTATAAGTTTAATACAAAGAGAGTACTAGATATACCACGTAGGCCGATCACATACTTGAGGATTATTCTTTTGTAATTAAGGACATATCATATATGATATAATCGGCGTTGAAGTTTTGAGGATTGAATGACATGAGTAAATAAATTAAGGAATATTTTTCTTAAAGTATATAGCCTTCTGTGATAGATGGGTAAATTCTAAGTTGGGTAGCAGTGCATTGCCAACTTGAGAGGAATTTCTTTTAGATTATGATCAAGTAAGATTAGATTGGGAGATCAAGTCATTTTAATTTTGAGAAATTTTAAAAAGAAGGATTAAGATAATAAGGATTTAACGAATTTTAAAATCTTGATATTGCAGACCAAATATTTATACTTTGAGCACATGATTTAAATTTTGAATATTGAAGGATGAATCATCGATTTAAATTTTAAGGATAAATATAGAATTTTAGACTTGAACAATTGGTGAATTATATTTAAATTTTATAATTTGATGATTTGAATTAAAAGTTTAATTTTGATTGTTGGGTCACCTATTTAAAATATTGAGGATGTAAATTGAGTTTAAATATTTGAAGAGTACAAAATTCTTAATTTGAGAATAGGAATAAGATTTGATTAGAATTATTTATTGTTCAAAGTCTAGAGGAGATTATGATAGTTGAAAATGGTGATATAAATTTTGATGTGGGATGTCATATAGACTTGAGTTAGATTTGAATGTTGATTATTTAAAAAAAATCGAGAAGAGATTATGACAGGTTGAATTTTGATTTAAACAGTGGTTATCTTAATTTTGAAGTGATCGTGATAGATTTGAATAGATTTTGTTATTTAAATTTTTGGAAGAGATTGCGATTGACGTACCTTATGTACGAATGTGAAGGATTTAACAAATTATGCCTTATTTTAATTTCGATGACGAAATTATTTTAAGTTGGGTAGATTGTAAACTCCCTCACCCAAAATAGGTAATTTGTGTATATTTTATATTATTATATTTATTATAGATGTTGAATTTATTTAGAGTATTCTCTTAGTTAATTAGAAAATAAATTTTCTAATAGTATATTTACTTATATAAATATTTATTTAGAATTAATTTTAGGCTATTTTAGATTATTGAGATTTTTTCATAATTTTTAGTTAATTAAAAACTAGTAAAACTAATTTTCTAGGACTTTAAAGAATTTATTTTATGTTCAAAATTAATTAAAATTATTCCAAAATTTTATTTTAGGTTCTAAATAGTCAAATATATTTTCTAGAATTTTCTGGGAATTTTCTGAATATTTTAGTATTTATTGGGAGTTATTTAGACTAATAACTAATTTTTAGGACTTGTAGAATTTATTGTGCAAGCTCAGGAATATATAATGGACCCACATTATTTTCTAGGGTTTATAATATTATTATATATTTTCTAGAATTATTTCAGAATTTTTGGAATAATGTTATTATTTATTTTTAGTTAAATGGATAAAACTAATGTTTAGAGCTTCTCCTAATTATAGTAGTAAACTTATGAATATAAAATTGTCCTAAATATTTTTCTAGGGTTTATAGGTTCAAAATATATTTTATGTAATTTTTCCAGATTTTTATGATTATTTTTAATATTTATTTGGAGTTATTTAGATTTAAAATGACTTAAATAATGTTTTGATAAAGGCAAATCAAAAACAAATAATATAACAAAAACCATCCAATCAGATTCTGACATGTGTCAGCCTATAAATATCCATTCAACCGCAGGTACATCCCTATATATATATATATATATATATATATATATATATATATATATATATATATTATTATAACCCTAATTATCCCATTATCTTAGAGAGAGAGAGATTTTGGAGAATTGCCATCTAGGGTTCCTTCATCTTCCACAAGCCATTGCGCATAGCTCCGGACTCCAAACGAGGCATAGTTTCTTGTGTTAGAAAGATATTGAGGTTAGATTTTTGATTATATAATTTATTTTACAAAATTATGAGTATTAAATTCTAGAAAATTCGTAGAACACAGCATGTCCGAAAATAGACGTGTTTCAATATTTTTGCGATTTCGGGAGAAACAGGAATTAGAATCATGAACCGTTTAAAGTTTTGGAAAGCTAATGTCGAGATCATTGACATATATTTTTTCTAGAATTTAATTCGAAGTATTTATATACTGTTAATTCTGTAGAACTTCTAGGTTAGAATTTAACTATCGGTGCACAATACAAAATTTGTATGTGCCATAATTCCCAAACAAATTTGAATTCGGATGAGCCATAAATTCCAGCATATTTTTGACGCTAAAATATACAGGAAATCATGCATGAAAGTTGAGTTTGTGTCAGTTGACTTTTTGATCAACAGATCGCCTCGATTTGCGTGCCATGAGTCTCGAGTTGATAAAATTCAGTTTCTTTGGACAAAATTTAGGAATTAACATAAAAATCAGAATAATAAGATTAAAATAGGATTTTAGAGTAATTATTCCAGAATTAAATAAATTAAAATAAATTATCTTTTGACGTGATAAATTTGTAATACATAGGCTATTTGGACTGTGACTTGGACTCTGATTCATACCAGCAGCAGGACCCCAGGCAAGATACGTTGCCAAATTGCTTACAGTATTTTGCATGCTTAGTATATTTTTGTATATTTATTACATTTCTGTTTATTCTTGCATGTGTAGTTTTCTTTCAGTCATTACTATGTATTAGATATATTGACACACACATGGCACTTAGTATCATAGAGGACAATCATTAGGCGTATGGGCTTTTAACCACTCTGGTAACACCGTAGTCACTAGCACGCACTATGGTGGGTCGTGTCCGATGGTCGCTACCCCCACGGTATGTCGATTGATGGAGTCCGAGGGTCGCTACCCCCGTGGTATGTCGGCTGATGATGTCCACTGACGAGCGTGAGGTTGTGAGGATTAGATCGAGTAGCCTACCCTTGTCCATATGTCGAAAAGTTATCCTCATTTGCATTCATATAGATTGTCCTTTACAGCATACTTATCTATTTTCAAATATGATGCATGTTTACTGTATTCAAATTGGCTCGTATTTTCTGTATCTTGTTACGTCCCTCTGAGGACCTGGTCCTCTGCCAGGTGTATCTGTTCTTGAGTAATTGCAGGACCGCAGATTTGGATGATTACTTGTGTTACGAGGATGTCTTCTCTTCGAGCCCATGGTCGTTAGCTGGTATTCCTATATTGTATTTGTTGTGTTGTACTTTTCCATTCGAGTTGGTAGTAGATTTGTTTCCATCCAGCTATCATCCTTAGATATTTATGTTGAGATCTAGTTATATAGATGCTGGTTATTATTTATATTTGATTTTCGCGGATGAGATTTAGATTATACCCTGTGACTTGTGATACATTTTATACCACTTGTGGACTTGATATTCATATTACAGCGTACGTGTGGATTTGGTTTCCATATATTGGAGTTGCCATATCCATGCGGCTGGTATGCTTACGTGTCCTAGTCCTACGTATTTTTGGGACTAGGGCGTGACAATCTGCAATCATAGTAGGCCAGTAGTAACCCATCCTCCTGATATGATCCTGTAACTTAGGACCGGGTTGATGTGCTCCACATACTCCATCATGAGCTTCTCGGATAACCCGCTTTGCATCATCACCAGAGAGATATCGTAACAATCGCCCATCATATGTCCGGCGATACAAACTTTGTGAAGAAGCATCAAAATAGAAACGTAGCGATCGTCTTTTAATAGATGTTGCTTCTTTAGGATCCTCTGTTAAGATTCCATATGACACAAAGTCTATAAAGGGACTTCTCCAATATCTCTTAGGAGGAACCGAGTTTATAGCATAGCTGCGTTCTATGTGAAAATTAATTTTCACACAAAACAAATCTCTGTTAAGAAGGATCACCGAATTCTATCTTCTTATAGGAATAGCTAGATCTGCAGCTAGACTGGCCAGAGCATCAGCTTACAAATTTTGAGATCGAGGAACATGTTCTAAGAAGAATCCTTTAAAAGACATTGCTATCTCGATCATTTTTCGGTGATAAGGAATGAGATCCGGATTGCGAACTTCATATATTCCTCTGACCTGATTTGCGATCACCTGAGAATCTCCAAAAGCTTCCAAGTATTCAACATCCAATTCTTTAGCAACTTGAAGCCCAATTAATAGAGCATTATACTCTGCCACATTATTAGAGCATGGTTCACTAAGAGAATATGCTCGATAAATGACGAGTTTATCAGGAGTCATAAGAATAATTCCTACTCCTGAAACCACATTTCCCTTGGGACCAGTTCTGGAAGCACCATCAAAGAATAGCTGCCATGTATCACCTTTCATTGCCGAATTACATTCTGCAACTTTGTCGAAAATATTCTCATATAATTTGACGATTTCTGGAATTGGATGGGCAGCTAAGAAATCAGCCAAGGCTTAACCTTTTATGGACTTCTGAGGGATGTACACCATATCATACGGTGTCAATAGCATTGCCCAAGTCGCGAGTCAGGAATTAAGAAGACTTGGCTTATTCATCAATACCCGAAGTGGATTGACTCTGGAGATGATATGAATAGTTTGGCCCGTCACGTAATGTCGCAACTTCTGAATAGCAAACATTAGGGCCAAGCATTCTTTTTCCACTGGGTTATACCTGTGTTCTGCTCTGACCATCATTCTTCTTAGATAGTAAATAGCCTGTTCATGACCCTCATTGTTCTTCTGTGCGAGGAGAGCTCCTAAAGAATGATCCATTGCTCGAACATACAACAAAAATGGTGTTCCTATGACAGGAGGCACCAGAACTGGATTTATCGAGCATATTCTCTTAGCGAACCATGCTCTAATAATGTAGCAGAGTATAATGCTCTATTAATTGGGCTTCAAGTTGCTAAAGAATTGGATATTGAATACTTAGAAGCTTTTGGTGATTCTCAGCTGATCGTCAATCAGGTTAGAGGAATATATGAAGTCCGCAATCCAGATCTCATTCCTTATCACCGAACAACAATCGAGATAGCAATGTCTTTTAAAGGATTCTTCTTAGAACATGTTCCTCGATCTCAAAATTTGGAAGCTGATGCTCTGGCCAGTCTAGCTGCAGATCTAGCTATTTCTATAAGAAGACAGAATTCGATGATCCTTCTTAACAGAGATTTGTTTTGTGTGAAAAATAATTTTCACATAGAACGCAGCTATGTTATAAATACTGTTCCTCCTAAGAGAGATTGGAGAAGTCCCTTCATAGACTTCGTATCATATGAAATCTTATCAGAGGATCCTAAAGAAGCAGCATCTATCAAAAGATGATCGCTACATTTTTATTTTGATGCTTCTTCACAATGTTTGTATCAACGAACATATGATGAACTATTGTTACGATGTCTCTCTGGTGATGATGCAAGACGGGTTATCCGAGAAGCTCATGATGGAGTATATGGAGCACATCAACCCGGTCCTAAGTTACAGGATCGTATCAGGAGGATGGGCTACTACTGGCCTACTATGATTGCAGATGCCGTGGAATATTCAAGAAAATGCCAAACCTGTCAGGTTAATGCAGATTTTATACATCAACCTTCTGAATATTTACATCCTACTATTTCATCATGGCCCTTTGAAGCATGGGGTATGGATATCATTGGTCATATTCATCCTCCATCTTCTAGAGGATATTGGTTTATATTAGCTATCATTGATTATTTCTCCAAATGGGCGGAGGCAATTCCTCTTGCTAAGGTAAAGACATCCAATGTGATCAGCTTTATCAAGCATTGTGTAATTTATCACTTTGGGATACCGCGAAAGATAATTCATGACAATGGGCCTCAATTCATCGGTCAAGCATTTCACCGATTTTGCGATAAGAATCGGATACAAAATATGGTCTCAACAACATATAATCCTGCTGCTAATGGTTTGGCAAAAGCCTTCAATAAAACTATTATCAAACTCTTGAAGAAATTTGTCTCTTCAAACAAAAGAGATTGGAACGAGAAATTGGGGGAATGTCTGTGGGCATACCGCACAACGGTACGAACACCAACGGGTTGTACTCCAATTTTATTAGTTTACGGGTGTGAAGCAGTTCTCCCTATTGAAATTCAAATTCCATCACTCAGAATAGCAGTAGCTAATGAGCTAACTAAAGAAAATAATGATCGTTTAAGACTTCAAGAGCTAGAAGGGTTAGACGAAAGACGCCTTCAAGCTCAACAGCGCATTGAGTTCTACCAAGCACGTATCTCCAGAGCTTTTAATCAAAAAATAAAGGAAAGAGTGTTCAAAGTTGGTGAGCTAGTTTTACCTGTGAAGAGGCCAATGATCATTACACATAAAAGTAAGGGGAAATTTTAGCCCAAATGGGAGGGCCCTTATGTGATTGAAACAACATTTTCAAATGGCGCTTACAAATTAGCCAAGCCTAATGGAGATTTGATAATAGCTCATATCAATGACAAATTCCTGAAGAAGTATTATGCTTGATCTTCCTTGCTTAACGGAGTATGATGAAGATTTTATTCTAATGATACTACGTACAAAGATTAGCTGAATCATATCCTATCATGTTCATATGACCTCTGAATAGATATGTTTAACTAATTTGAAACTTCAAAACCTATTATGTCCATATTACCTCTGATAGTATTTTGTATACAAATTTAGTTGGATCATATTCTATCATGTTCATATTACCTCTGAATAGATATATTCAGCTAAACCAGTTATGAAAGTATATCATGTCCATATTACCTCTGATATCACTTTCATCTTAGCCTATCATTTATATTCTAATAATAAGAGATGGGTCCACAGAATCAGAAAATGTGTTTTCATTATTTCTGAGAATAAAGGAGCAAAAAAGTACATAATCTATCATTATGGAGGAGCAGTTAAATTATGAATTCGTTGTGCTAAAGCAGCCATCCTTTCGTTCCTGGAGTTTAATATTTTGGTGCGAGCCAGTTCCAGTTTTGCTTCATTATTGCTTAAGAGAGATAGTTCAGACAGAGAATCAACAAAACTTGCATGGATGACACCCACATGTGTCAAGTTCTGTTGAGCTGTATTCACTTGGCCCTCCAATACATCACGAACTAGCGATGCTTTGAGAAGCCTGTCATCCCCCAGTCCCAAAAAATATGTAGGACTAGGACACGTGAGCATGCCAGCCGTATGAATATGGCACTCAAATATATGGAAACCATAACACACGTACGCTGTATATGAATAACAAAATCCAAAAGTGGTATAAATCCAACATAAGTCATATGGTATAATCTAGATCTCATCCATAAAATTAATATAATTAAATGACCAGCAGCTATGAAACTAGATCTCTATGAAAAGTATCTAAAGGTGACAGTCGGATGGAAATAAATCCACTGTCGAACTAGACTATGGAATAAACAAGATAAATACAAAATAAGAATATCAACTACCAATCATGGGCTCAACGAGAAGACCTCATCGCAAATGCGTAGCAAGTTCGAATCTGTGCTCCTGCGAATACTCATGAACAAAACACCTGAAAATGGTCCAGGTCCTCAGAGGGACATAACAAGATACATAAAAGCATGTCATAAAGTAAATACTATAAAACTCCAGGGTGACGTAACCATTTAAGTAAAATACAATTTGAGGACAACTTGAGTATATGGGAAGGTGTAGGCTAGACATATGCTGACGTAATTCACCAGTCGTGACAACCGGCTAGTATATGCCACACATGCCCCTATAACACGAGCGCAGGAATACAGTAACGTCCAACATTCTATAGAGTGTGGTATCTGTAATATCACCAAGTAACGTCCAACACTCTACAGAACGTGGTATCAGTAATATATATACGTCCGTATCACTCCGTCGAGTGCGGTATTAGTGTAAAGGAGTGTGGTATCCCATATGCCTACTAGTCGTCCTCCCCGCCCAATGATCTAAGCATGTTGTATCCATAACACGCGTTAGCTACTACGCCTCGGCGTCGTAACTCTGGCTCATAGACTATCGTTAGAGCAAGGGTCCATCCTTACAACCAAACAAGGACAGGGATGGGACCATCGTACCACGCTAGTCTATGCTCCACCTACTAATAACTGCTAAGTCTTCTAACATGCATCACTATTAGCAGTTATACCCTATCCGTCGCACGCCTATAGGTACAGGTGGCCAACCATATACGCAGGACAGTGCCCTACATGAGACTCACCATACGTGTACAAAATGTGTCGAGGCTTGGGAGTCATACCAATAACTCCACAACTTTAGGTGGGTCTACTAGACACTAGGTCAGACACAAGTCCTAACGTCAACGCATTCGTTGACTGCACCCGAGTCTCTCTCGGACGTGCATAATTAAATAATAAATATGCAGCTAATAATACATAATTTAAACAGTACAACAAAGGCAAGGTATACTTGCCTGGCAGGCGGCTGTGTAGTCCCAATAACCAGCTCCTGAAGTCGCGGAGATAAATCCAACAGGTCTCCGGGGTCAGCGTGAACAGGTACAGAAATCTGGGGTGACTACCGTGGGTCGTCTGGCAAGGGTGACGGGTTTATGATGTCCATGAGGACGAGGGTGACGATGATGGCTATAATAATGGTGGTCAATTATGAATGGGTGGATTTAGATTAAGGTGATGGCGAGGATACTATGGTATAATAATGATGATTGTGGGCTGATATTGGTGATGATTGGATGTTGTCAGAGTCCGGCCAAGGGGAGGGGAGGTTCCGCCATGGAGGCTGAGCAAGGAAGAGGAGGTCACTCAGGGAGGAGGTCGGACTAGGACACGGAAGAGGGAAGAGTTGTTCGTGCTGGTGGTGGTGACTGGCCGAGGGGGTGGCCGGAGAGAAGAAGGAGAATGGTGGTCGAGCTTCTCGCCAAGGAAAACGGGGCTCGGCTGGGAGGAGATGCAGGCGGTCGAGGTGATAATGACGGTGGTTCGGAGAGTCGAGGCCGGCTGGGAGTGGATCTCGGGGACGAGGAGGAGGTCGTGTTGGCAGGAAGGTGCAGCAGGCTCGGGGCCGACTTCAGGCGAGCTCCGGTCGAGAATGACGATGATGAGGATGATTGCGGCGGGTGCAGTCGGGGTCGCTGCTTCACGGAGGAGGATGGCCGTGGGTCATTAGTTTAGACGAAGGAGAACGGGGTGGTGGGGGTGCTGCTCCGACCATGGGGAGGCTGAGCAGGGCGGAGGGGATAGAGGTAGGTCAACGAGGGGGAGGAGATCAGCAGTGTCGAGTTCACCGGATCTCCGGAGTTCAGGGAATAGTCGTTGTGATCAGTCGACTTGGAGGAGGATGAGAGGGGTGATCGTGTTGGTGGTGGTGGCGACTGCGCTGCACAGAGGTGGTAGGGTGGCTGTCGACTCCGGCGGCGGGCTTGGGTCTCCGGTCGGCTGGCTGTAGGGAGGAATGAGAGTGGGTCGTGGTGGCTCGTGTAACAGGGTGGGGAGGTGCAGGCCGAAAATGGTGGCCGCGGGTCGAGGCTCGCCGAGGTGGACTCGGGTGCCGCTGTTTCCAGCGGGGGCGTCGACGATGACGGAGCTCGGGAGATGGCCGGTCAGAACATAGTGGAAGAGAATAGTCGGCTTTGGCGACAGGATATCGCACAGCGGCAGTAACTATGGTTCGGGAAGCTCTGACACGGCGCCGACGTAGCGCCCGGGGGAGCGATGTACGTCGCCGGGGCCTGTGGGTGGGACCAAGGCCGGCGGCGCAGGCTGCAATCGCCGGAGATCGGGTGTAGGCAGGGAAGGAGAGGGAGAAGAAGGGCTAGCGGGGATGATGGTGGAGAGGAGCAGGATGAGGTCCGGCGTGGCGGGCTGCTCGTCGAGACGGCTGCGTGTCGGGCTCCGGCGACGGGCTGGAGGAAGGAGGAAGAGGGTGAATAGGAAGTATAGGGGAGGGGTCGGCTGAATTGGGAATTTAGGTTTTGGTTTTGGTATTTAATTTAGGTAGAGAAAATAGGAAAAGTATATTTATACATGTAAAATTTTGGGTTTTGTTTTAATCTAGGATTTAGGGCTTGGTCAACACTTCTTGGTATGGGCCTTGGGCTCCCATGGGGATGTTGGGGACGTCTATAAATTATATTTGCATTAATTAAATGCAAGGGTAAATTTAATATACGGGACGATGTGCGCGCGTTGCATATCCCAAAAATTACGGAAAAAATCACGTGAAGGGAAAATTGGGTTTCTTCACGTATTGTCCAATGGTGGGGACACCTTAATGCATTTTTGCATAAAAGTCCCAACAATAGGAAAAATTGCACAAGGATGGAATTTGGATTTAATTGATTAAATCGAATGCGCACGATGTTCTGAATTAATTAGAAGTACAGGAAAATAAAAATAGGCGGAACAAAGGATCTGGGACGTAGAGGATACAGAGTAGAATATTAATAAAATTTGGGTTGTACAAAACGGTCAAGATTATGTCTCCAATTTTGATTGGAAAGCACAAGGGTACAAAGTCAGAATATATGTAGAATTTAGAAATAACGTCCGCGACGTTTATTGTGCGACTAAAATGTAGCACCAGAGAGCATGATTATAAGTTACACAAAGGTCAGAAAGGTAGGCGGGCACGTCTAGGACATGGTTGTAAAATTTGCAGATAGGCAGTGGCTAGCGTAGTGCTCCAATTAACGAAGCAACGGTAAGGTGTGCTACGCGATAAAATAATATACAGTTAAATCAAATGTCGTGTTCTAATTTCTAATTGGGTTCAAACTAGCCCTAATTCCACTATATAAGCCAAGTAAACCTAGTTTTGGGTGAGGGGTTTACAATTTACCCAACTTAAAAATAATTTCGTCCTCGAAATTAAAATAAGGCATAATTGGTTTAACTCCTTCACTTGCGTACGTAAGGCAAGTTAAATCGCAATCTCTTCCAAAATTTAACTTATTCAAATCCATCGAAATCCCTTTCAAATTGGACCATTGTTTAAATCGAACGTCAACACATCGCGTTGTCTTCTCCATTCTCAATTTAATAATCCACATCCAATATAATTCAAATCTCTATGACATCCCAAATAAGAATTTACATCGCAATCTTCAACTGTTAAATTTTCTTCTAGAAAATTATAATCAATTTTTATTTCTATCCTCAACTTGTGAATTCCGTACTCTTCAAATTTTTTTTTAAATTCAATTTATATCCTCAATATTTTCAAATAGGTAATCCCACAATCAAAATTTAACTTTTAATTTAAGGCCTTAATTTATGAAATTTGAATTCTAATTCACCAATTGCCCGAATCTAGATTTTTATATTTATCCTCAAAATTTAAATCAATGATTCAATCCTTCAATATCCAAAATTTAAATCATGCGCTCAAGTATAAATATTTGGTCTGCAATATCAAGATTCTAAAATTTATTGAATCATCATCATCTTAATCATTCTTCTAAAAATTCTCAAAAATTAAAATGACTCGCATCTCCCAATCCAATCTTGCTTGATTACCATCTAAAAGAAATTTCCTCTCAAGTTGTCAATACAACTGCTACCCAACTTAGAATTTATCCATCTATCACATAAGGCTCTTATATTTCAGAAATCTCATTCCTCAATTTTACTTAATCCTGTTACTCAATCCTAAATTTTTTTTACATCAAATATATTACATGTGATATGCCCTTAGTTACAAAATAATCATCAAATAATGTATTTGGCCCATAGGGTACATCTAATACTATCCGTGTATCACTTATGCTAAGCACGAGGTTTCGTCTTTCCGAAATAAGGGAAGACGGAAAACAATAATAAAGAGTTCAACGGGGAGGTAATAGATTAGGAGTATGGGGATCAAGGCGTTTAAAGAATTCAATGGAAATTGTCAAGACAGTTGTGGATTGTAATCCTATTTTGGAAATTCCTATTCACATGCTCGCATCGGTACAGTTATGTAACGGATACGATATGCTCAGACATATCTAGAGGGCAAGTACAATCGTCTACTAATCACTATATATCTCAATCCACGTAAAGCAGTTATACGAAGGGCGAACCAAGCGCACTATGGTTGATCATACCGTAGTACACTAACTCTGAAATGTATTAGTGTACGCGTCCAATAATACATATGTCATGAACAAGCTTGATAAAAGGATGAGCTTGCAAAACTAGGCTGTAACAACAATATAAGTCGAGGTAGTACAAAAATATAAGCACACTAGATTATGATGAGAGAAATTACAAAAATAATTTAAGTTCACAAAACTAAACAAGATACATAATTAAGATTCTACAATCTCTAAAGTTGTCATACTCACTCCTTGTCTAAGTCGCTAGTCGACCAAATAGGGGTATGGACCTTTAATTTCTACAGTCTGAATAAACACTATCTTCTTACGTAAGTCTAAAGTTGTGTCATCCTATTATACTTGATCAATGGGTTAATAGGACTATGTGATACTATGTTGTGAGACATACTACTCAACTTAAAAATAATAAACTAATACTGTGACAGTCTTGAGGGGATCCTACAAATTAATAAAGTCCTTGTAAATAAAGTACAAATTCCTATAGGGCTATACGAGGAAAGGATCTTAGTACTCAATTGGGTCTCTTATTGTATCATGTAGGTCACGGTCATCTTAAATCTTAATCATAGTGCTTACAGAACAAGTATCAATAGTATGGATGGGGAAGTTACTGGTCTTCAAGGGAAAAGAGGATATAATCCATATTGAGGTGGGGTACATGTTACAGGATTTAAAACTAAGAATGATCAGATCACAATCTAAGGGAACAACACCAACTATCAGATTCTAACTACCGTGCACAAAATTTAAAGTTCAAGATTACGATTATCATCCTAGTAAACTATATATCCTAACATAGAATAAGATCACTTGGCTTATAATCAGAGGTGTCAAGTGACACGAATTGAAAGATGAAAGAGGAAGAACACAATTTATATCATCGCACAATTGACGAACGCTTAAGGTTGCAGGGGAACAAGATATAAAATTAAAATAAAGGGACTCATGATAAGATCATGGTTTCCTAAGGGGAAGGTAGTGAGCAAATCTCCGTATTTGAGGTATGATCAAGGGGAATGTCGTACTCGTTGCTCTGGGCTTCCTGAGGTGCTAATATCAAGACAAGGATCTATATCCTAACATTATCTCACTATAAAAATTAGGTTCAGTCCCTATATTCGATATCGGATTTCCTATTGGTTCCTCAATACTAGGGTCAAATATTATAATCAAATCTCTAACTAGCTCTAGTAGTGCCTATACTACTCTTTGGTTATTCATAATTGCGTCAAGGAATAATGGTAAGCCATTCTTTAGATAAGGATACTAGGGTTTACTTAAATATTCTGAACTGAGTGGCGTGTCAGGGTTCTAGTTACTCTTACTAGGAAGGTTACCCTACTTATTATCTAACAACATGGACTTCTATATTCTAGGAGAAGGCTACCCTCAGGGAACTATAAGGGATGCACATGAATCAAGCATGATGCATTCGTTCAAATAGAATGGATTGGAAAGAAGATAAGTCATAGTCAGATGTGGATGAGATCCTATACCCTAATCCTATTTCTAGGCTTGCTCGGTACAGTAACGTAACCGAGATAATATGCTCTGACCTGCATGGGCCACCACTAAAAACATGTCACGCCCCAGTCCCAAAAAATATGTAGGACTAGGAATCGTGAGCATGCCAGCCGTATGAATATGACACTCCAATATATAGAAACTATAACACACGTACGTTGTATATGAATAACAAAATCCATAAGTGGTATAAATCCAACGTAAGTCCATAAAATCAATATAATTAAATGACCAGCAGCTATGAACCTATATCTCTATGAAAAGTATCTAAAGGTGACAGTCAGATGGAAACAAATCCACTGCCGAACTAGACTATGGAATAAACAAGATAAATACAAAATAAGAATATCAACTACCAATCATGGGCTCGACGAGAAGACCTCATCGCAAATGCGTAGCAAGTCCGAATCTGTGCTCCTGCGAATACTCATGAACAATACACCTGGAAAGGGTCCAGGTCCTCAGATAGACATAACAAGATACATAAAAGCATGCCATAAAGTAAATACTGTAAAACTCCAGGGTGACCTAACCATCTAAGTGAAATACAATTTGAGGACAACTTGAGTATATAGGAAGGTGTAGGCTAGACATATGCACGTAATTCACCAGTCGTGACAACTGGCTAGTATATGCCACACATGCCCCCTATAACACGGGCGCAGGAATACAGTAACGTCCAATGTTCTATAGAGTGTGGTATCTATAATATCACCAAGTAACGTCCAACACTCTACAGAACGTGGTATCAGTAATATATATACGTCTGTATCACTCCGTCGAGTGCGGTATCAGTATAAAGGAGTGGGATGTCCCATATGCCTACTAGTTGTCCTCCCCGTCCAATGATCTAAGCATGTTGTATCCACAACACGTGTTAGCTACTACGCCTCAGCGTCGTAACTCTGGCTCATAGACTATCGTTAGAGCAAGGGTCCATCCTTACAACCAAACAAGGACAGGGATGGGACCATCGTACCACGCTAGTCTATGCTCTACCTACTAATAACTGCTAAGTCTTCTAACATGCATCACTATTAGCAGTTATACCCTATCCGTCGTACGCCTGCACGTACAGGTGGCCAACCATATACGCAGGACCGTGCCCTACATGAGACTCACCACACGTGTACGAAATATGTCGATGCTTGGGAGTCATACCAATAACTCCACAACTTTGGGTGGGTCTACTAGACACTAGGTTAGACACAAGTCCTAACGTCAACGCATTCGTTGACTGCACCCGAGTCTCTCTCGGACACGCACAATTAAATAATAAATATACAGCTAATAATATAGAATTTAAATAGTACAACAAAGGCAAGGTATACTTGCCTGTCAGGCGGCTGTTGTAAGCCCCCTGATTTTTCAAGAATTTTGATTTGGATTTTTTATAATTTTTTGTAATTTTTTGATAATTAAAACTAAGGTATTTTGTAATTAAATGATTTTTAAATAATGTTAATTAATATTAAAATATTATAAAAATAATATTTTATGGTGTAAAATAGAAAACTGGACATAGGGTAATTTTTTGGGAATTTATTGGACTCCTGAAGCATTTTTAAAGCCCTAAAAATCAAGTTATAATTAAACCAAAATAAACCTAGAATTAAACCCGGTTCAATTGAACCAAACCAATCCAAACCAACCCAGACCCGGTACAACTGAACCGAACCCAATCTTAGCGAATCGGGTCGGATCTAAACCCGACCCGAAACCCGAAAACCCGCCTACCCGAACCCATACTTAAACACTAGCGGGTCGGGTCGGATTCATGTTGAACCCAACCCGCGGACCCAAACCCATTATCCAATCTGAACCCTAAACCTAATCCGAGCGGAAACACTGTTCCGATCGACGGCTACCCCTATAAATAATCCCCTCCCCTCCGCCTTCCTCCGAGCCGCAGCATCTCTCGCCTGAACCCTAATCTCTCCGCCGCCTTCTTCCTCCTTGCTCCACCCGTCCTCAGCCGAGCCGACCCAGCCCCGGCAAGTTTCCCCACAGCGCCACCGCCCCTCCTCCGGCTGTGCCCTAGCCCAGCACCACCTCGATCACCCTTCCGTTCTCCCCGACCCCCAAGGCCACCGGAGCTCGATCCATCTCCGCCCATCCGAGCCGCGACACCCGAGCGCCACCTCCTTCGACGATTCCACAGCGCCGAGCAGCCCGATCACCGCCCAGACCTCCTTCCCGCTCCGTCGACGAGCCCCAAACCCCGACTCCGGCCAGTCCCAGCAGCCCTAGGCCCAGTCGACTCCGACCCCGACTTCGACGGCGCACCCGAGCCCCGGCCGACTCCGACCAGCACCTCAGCCAGCCGCCCCGAGCCCAGCGAGCCTCTGGACGCAGAACCCAGACACGTCCAGGACACAAATCCTGTCTTGAATCAACACGCGGACACGCGCAATCCTGTTTCGCGAAGTCCTGTTCAGGTAACCCGTTCTCTCTCCTCGCTATCCCATTTTTTGTTCCGTCTGTTGTAACGTGTAGACTGCATAACCGTCTCGATGCCCGTGCAACCCGCTCGGTGCATCGAGCCCTGTGGCGATTGCGAACCGTGATCCAAAAACAGGATAACCCACACCCCATTTTACCCCGGAACTGAGTGCGCCCCGCCAAATGGGACGACTTGGTCATGCGTGGTCTTCACCGAAATGTGCGTGCCGTTGATACGGACATGCAGAATTTTGCAGAAGTTAATTTGGATGTACGTGCACACCGAAATCAACACGTATCCGCCGACAACGCCCCGTATTCGCCATTCTAGAACACGTCATAACTTTGTGTACACACGTCGGATCGAAACGAAACTTGCGCCATTGGACTCGTAGCAATACGCAGGTCCTGTGATCCAAGTTTGGTTCGATTCTGAGAACATTGACAAAATTACGTATCGTAGGCCCCGCGGCTCTACTTGACGGGCGATTTTATGATCGGCTCATCGAAATCCAGTTCTGGAAGTTCCGTTGGGTTCGTATCATCGTTCCTGATTTGTTGACACTAAGTTTGATAAATTTGGAGATATTTGACCCTGGCATATTTTTTGGTGCAAAGCGGCCCACATGTGGACCCCGCTTTGACCAAAAACAGTCATTTTCGCCCCTGTGTCCAAATTGGACTTAAGGACAGGAATTTCTTGCTATTTGATATATTTTGAATCTGATGGTGATGTTTATTTCAGCAACCGGAGGAGTACCTGCAATTCCCACTAAAGTCAGAGCTACAGTTGGAGCCAGAACCCCAGGCAAGTGTACCTTGCCAAAACTTGCAGTTCTTATTACTTATTTCCTTGGCTTATATATATATATATATTATTGTATATGCTTGACCTAGGACCGTGTGACTTTACTTAATATCTGATTCATAGTCGGGTGCCAACACCGTACGCGACGTTGTGTTTTGTCATCTAGATATGGATACCGAGACCCCATCTTTCTCGTACTTGTCCTATCAAGTACATCATAACCCAGGATACTTGACACTATTCATGAGACAGAATCTTTCTGAGATATTCATGGTGATTCTGTATAGGATACAGGTTTTATGACATATATATTATATTCCTAGACATTATATGACTTGTTGCATTAGATATGATCTTGCGTGACATGGACATGGGGCCTCATGGACATGAGACGTATGATTATATTGGGTGGGGAGAGACACACAGGCTACAGGTTGATTATATTATGCCAGCGTCTCAGTCTCTCGCTGAGCTAGACGACCATATGATATCACTGCTACCGGCTCCCCGACACAGAGCTTGTAGTGGCTTCAGCCTGAGTTCTAGTGTTGCTCTCATCTTGTATATCACTTAGCTGGTTATTTAGTATTTTCCTATTATTTTATTTATTGCTGGAGAGACACACAGGCTACAGGTTGACTATATTATACCGGCGTCTCAGTCTCTCTCTGAGCTAGACAACCACATGATATCACTGCTACCGGCTCCCCGACACAAAGCTTGTAGTAGTCTCAGCCTGAGTACTGGTGATGTTCTCACTTATATTTCACATAGATGGTTACATATTTACCCTATTTATTCATTTATTCTCTATACTGCATTATTTTGGCTTGAGTTATTTTGTACCTTGTTATGCCCCCTGAGGACCTGGATCCGGATTATGTCCCCAGGATTAGCTGACGAGATCTATCCCAAGGTATACGGGACCGGAGCATTAGCATTAGCAGGTGCCTACATTAGAGCAGAACCAGGATCAGAGGACGAGATCGTACCAGAGGACTTCTCCTGAGTAGTGGCTTCATATACTCATTTATTTCTACTTCTATTTACTTTATTTCCAGTCTATTGCATTGATGTATCAGACTTGTTCTCGGATTGTTCTCCGAGATACTTTTATTGAGATATGTCTGATCTGTGATTATCTGTTGTAGATGAGATTAGAATAGACTGTGACTTGTATCATTGGACCATTATTGTTGTATTACAGCTTAAGTATGCCCCGATGGATCCATTAAATTGGGTTTGTCCATCGGTGTGTGCTGCTGGCCATCGCCACGTGTCTAGTCCCTCGATATTTTGGGACTGGGGTGTGACATAGTTTTTTGTGGTGGCCCATGCAGGTCAACGACTAAATTGTTCGATTTTAACTTAGGGATCGAACAAGCCTGCAATAAGAATAGGATAAGTTTTTAGGATCTCATCCACTTGCTTGAAACGTGCTTGATATCTATGACGGATTTGAATTAATTTCTTAACTTGCATCCCACCTTGATTCATGTGCTCCTCTAATTATTTATTTTGGATGCAGAGTTATAGACCCACAAGCAAATGACGAGACTATTGCAAGATCACCACGAGATGCTGTGGTAACCAACGAAGATGAAGTAACACTAGTGGATGGAGGTCAATCAGCACACCAACGCAGTCAAGCAAGCCAGCATGCCTCGAGAATCCAGCAAGATGACGTTCCACCATCGACGCAGTTTGCTCCACCGATGCCTACCTTTCCACAAGGGCAGGCTATGGACGAACAACAAATGTTTCGAATGTTCTATGCGATGATGCAATCCCATCAGAAGGTTTATGAAGAAGCTCAGCAAGACCAAGCAGAGAAGTTCATCGACAGATTTAGCTCTGAGCTACGGAAGTTAATCAGCTCCGTTGCATCTACCTTAGACCCGGACATTCTTACTACAGTACAACCCATGGAGTGCAACACAAGGATAAAGTCCAGCCAGAAGCGGCCGTATACATCAGCACTAGACCAAGCACAACAAGAAAGAGCTGCAAAGCGACCACAGATGAATCCACCACCGAGGGCAGCACCAAGAGCCTTAGTTCTTCCAACTTGTCACTACTGTGGCAAGATAGGCCATATTAATAAGGAGTGCAGACGCAAGTTAGGATTATGCTTGATTTGCGGAACCAATCAACACTTAGCCAAGGATTGTCCTCAGTATCGAGAGAAAGCATTAATGATTCATCAACCAGCCACATCAGCACCAACCGTAGCACCACAGAAAGAAATTGCAAGGAAGTCTCACATGCACCAGCCACCAGAAGCACCTTCTCAAGTACTATCTATCTGTCAGAATTGTCGTAAGCGAGGCCATATTGAGAATGAGTGCAGACGCAAAAGGAAATTATGCTTAGCTTGCGGATCCAGTCAGTATTTAGTAAAGGAATTCCCCGAACGTTGAGAAAGAGCGCTAATGTCACCAGCACCGAAGCCAGCTTATCCAGCATTGGAAGCACCGCAAACGGGAGTTCAAGGAGTCAGACCACCAGCCCCAGGAGGATATCAGCCGAGGCCACCCTTGGCACCACAAGCAACACTCTTCCAGCAGGCTCAACAGCAGCAGAGGAATCAACTGCAAGGACATGAACAAGCTCCTACGATGACTTTGGAAGACGCGCAGACTCATGGAGTAGCTAATGCGCGTAAGTGATTCATAGTTATTCGTTTCTAGTATTATTTTAGCTCGTGCCTGTTGGTTCGTGACCTCAGCCTTAACCTAGTAATGTTGAACTTGCTAATAACCTAGAATATTTTTATAATTGATAACCTAATATGTTTTTATAAGTAATGAACTGTAGATTTTTAGATTTCTTTTATTCGGGAAATTGTATAACTTTTAATGCTTAGGAAAATAATTTTCTCTTTGTATTATTCTTACACCCTCAACCTTGATTCCCCTTGATTGTGTTGTACTTCGAACAATATTTACAACCGTGTCATCTCTGTTGATCGATTATTCTTTGATTGCAAGGACGCAATCCTCTTAAGGAGGGTAGATTGTAAGCCCCCTGATTTTTCAAGAATTTTGATTTGGATTTTTCATAATTTCTGTAATTTTCTGAGATTTTTAGGTAATTAAAACTAAGGTATTTTATAATTAAATAATTTTTAAATAATGTTAATTGATATTAAAATATTATGAAAATAATATTTTTTGGTATAAAATGGAAAACTGGACATAGGGTAATTTTTTGAGAATTTATTGGACTTCGAAAGCATTTTTAAAGCCCTAAAAACCAAGTTATAATTAAACCAAAATAAACCTAGAATTAAATCTGGTTCAATTGAACCAAACCAACCCAAACCAACCCAGACCCGGTTCAACTGAACCGAACCCAACCTTAGCGGATTGGGTCGGATCTAAACCCGACCCGAAACCCGAAAACCCGCCTACCCGAACCCATACTTAAACACTAGCGGGTCGGGCCGGATTCATGTTGAACCCGACCCGCGGACCCAAACCCGTTACCCAATCTGAACCCTAAACCTAATCCGAGCAGAAATACTGTTCCGATCGGCGGCTACCCCTATAAATAATCCCCTCTCCTCCGCCTTCCTCCGAGCCGCAGCATCTCTCGCCTGAACCCTAATCTCTCCGCCGCCTTCTTCCTCCTTGCTCCACCCGTCCTCAGCCGAGCCGACCCAGCCCCGACGAGTTTCCTCGCAGTGCCGCCGCCCCTCCTCCGGCTGTGCCCTTGCCCAGCACCACCTCGATCACCCTTCCGTTCTCCCCGACCCCCAAGGCCACCGGAGCTCGATCCATCTCCGCCCATCCGAGCCGCAGCACCCGAGCGCTACCCCCTTCGATGACTCCACAGTGCCGAGCAGCCCGATCATCGGCCAGACCTCCTCCCCGCTCCGTCGACGAGCCCCAAACCTCGACTCCGGCCAGTCCCAGCAGCCCTAGGCCCAATCGACTCCGACCCTGACTTCGACGGCGCACCCGAGCCCCGGCCGACTCCGACCAACACCTCAGCCAGCCGCCCTGAGCCCGGCGAGCCTCTGGACGCAGAACCCAAACACATCCAGGACACAAATCCTGTGTCGAATCAACACGCGGACACGCGCAATCCTGTTTTATGAAGCCCTGTTTAGGTAACCCGTTCTCTCTCCTCGCTACCCCCGTTTTCTGTTCCGTCTGTTGTGACGCGTAGACTGCGTAACCCTCTCGATGCCCGTATAACCCGCTCGGTGCATCACGCCCTATGGCGATCGCGAACCACGATCCAAAAACAGGAAAACCCACGTCCCGTTTTACCCCAGAACTGAGTGCGTCCCGCAAAAGGGGACGACTTGGTCGAGCGCGTTCTTCACCGAAACGTGCGCGCCGTTGATACGGACGTGCAGGATTTCGCAGAAGTTGATTTGGATGTGCGTGCACACCGGAATCAACGTGTATCCGCCGACAACGCCCCGTATTCACCGTTCTAGAACACGTCGTAACTTTGCGTACACATGTCGGATCAAAATAAAACTTGCGCCATCGGACTCGTAGCAATATGCAGGTCCTATGACCCAAGTTTGGTTCGATTCTGAGAACGTTGACAAAATTGCGTATCGTGGGCCTCGCGGCTCCACTTGACGGGCAATTTTGTGATCAGCTCATCAAAATCCAATTCTGGAAGTTTCATTGGGTTCGTATCATCGTTCCTGACTTGTTGACACTAAGTTTGACAAATTTGGAGACCTTTGACTCTGACATATTTTTTGGTGCAAAGCGGCCCACATGTGGACCCCGCTTTGACCAGAAACAGTCATTTTTGCCCCTATGTCCAAATTGGACTTAAGGACAGACATTTCTAGCTATTTGATATTTTTTGAATCTGATGGTGATATTTATTTCAGCAATCAGAGTAGTACCTGTAATTTCCACTGAAGTCAGAGCTACAGTTGGAGCCAGAACCCCAGGCAAGTGTACCTTGCCAAAACTTGTAGTTCTTGTTACTTATTTTCTTGGCTTATATATATATATATTATTGTACATGCTTGACCTAGGACCGTGTGACTATACTTAGCATCCGATTCATAGTCGGGTGCCAACACCGTACGCGGCGTTGTGTATTGTCATCTAGATATGGATACCGAGACCCCATCTTTCTCGTACTTGTCCTATCAAGTACATCATAACCCAGGACACTTGACACTATTCATGAGACAGAATTTTCTTGAGATATTCATAGTGATTCTGTATAGGATACAGGTTTTATGACATAGATATTATATTCTTAGACATTATATGACTTATTGTATTAGATATGATCTTGCGTGACATGGACATGGGGCCTCATGGACATGAGACGTATGATTACATTGGGTGGGAAGAGACACACAGGCTACAGGTTGATTATATTATGCCGGTGTCTCAGTCTCTCGCTGAGCTAGACGACCACATGATATCACTGCTACCGGCTCTCCGACACAGAGCTTGTAGTGGCTTCAGCCTGAGTTCTAGTGTTGCTCTCATCTTGCATATCACTTAGCTGGTTATTTAGTATTTTCCTATTGTTTCATTTATTGCTGGAGAGACACACAGGCTACAGGTTGACTATATTATGCCGGCATCTCAGTCTCTCTCTGAGCTAGACAACCATATGATATCACTGCTACTGGCTCCCCAACACAGAGCTTGTAGTAGTCTCAGCCTGAGTACTGGTGATGTTCTCACTTATATTTCACATAGATGGTTACATATTTACCCTATTTATTCATTTATTCTCTGCACTACATTATTTTGGCTTGAGTTATTTTATACCTTGCTATGTACCCTGAGGACCAGGATCTGGATTATGTCCCCAGGATTAGCTGACGAGATCTATCCCGAGGTATACGAGACCGGAGCATTAGCATTAGCAGAAGCAGGTGCCTACATTGGAGCAGAACCAGGATTAGAGGACGAGATCGTACCAGAGGACTTCTCCTAAGTAGTGGCTTCATATACTCATTTATTTCTGCTTTTATTTACTTTATTTCCAGTCTATTGCATTGATGTATCAGACTTGTTCTCGAATTGTTCTCCGAGACACTTTTATTGAGATATGTCAGTTTATTTTATTTACATTATTCTGGCATTTGATCTGTGATTATCTGTTGTGGATGAGATTAGAATAGACTGTGACTTGTATCATTGAACCATTATTGTTGTATTACAGCTTAAGTATGCCCCGATGGATCCATTAAATTGGGTTTGTCCATCGGTGTATGCTGTTGGCCATTGCCACGTGTCTAGTCCCTCGATATTTTGGGACTGGGGCGTGACAGCTGTGTAGTCCCAAAAACCAGATCCTGAAGTCGCACAGATAAATCCAACAGGTCTTCGGGGTCAGCGTGCACAGGTACAAAAATCGGGGGTGACTGTTGCGGATCGTCTGGCAAGGGTGACGGGTTTATGATGTCAATGAGGACGAGGGTGACGATGATGGCTACAATAATGGTGGTCAATGGTGAATGTGTGGATTTAGATTAAGGTGATAGCGAGGATGCTATGGGATGATAATGATGATTGTGGGCTAATATTGGTGATGATTGGATGCTGCCGGAGTCCGGCCAAGGGGAGGGGAGGTTCCGCCATGGAGGCTTAGCAAGGAAGATGAGGTCACTCAGGGAGGAGGTCGAACTAGGACACGGAAGAGGGAAGAGTTGTTCGTGCTGGTGGTGGTGACTGGCCGAGGGGGTGGCCGGAGAGGAGAAGGAGAATGGTGGTCGAGCTTCTCGCCATGGAAAACGAGGCTCGGCTGGGAGGAGATGCAGGCGGTCGAGGTGATAATGGCGGTGGTCCGGAGAGTCGAGGCCGACGGGGAGTGGATCTCGGGGACGAGGAGGAGGTCGTGTTGGCAGGAAGGTGCAGCAAGCTCGGGGCCGACTTCAGGCGAGCTCCGGTCGAGAATGACGATGGTGAGGATGATTGCGTCGGGTGCAGTCGGGGTCGCTGCTTCACCGAGGAGGATGGCCGCGGGTCATCGGTTTAGACGAAGGAGAACGAGGTGGTGGGGGTGCTGCTCCGGCCATGGGGAGGCTGAGCAGGGCGGAGGGGATAGAGGCAGGTCAACGAGGGGGAGAAGATCAGCAGTGTCGAGTTCACCGGATCTCCGGAGTTCAGGAAATAGCCATCGTGATCAGTCGACTTGGAGGAGGAGGAGAGGGGGTGATCGTGTTGGTGGTGGTGGCGACTGCGCTGCACAGAGGAGGTGGGGTGGCTGTCGACTTCGGCGGCGGGCTTGGGTCTCCGGTCAACTGGCTGTAGGGAGGAAGGAGAGTGGGTCGTGGTGGCTCGTGTAACAGGGTGGGGAGGTAAAGGCCAAAAATGGTGGCCGCGGGTCGAGGCTCGCCGAGGTGGACTCGGGTGTCGCTGTTTCCAGCGGGGGCATCGACGATGATGGAGCTCGGGAGATGGCCGGTCGGAACGTCGTAGAAGAGAATAGTCGGCTTCGGCGATGGGATGTCGTATAGCGGCAGTAGCTATGGTTCGGGAAGCTCTGACACGGTGCTGACGTAGCGCCCGGGGGAGCGATGTACGTCGCCGGGGCCTGTGGGTGGGACCAAGGCCGGCGGCGCGGGCTGCAATCGCCGAAGATCGGGTGTAGGCAGGGAAGGAGAGGGAGAAGAAGGGCTAGTGGGGATTATGGTGGAGAGGAGCAGGATGAGGTCCGGCGTGGCAGGCTGCAAGTCGAGACGGCTGGGTGTCGGGCTCCGGTGATGGGCTGGAGGAAGGAGGAAGAGGGTGAATAGGAAGTATAGGGGAGGGGTCGGCTGAATTGGGAATTTAGGTTTTGGTTTTGGTATTTAATTTAGGTAGAGAAAAATAGGAAAAGTATATTTATACATGTAAAATTTTGGGTTTGGGTTTAATCTAGGATTTAGGGCTTGGTCAATACTTCTTGGTATGGGCCTTAGGCTCCCATGGGGATGTTGGGGACGTCTATAAATTACATTTGCATTAATTAAATGCAAGGGTAAATTTAATATACGGGGCGATGTGCACGCGTTGCACATCCCAAAAATTACAGAAAAATTCACGTGAAGGAAAAATTGGGTTTTTTCACGTATTGTCCAATGGTGGGGACACCTTAATGCATTTTTGCATAAAAGCCCCAACAATAGGAAAAATTGCACAAGGATGGAATTTGGATTTAATTGATTAAATCGAATGCGCACGATGTTCTGAAATTAAATAGAAGTACAGGAAAATAAAAATAGGCGGAACAAAGGGTCTGGGACGTAGAGGATACAGAGTAGAATATTAATAAAATTTGGGTTGTACAAAACGGTCAAGATTATGTCTCCAATTTCGATTGGAACGCACAAGGGTACAAAGTCAGAATTTATTTAGAATTAAGAAATAATGTCCGTGACGTTTATTGTGCGACTAAAATGTAGCACCAGAGAGCATGATTATAAGTTACACAAAGGTCAGAAAGGTAGGCGGGCACGTCTAGGACAAGGTTGTGAAATTTGCAGATAGGCAGTGGCTAGCGTAGTGCTCCAATTAACGAAGCAACGGTAAGGTGCGCTACGCGATAAAATAATGTACAGTTAAATCAAATATCGGGTTATAATTTCTAATTGGGTTCAAACTAGCCCTAATTCTACTATATAAGCCAAGTAAACCTAATTTTGGGTGAGGGGGTTTACAAAGCCTCTCCTTTGTTCTCCATCTCTAGTTGCTGTTCCTGAATGGATTTGTTTAAGATTTCTGTCCTCTGAGCAAATTCCGCAGTTAGTGAGTCATACTCAGCCTGAACCAAGTCATTAATGCTGCCGCTGGATAATTGCAAATATTCGTTAATGGGTTGTTCTAAACCATTAACCATTTGCTCTAGCGCATTAGCTCTGTCAGTATCATTAAAATTTCTAATTTGCGCTATAGTGAGCTTGGAAGATGTCTTCAAAGCATCAAAGCCTAGATTCTTCTCTAGCACCATGGATATTAATTCTTTTAAAGTGAGGTAGAATATGCTAGTGTATTGTTCAACTAGCATAGCAAAGCTCGAATGGACGCTGGGAGTGGCCGCAATATCAGTAAATCTTCTTTCTGGAATGACTGCTGAAGATGTTGCCACAGTCGTTGCTTCAACATATGGCACGACAAAAGAAGAGACACCCACAATAGTTGAAGTTATCGGCATGCTCGACGAAGGTATATTTCCAACAATTGGAGACATAGTCGAGGGGGTTGGTTCATCCACCTCTGATTCTATTTGAACCGCTGCTGGCAGGATTATATCTGAGAATGTTGCGGTGGTCACAACCGTTTCAGTAGCTGGATCCGTAACGAAAGCAGAGGTTGTTTCAGCTCCGCCCTCCCCAAAAATGTCTTCGCCTGAAAATAAGATAAGAGACAGTTAATATCAATTTGATGTTAAATTTTCCTAAAAAAGTGTAAAGACAACATTTACCCATGGACGATGGTATGTATATTGCATCTGCAGCCTGTATAGCTAAATCATTTGTTAATGATGCTAAACAAGCTGTCATACCTGGAGAGGAGGGTACACCAACTGACTCTTGAGGATCGTTATCCCAGTCATCACCCAAATCTACTCGAGGTTCATCGGGTGGAATCTCGCTTGAAATATTTACAGATGAAGGAGGGGCTAGTCCCATTATTTGTCTTGTAAAAGGTATAGTGATTATTAGTGAGCTCGGCCTCGAAGGCGATATAGAAGCATCACCAGTAACGGTGGTAGAGGTAATCGCGGCAGCAGTCGCTGGCAAAGAATCTCTAGCACTTTCAGCTAAAACTGTGTTCTTTAAAAGATGAAGGACGACGAGGGGATATAGGATCCCTAATCACAGAATCTTTCCTAACAGGGGAAACAATAGGTTCACTCCTGGAAGAGGCCCCCTTGATGGAAGTCCTTTTAGGACCTGTTGTAGTCTGCTTCTTCTTACGAGGGGAAGGCTCTTTCTGAGTAGAAGCCTTTGGTTTATAAGAAATTATGAGAGGCTCTGCTGGTGGAGTTATTACGCCTCTTGGTAATATCAATAAATAATCATCTGCACCAGTAGTTTCATCACCTTCATCAGAGGAGACAGATGGTATCTTCTCTCTTCCAGTGGATTTATGGGAGGGCATTCTGAAACTTCTATATACATCAAAATCACGATAGAAGGTATTTGTGGACACATAAAACTGTGTGTATGAATGAAGAATGCGTAATTCCATGGAGAGAGAAGTCGCGGGTACAGCAAAGGTTGCTCCAGTACAACCCATGATAAAATAACGCCATCCTCTAGCTCCATCAATAAGCCCACCTTTGAATTTAAAACTGGTGATGGAATTTCCCACGTGCAACTGATCATATCCAAATTGCTTGGCAAAACGGCTAGGTAGATAAGGTTCCAGGTAGAAGTGATCCTCACTTCTATACAGCAGGTGTGATAGTCTAATACAGACCAAATAATAAAATACTTCAGGAGAAATAATAGACTTCCCCTGACCTACATCATGAAGTTTAGTCCCCAGCTGATTGATATATACGGGGGGAATGATGCAGAAAAATTTCTAACTATGGGCAAAATTCAGTGCTAGTCGACAATCTATGACGCTAGTCACATTCCAAGAAGAATTCATGTAATTCAACATGAAGTTATTGCCCGAACTACTGGCAGATCTGGGAGACATTACTCTAGATTGTGAAGGATTAACCATCCCATCAGATATAAGAATGGTAATTCTACTCTGGGATACCCTTCGCGCTGAGTGGTATCGGCCAGCAGTGCATCAGTAATAGCCCTCAGGCCAGCTTGTATCCTGCATACCATGGCAGGGAGTAGGCCCAATCTTGCACCAAATACCAAACGCACTACGGGCCATAGGGTGTTACGATGAATACGATCTGCAGACGCAACGTCAGGCACCACCCATCGGCGTAGCCAAATAGAAAGGAAGCCAGCTAGTTGAGCTTCTTTTGACAGAGGCTTTCGGCAATGCCTCACATAACTGTAGGCTTTGGTCCCGGCAGGATAACTACCTATATCTTTATTAAGAACATAATCTGGAGCCTCTGCATCTTCAATATGGTCATCTATTGTGTTGGCATTAAGAATACTCAAAGGGTTCAAAGGTTTATCTTTGCTATCTACAACCTTGTCCTACTTGGCATTTCTAGCCTGATGGAAGAAAAGGTAAGATACCCATTTGTTAATATGGGCTAAATCAGAAGGCTCTCTATAGAAAGTGGTGCATGTAAGATAGTGGCTCATCAGTTTTTGGTATACAGCCACTACCCGAGGGTTGGTATCTTTCAACTCTCTGTTGGTGGGGACGTATTCTTCATAGGGAATGTCTCTCATTGGTAGCTTTGAAATATCTGCCATCTCATGAAGTGCTAGGCCCAACTCACCTATTGGAGTGGCGAAATTCCCAGTGAACGAGTTATATCGCTCCATCAAAGCTAAGAACAAATTTGTGTTGATAGGCAGTCCAACACTAGTAGCACTGACAGCATCAAATAAGTTGATACTTTCTAGCTCTATTTGAAAGTGCTTCGGGGCCCATGCAGTTAATCCGGCCCATCAAAGATTGTGGGGGTTAAGCCATCCACTGGTGCGAGGGTTAACCTTGGGATATACTCCTCCCTGCTTCATGAATTTATTGCAGAAAGTTGCTATTTGAAATGGCTAGATCAAAGAAGAGTCTTCACTAGGGACGCTGCCTGGTAGTAAACCTCTGAAGGGCATAATAGGACATGAGGGACTACTTACAAAGGATCCTCGGTTTAATCTTTTCTTATAGAAGATCTTCCCTGGCTGGCCATGAAAATCAGGAGTCAGAGTCCATGCCATCCTTCTAGGATGTGTGGCATGGAAGAAGGCAGAAATGGGGTAGTCCCTGAACATCTTTGGCAAGTACATAACACTGCCCTCACCAGAAAATACCCAATCTTCCTTCTTAGGCTTTGTTTGGGATTGCTTATCAATAACATCCCTAAATAAGAAAGCTGGTTTCTTATACTCGGTTCCATCTATGTATGTCAAGGGTTCCCCGCTGATCATACTTAGCAACATTCTTTCTCCTTGGGCCAAGATCAGAATTCCCCTTTTTTGAGGATACTCGTTTCTAGAGATGGGGAAAATTATATGGGACAAGTCCTCCAAGTAGTTGGAATTTAATATTCCAGCAGCAGAACCCATTACTTCAGCCAGAGGGGGGATCTGTAGGTCCACTGCAAAAAAAAGCAAGAGAATAAGTCACTTTTACGCTGGAATTTACTTTCAGTGCGTAAAACGTAATGTGCTACATTCTTGCAGTATATGCCAAATTTAACAGTCTGAGTTTTTACGTCAGATTGCAAAATATAGAGTTTTACGCTGGAATTTACTTTCAGTGCGTAAAACGCAAGGTTTACAGTATACGCCAAAATTTAACAGTCTGAGTTTTTATGCCAGATTGCAAAATATGAAGTTTTATGCTGGAATTTACTTTCAGTGCGTAAAATACAAGGTTTGCAGTATACGCCAAAATTTAACAGTCTGAGTTTTTACGCCAGATTACAAAATATGGAGTTTTACGCTAGAATTTATTTTCAGTGCGTAAAACGCAAGATTTGCAGTATACGCCAAAATTTAATAGTTTGAGTTTTTATGCCAGATTACAAAATATGGAGTTTTACACTGACACATTAAAATATGGGCATATTTGCGCATACACGTATAACGTGTGTGAAGGGTTTTTATTTCTCTCAAAGTTTTACCTATGATGTCCGGTGCACAGCTAGACGGCGGAGCACTTCGTTCAGAACGAGGTTCGCTTGGCCTAGTAGGAGTCGCTCGTGCTTGAGCAGAGGAGCGAGATGATGAAGCGGCTTGCTTTTCTTTAGCGGTGGAGGTCTGTTTTGGTGCCATGGCAGATCTGAGGTTTTTTCAGAAAGAGACGAAGGATTTTTCAGAAAGAGACGAAGGGAAGAGACAAAGGGTTTTTCTCTCTCATGACCTAGGCCTATTTATAGAGTTCAAATGACTCTCCGAATCCTTAACCAAATCCAATTTTATCATAGTCGGTTATGATTTGGGACCACGTCAGCCGATTATTTGAAAAGAAAGACAGATAGTCATGCTGCATAAAGGATCCATCAGATGCTACGGATCTATGATTTTACGCGCAGAGCAAGGATCTATGATTTTACGCTCAGATGCTACGGATCTATGATTTTACGCTCAGATGCTACGGATCTATGATTTTACGTGCAGATCAAGGATTTATGACTTTATGTTCAGATGCTACGAATCTATGATTCTTACGTGCAGAGCAAGGATCTATTATTTTATGCTCAGATGCTACGGATCTATGATTTTATGCACAAAACAAAAATCTTAAATTATGCGAGACAGATCAGTTAGCAGATCACGCGTATATATTGGTAATCTGAATTTTATGTTTGAAAAAGCCAGTTAAAAGAGTTTACGCAGAAAATGCTCTTTTTATCAGCGTTTGCAAACAGATGACGATTATTCAGTAAATTCTCTTCTTCTTCAGTCGAGAGGACTTCATCAGACGAAGGGCCAAAGAGTTCCCTGAAAATGTATGTCTTCATTTGAGATGACTTTTCTTTCTTGGCCATTGATAGTTCATTCGAAGTTTAGCTAGAATCTTTTACATCTAGTTCACGGATGGCCTGTTCGGCGGGCATTTCTTGCCCTGTCTCTGGAATCTTTCGAGAAGCCATTTTTGAAGATGATGTTCTGAACATATGTTCTTCAGAGAAATGACAGTTCAGAATTCTATGTGACTCCTCGTCAAAAACAGTATGACGATTGGATTTTAAAGACAATTTAATGTTAAAGAGTTTTTACGCATCTTCCTTTTATGCGTAAAAGTTGGAACGTGACTGGATGCATATTTATCAGAGTTTGCGTAAAAATTACTCAAGCGTGTTGAAGCTGCGTATTACCAAACTTCCTCACAGCAATATGGCAAATCAATAGTGCGTAAAAGAAGACAAGTTTATTAATCATGATTACATATGATAGAAATCCATTTTTTACAAAGGATTTTTTATTAATATTCAAGATCACGATTACATATGACTGTTGTTTGATAAAATAAACAAAAAAGATAATATGTGGAAAATGAGGTCTTATACGAAAACCCGCCCTTTCTTCGGTGTTTATAAACAAGATTGTACAATTTAATCCTATACGAGGATATCTAAGTATAATTTATTTAATCTGGGTAAATATTGCTATAGGTGTCTGATCTGCAGTCGATCACTTTAGCCCTTGGACCACACGATAATGAAGAAGTGCCGTAGAAGACAGAAAGCAGCTTCGCAGGTTGCTAAAGAGGGTGGATGCCCGATGCCAAAGTCGTCGATCCCTTCTCTTTGCCTGATCTCTGGATTCTTCTCTCTCTCTTGACCTTTTGACCTTCGATCTTTGCGACCATTGGATCTGATACTGGATTTTTTGATCAATTTTCTGCCCCTTTTTCTCTGTTGATAGAGGTCTCTATTTATAGAGTTTTAGTGACATTGACCACTCAGTCCGTATAGAAACCGAGTAGTAGAAAGTACAGCACCCTTTTATACGACGGTTTAAAATAACCAATGCCTGCGTATAGATGACCTTTTGAGTGAGCATGTGACGCATGTCCAACTAAGGGACAAAACGCGTATATCTGCTGCGAAGATCATGGCGTAGAAGCCACGTAGATAGTTATTCCTTGTGTAGAAGAGGTTGGCGTAGAAGCCAATAACTGTCACCATGGCATAGAAGCCAAGTAGGCATAGAAGCCGAGTAGGCGTAGAAGCCAAGTAGGCATAGAAGCCGAGGGGGCGTAGAAGCCGAGTGGTCATAGAAGCCAAATGGGCGTAGAAGCCGAGCAGGCGTAGAAGCCGAGTGGTCATAGAGGCCGAGTGGGCATAGAAGCCGAGTGGGCATAGAAGCCGAGATGATATGGACGTTTTAGCCGGAATTACGGCTCTTGGAGATATAATCAAATCTCTTACATTAAATGCAGAGATCTGCCCCCATCCTGCACATTAAATACAGAGGCTTGTCTTTGAGATTTGCCATTATTCTGCACATTAAATGCAGATACGAGCCTCGAATCCTGTACGAAGAGTAACTGCTGATGTGGCGGTCTGTTTGCCTTCTGTGGAGCGTAAGAAGCTCACGCCTGCCTGTGTAAAACTGGACAGCGTATCCCTTGTATGCGTAAGAGCAGTTGACGCAAAGAAAATATCACTAAACGACAGTTTGGTGACATTTAATCAAATCTTCTGTATTAAATGTGGAGATCCGCCATTATCCTGTACATTAAATGTAGAGTCGTGTTTTGAAGGCCTGCCACCCTTCTGTGCATCAAGTGCAGAGACGTGCCTCGAGCATCTGTCAGTATTCGGCGCTTTAAATACAGAGACGTGCCTCGAGAAACTGTCACCGCTCTGCTTATTAAATGCAGAGACGTGTCTCGAGCCCTGTACGAAGAGCAGCTTTTGACGTGGCAGGCTGTTTATCTTCTACGGAGCATAAACAGCTCACATCTGCCTGTGTAAAACTAGGCAGCATATTCCTTTGTATGTGTAGAAGCGGTCTACGCCAAGGAAATGGCAGTAAATGACAGCCTGGGTTGCAGTACCGTGTCATCATTATAGTCGTCGCTTGGGTTGTCGTGCAGTACTCTTTGTCAGGAGCCCAGACGTCAGGTTCATTACATGATCTGACAGGTTCATTTTGAAGAATATGAAGCGTTCCTCGTACACTTTAATACTATATTGAAAGCGGATGAGTTTTACGCCATAAAGGCGATAAAGCACCATATTTACGCTGAAGTAGCCTGGACATACTACATTACGCGGATGGTCCTTGAGTTTTAAACTTTTACGCTGTGCTCAGCAGTAAAGCTCTATTGCACGCTTGATGGCTCTGAGGTCCTCTGTTTACGCTGCCCTGCATCAACATGCTGCGTATAACTATCCAGCATGTTTTTCATGCTTCTACAAGACCCCCTTCAAAGCTTTTAAATTCCTTGTAATTTGAAACGCTTTGAATGAAGCATGAACCGTTCCTTGTAACTCGAAACGCTCTGAGTGGAGCCTGAAACGGTCAAGCCTGACACGTTCTTTCATGGCTGACTTTATGGCAGAGTTATTGGGGATCGGTGTGATCTCTTTCGCCTATAAAAAGGCTGAGGAGTTTTCATGTTCTTCTAACACTTCCTTCACCATACAGAGATGATGGCCGGAGTTCGTCAGGTCGACTTGAGGAAGAAGGAGACCATGTTTTTCCAGCATGTAAGGAGTCAAAAAAGATGACGTCTTCGAGCAAATATCCTCTGCAATGATAGATCATTGAAGGATATCATAGCCTCCTTTGCTCGGGATAATCAGCAACTTTGTATGGTGGTTCTTCAGGAGAGAGGAAGGGTCATATTAGACCATACCGCTTGCAAGCGGTACCTTCTCCCGTTACCTGCGGATGAGAGCGGGCAAGCTGGCTGCTGTCCGAGATTGGGTTGGGTGTAATATCTTAACTCAATCTGTCACGGCGTTGGACGCAAGAAAGCAGATTTACCCTGCTTCTTCGTATTGGAGATGGGTCTAGGCCCATTTTTGTATCCTCCTGCCGTTGATCATATGTCAGTCATTTTGCGGTCAACGACTGGCTGCTGGAGGAGATGGATGAAGAATGCCGCCCACGCGAGAACCTGGCCGAAACAGATTCTGGGCGCGATCTTTAAATAAAAATAAGAAACCCTTTGTAGACGGGATTTCCCTCATATGTGACCATAAAAAATGAAGAAAAACCCTTATAGACTGGATTTCCCTCATATGTAATCATGATTTTTAATAAGATCATCTTCTTCTTTGCATATGATCATTTTGCCATACTTTGCTGTGAAGTCTGAATATGTGTAGATTCGACACGTCTGATAACTTTACGCCGACTCTGTTAGAAAGAGTGCTAGGTCCTGTCATGTCTTTTACGCATAACTAACGATGCGCAGAAAGCCGCTTTAGCAGTCGAGTGTTCGAACTGTCCTGCTGTCAGGGATGAGGAACCGCGTAGAATTCTGAACTATTTTTACTTCTAATAAACAGTATTTTTGTTCAGACCGTCGTTTTCAAGAATGATTTCTCGAAAATCCCTTGGGACAGGGCGAGAACTGGCTGTCAAAGACTGAGTTGCCATCTTGAACTGTTTAGACGAAATATTCAGACTGATTCTGGATGAACTTCGAATCGACCCATGAAGAAGAGTAATTTTCAATGTTTGAACTCTGTATGCCTTGGGTACTTGGGATATTTTGAGGTTAAGGAGGAGTATCTTCTGTATGAACTCCTGCAATTGACCACTTTGAGATGTACAGTACTGGCCTGCGTATTTTTCAGATATGTGGAAAGTCGTGGAGCGTGGAATTATAAGTTTGTTGCCTCTGAGCGTAAAAAGCCATCGAACGTGAGATCGTAGATTCGTAGCTGTTGAGCGTGAAGTCGTAGGTTCGTAGCCTCTCGAGCATAAAAGCTACCGAGCATAAAAGCATCCGGGCGTAGAACCATAGACTAGTAGCCTGTGAGCGTAAAACTGTAGATCCATAGCTGTCGAGCGTAGAAAGCTCCTTAGCAAAAAACTGTAGATTTGTAGCTTCTGAAAAGAAAATCTTTCGAGCGTGAAGTCGTGGATCTGTTGCCTCCGAGCGTAAAAAGCCACCGAGCGTGAGATCGTAGATTCGTAGCTGCTGAGCGTGAAGTCGTAGGTTCGTAGCCTCTCGAGCGTAAAAGCTACCGAGCATAAAAGCATCCGGGCGTAGAACCATAGACTAGTAGCCTGTGAGCGTAAAACCGTAGATCCATAGCTGTCGAGCTTAGAAAGCTCCTTAGCGTAAAACCGTAAATCTTCTTCGCACAAAAACTTTTCGAATTCGCTAACTGTCCGCCTTCTCTGAGTAAATAGGCTGACGTAGTCCCCAATCATAACCAAACATTAAATGTGAGATTTGGTTCGGGATTCGAGGAGTCCATCCGAACTATATATATATCCCAAGTTTCTGAGAAAAAAAACTTTTCATCCGTCTTCTGCGAAAGAAAGCTTTTGTCTGTTCGAGTTCTTCTTCGTTTCTTATCCGAGTCTTCGAAGTCTCCAGTAATGGCCTCGAAACAAGCCTCCTCCACTAAGGGAAAGAAGGTTGCTTCTTCTTCCCGTTCTTCCGCTCAAGCGGGGGCGACTTCCGTCGGGCACGGCGGACTTCATTCTGAACGAAGCATCCCGCCGACTAGCAGTGCACCTGGCCTTAAAGGTAGAGTTTTTGGGACGAAAACGAACGACTAAAAATCCTTCGCACACGTTATACGTGAACATGCTAGGTCGTCTTCTGTGCTGATAGCCTCTTCGAGGAAGATGATGCACAGAGATATTTTATCTTTTACATCCACATTTCTAATGTGTCAGCGTAAAACTCCATATTTTTGCAGTCTTGCGTAAAAGCTTTGACTGTCGAAAGTTGGCGTATACTTAAAAAATTTGAGTATTACGCAGGGATAGAAATTCTGGCATAATAACCCAATTTTATCAGTCTAGCGTAAAGCACAGACTGTATACTGCCAACCTTGAATTTTACGTTTTCAGGAAATGGATTCCAGTGTAATAACTCAAGTTTTTACAGCCTTGGCGTAAAGCACAGACTGTTAATTTTCTGCATATGCTGCAAGTTTATAGAAGCTGACTTGTCTTTCTTGCATTCTGCAGTTAACTTGCATGCGTCTCCGCTAGCCGATGTGATGGGTTCTGCCGCTGGGATGCTGCACTCTAACTATCTGGAGGATCTGTCGCACGTGACATTTCCTATCTTCGGCCCCCAGTATCCTGAAGGAAGGAAAATTTTAATATCGGCTCAGGGCGAGCGAACGCTGCTGAACTTGATCAACGGAGAGCCCCTGACGTATATAGACGGGGACCAATACATAAAGTCGGCTTTCCTCTTCGGGGACATGATCGACAAGCAGTCCCAGACGAAGCCCAAGAAAGAACTCTGGGTTTTCCCTGCTGGGAACTTGGTTTTGTATCTGCCCAAGATGCCGAGGGACTATCCCGTCTCGACATTCTTCCATGCTACACATCCCAGGAGGATGTCGTGGACACTGACTCCTGATCTTCACGGCAGGCCGGGGAAGATATTTTATTTGAAAGGAGCTGACCATGGGTCATTTGTCAGCCGCCATACGCAATGTGACGATGTTCAGGGGACTGTACCAGGGCAGTGTCCCGAGTAAAGATAGTTTAGTGATCCAGCCGGTCCAATTACCGGCTTTTTGCAATGATTTCATGGGGTGCAGGGGAGTATACCCTAAGGTGAACCCTCGGACAGGTAGGTAGATCACCCCCATAAATCTTCGATGGGCTCGCTTAGCTAATTGGGCCCTGAAGCATTTTCAGACCGAGCTGGAGAACATTGGTCTGTTTACAGCTGTGAGTGCCACCAGCGTTGGGTTGCCTCTCAACCCCAACCTATTTCTGGCACTGATGGAGCGATATATCTCGCTCACCGGGACTTTCGCCACTCCACTGGGGGAGTTGGGGTTGGCCCTCCACGAGATGGCAGAGATCTCGAGACTGCCGATGGGGGATACTCCATATGAAGAGTATGTTCCCACGAACCGGGAGCTGGAGGATTCAGACCCTCTGGTAGTGGAAGTGTATCAGGAGCTGATGTGCCACTACCTTGCTTGCACCGCTTTTTATAACGAGCCTTCAGATTTGGCTCACGTCAGTAAATGGACGTCCTACCTCTTCTTTCACCGGTCCAGGACTGCTAAGCTAGAGAAGGTATTGGAAGGCAAGGATCTGCCTTTGAATTCTCTAAGCGTGCTTAACGCTCAGGTAGTTGACGATCTCATGGAAGACGCTGGGGCTGCGGACTGGGTCCTTGACAAAGGGGTAGGAAAGTATCTTGTAGGCACTAAGGCCTATAGTTATTTAAGGCGTTGTCGCAGGCCTCTGTCCAGGGAAGCTCAACTGGCCGGCTTCCTCTCCATATGGCTGCGCTATTTGGTGGTACCCGACATCGCATCTGCGGACCATATTCATCGCAATACGCTATGGCCTATAGTGCGTCTGGTGTTTGGGGCAAGACTGGGCTTGCTCCCTGCCATGGTGTGCCGCATTCAAGCTGGCCCGAGGGCCATGACTGACGGGCTGCTCGCCGATGAAACTCGGCATGATAGCTTTCCCAGGGTAGAATTACTATACCTGTATCTGATGGGTTGGTTAATTCTTCATAACCCCAGGGTTATGTCTCCCGGCTCTGGCAGTAGTTCGGGGGCTAGTTTCTTATTGAACTATCAGAAATCCTCCTGGAACGTGACCACAGTTATAGATTGTCGGCGGGCTCTGAACCTCAGTCATAGCTGGAAGCTCTTCTGCACGGTTCTCCCTGTTCATCTCAATCAGCAGGGGATCAGACTTCAGGACGTAGGCGACGGGAAGACCGTTCTTTCTCTCGAATCTTTTAATTGGTTGGTCTGTATTAGACCTTCCCACCTATTGTACAGGAGTGAAGACCATTGCTTCTTCGAGCCCTACTTGCCTAGTAGGTTTGCCAGACAATTCGGGTACAACCAGTTGCACGTGGGTAATGCCGTCACCAGCTTCAGGTCCCGGGGCGGACTCATTGATGGAGTCAGAGGATGGCGATGTTTTATCATGGGTTGCACTGAGGCGACTTTTACCGTGCCCGTCCTTTCACTCTCCACGGAGCTGCGCATCCTCCACTCGTATGTCCAGTTGTATGTGGCAACCAACACCTTCCATCGCGACTTTGATATGCATGGAAGTTTTAGGGTGCCTTCTTCCAAGTCTGAGGGAAGAGTCGAAGTCCCCTCGGTTTCTTCTGACGAGGGTGAGGAGTCCGTCACTCCAGATGATCCTCTGTTGGCGGTATCGAGGGGTGAAGTACCTCTGCCTGCAGGGCCTTTGGTAATCTCTGGAAAGCGAAGGGCTCCTACTCCGAAGGAAACTTCCCCTCGCAAGAGGAAGAAGAAGACGGTTAATCATCCTCTCCGGATTCCTGGTATTGAGGCTCCTGGAAGTGAGCCTGCATCTCCCCATGTTGGGGATGATTCTTTGATTGGAGGTTCCTCGCCTTTTAGAGAGGGACCCTCTAAGCTTCCGGCTGGTGGTGCCGGAGAATCTCTGCTGGAGGCTGCCGTCGCTGCTACTGCTTCAGGTAGTGGAACGAGGTCACCTTCGGGGCCGAGCCAAATGAGGATATCTTTATCCGGATCAGCATCGGGAGAGACCCCTGCCGCGTCTGTAGGTGCGCCCAGCGAGATTTCAGCCGATGAACCTCGGTTAGAATTTGACGAGGACCTGGAAGAGCATTCGCAGTGCTCCTTAGAGCACCCCCTTCTCCAGGTATGACAGCTTGCCTAGCATCATTAAGGAATGATTTAGCTGTACTGGCCGCGGACGCGTCATATACACCATTGGCCATGGGTAAATATCGTCTTTCATGCCTCTTTTTAGAAAAGTTAACATCATTTCGATACTAACTTCCTTTCGTCCTCTTTTCAGGGGAAGACCTCTTCGGGGAGGGCAGTGTAGATGCGCCCTTCGGCTCTGTGTCAAGTCCTGGCGGCGACATAGAGGTGGCTGATTTTGAAGAGGAAACATCTTCGGGTGCCGGCTCGCCTGTCGACGAGGTCCCGATATCTCAAGAGGAGGACGAGCCTGTCATTGCGACAATGCCTCCTTTGAGTATGCTGGTATCTTCGTCCGGTGTTGGCGCTTCTTCTTTTGTCGCACCACCTGTTGAGGCGACGGTCATGGCAACATCGTCTGCGGTTGTTCTTGGAGGGGGACTCGCTAATATCGCGGCCACTCCCGGCGTTCATTCGGATCTAGTTGCTGTGACCGAGCAGTACACTCGTATCTTCTATGCCACCTTGAAAATGTTAATATCAATGGTGTTGGAGAAGAATTTGGGCTTTGCGTCACTGAATAGAGCCTCCCGGGCTTCTATAGTGCCGATCCGAGAATTCAATGACACTGGGGTAGCTGACGCGCTGGAGGAGATATTTAATGGTTTGGAGCAACACATTAACGAATACTTACAACTAGCTCAAGGCAACATTGACGGTCTCGTTCAAGGTAGGTACGACTTCCTGAGCGTGCAGCTTACTGAACAGATGGCCTCTTTGAATAAGTCCATCAAGGCTCAGCAGCGGGAGATGGACGAAGAACGTGTCCAACTGGGGTATGTCGTCCCCGAGTTGACCCGGTACGAAGCCGAATATGAGGAAGCGGCAGCGCAAGCCCGCATATTGAAGGATGAGCTCGTTCGAGTAGAAGCAAAAGCAAAAGCCGAATATGAGGAAGCAGAATCTGGCGCGCGTGGGCGCTTTCCACTCAGGTTTTGTGCGGGCTCAGTCTGAGCTAGCTGCTTTGGACAACGATGCGGCAAGGTTGGAGAGGGCTCGTGCCGACGTCTTGAACTCCCGGGATGAGAGGATGGTTGCTCTGGCGCAGCAGATTCGCGACCTGACCGCTCCCCCAAAATGATGTGCTTTTGCTTTTGCTTTTCAATGTACTTTCGCTCCTTTTTAGGAATAATAAAGAGGCTTTCATCTGACTTTGTGGACCCATCATTTTGGAATATAAATGACAGGTTTGGGTGAAAGTGATATCAGAGGTAATATGGACGTGATATACTCTCGGTAAGTTTTAGCAGGATATATCTATTCAGAGGTTATATGGACATGATAGAAATATGCTTTTTTAGCTAAAATTTGTACACAAGACACTATCAGAGGTAGTATGGACGTGATAGGTCTTGAAGTTCCAAATTAGTTAAACATATCTATTCAGAGGTTATATGGACATGATAGAATACGATCCAACTAGTTTTGTTTTGGAAGTAGTTTTGTCAGAATGAGGTTTTCGCCATATTCCACTTGATCAGAGGAGGTTAAGCATAGTACCTTTTCAGGAATTTGCCATTGATAGGAGCCATTAATAGGTCTCTATTAGGCTGGGCTAACCTGTAAGTGCCATTTGAGAACGTCGTCTCGATCACATAAGGGCCTTCCCATTTGGGCTGGAATTTGCCCTTACTTCTGTGAGTAAGAATCATCGGTCTTCTCACAGCTAGAACTAGCTCGCCGACTTTGAACACCCTTTCCTTCACTTTTTGATTAAAAGCCCTGAAAATGCGTGCTTGGTAGAAAGCGATGCACTGTTGAGCTTGGAGGCGTTTCTCGTCTAATCCTTCTAACTCTTGAAGCCTTAACAGGTCATTCTTTTCTTGAGTCAACTCATTAGCCACGGCTATCCTGAGTGACAGAATTTGGATCTCGATGGGGAGAACTGCTTCGCTCCCGTAGACTAATGAGAATGGGGTGTAACCTGTTGGTGCTCGTACCGTTGTGCGGTATGCCCAGAGATATTCTTTCAGCTTCTCATTTTAATCCTTTTTGTTCGAAGAGATGAACTTCTTCAAGATCTTGATAATGGTTTTGTTGAAAGCTTTCGCCAAACCATTAGCAGCAGGATTATATATCGTAGAGGCAATATTTTGTATCCGATTTTTATCGCAAAATCGATGAAATGCTTGGCTGATGAATTGAGGTCCATTGTCATAGATTATCCTTCGGGGTATACCGAAGCGGTAAATGACGTGATGCTTGATGAAGCTGATCACATTAGATGCCTTCACCTCAGCAAGAGGGATCGCCTCTGCCCATTTGGAGAAGTAATCCGTGATGGCCAGTATGAACCGGTGACCTCTGGAAGAAGACGGGTGAATAGGACCAATGATATCCATACCCCATGCTTCGAAAGGCCAGGACGCAACCGTAGGATATAGATATTCGGGAGATTAATGGATAAAGTCTGCATGGACCTGACAGGCTCTGAATTGTCTTACATATTTTATTGCATCTGTGATCATAGTAGGCCAGTAATAGCCCATTCTCCTGATGCTATCCTGTAGCTTAGGACCGGGTTGATGCGCTCCGCATACGCCATCGTAGGCTTCACGGATAATCCGCTGTGCTTCATCACCAGAGAGGCATCGTAATAATAGTCCGTCATAAGACCGGCAATATAGACATTGTGACGATGCGTCAAAATAGAAGCGTAATGATCGTCTTTTGACGGATACTTCTTCTTTAGGATCCTCTGGCAAGATTATGTATGCTACAAAATCTATAAAGGGACTTCTCCAGTCTCTCCTGGGAGGATCTGTGTCCACCGCGTAGCTGTGTTCTATGTGAAAGTTATTTTTCACACAGAATAAATCTCTGTTAAGAAGGATTACTGAATTCTGCCTTCTTATAGGGGTAGCTAAATCTGCAGCTAGACTGGCTAGGGCATCAGCTTCCAGATTCTGGGATCGAGGTACATGCTCTAGGAAGAATCCTTTGAATATCATGGCTATCTCAATCGTTGCTTGGTGATAGGGGATGAGGTCTGGATTTCGGACTTCATATATTTCTCTGACTTGATTGACGATCAGCAGAGAGTCACCGAAAGCTTTCAGAGATTCGACGCCCAATTCTTTAGCGACTTGGAGGCCGATTAGTAGAGCGTTGTACTCCGCCACATTATTGGAACAGGGCTCGCTAAGAGAATATGCTCGATAGATGACGAGCTTATCAGGAGTGACCAGAACAATTCTTACTCCCGAAACCACGTTTCCCCTGGGACCAGTCCTTGAGGCACCATCGAAGAACAGTTGCCATGCATCACTTTCTATTGCGGAATTACATTCTGCAACTTCGTCAAAAATATTCTCGTACAGTTTGGAGGCCTCCGGGATCAGATGAGCAGCTAGGAAGTCAGCCAATGCTTGGCCTTTGACAGACTTTTGAGGGATGCACACCATGTCATACGACGTTAATAATATCGCCCAAGTCGCGAGTCGGGAATTAAGAACACTTGGCTTGTTCATCAGTACACGAAGAGGATTGACCCTGGAGATGATGTGAATGGTTTGCCCTGTGACATAGTATCGCATTTTCTGAATAGCGAACATCAGAGCCAAGCATTTTTTTTCCACTGGATTGTACCGGTGTTCGGCTCCGACCATCATCCTGCTGAGGTAGTAGATAGCCTGCTCGTGACCCATCTCGTTCTTTTGTGCGAGAAGAGCTCCCAGAGAATGATCCATCGCTCGAACATACAGCACGAATGGTCTTCCTATGACAGGAGGCACCAGAACTGGTAGACTAGTGAGGTAGCGCTTGATATCACCGAACGCTTGCTGATAGGCTTCGTCCCATACGAAGGATACACCTTTCTTCATGAGACGAAAAAAATGGCTGACATCTCCCAGAGAGGTTGGATATGAATCTCCGAATATAAGCCAGACGACCTTGAAATCCCCTGAGTTCCCTCAGATTGCGGGGCGGTTGCATTCCTAAGATGGCCTGGACTTTATCAGGGTCCACTTGAATGCCTTTGACGGTAATGACAAATCCAAGAATTTTGCCACTAGATACCCCCAGAAAGGACTTTATAGGATTCATTTTGAGTTGATATTGGCGCATCAATTTAAATACTGTCTTCAAGTCTTGGATGTGATTGTCCTTGAGGCAGCTTTTGACAGCTACATCGTCCATGTAACACTCCACTATCTTGCGCAAATGCTCGTAGAATATGTTATTCATAGCCCGTTGGTACGTAGCCCCGACGTTCATCAATCCGAAGGACATGACCGTATAGCAATATACCCCCAATGGTGCCCGGAAGGCAGTATGCTTCTCGTCTTCAGGATGCATCTTGATTTAATTGTATCCTGAAAATCCATCCATGAAAGACATACATTCAAAATCTCATGTATTGTCAATCATGACGTCTGCGATAGGAAGAGAAAACTCGTCCTTGGGGCAGGCTGCGTTCAGATCTCGGTAATCGATGCAGACTCGTACTTTCCCATTTTTCTTCAGGACCGGGACAACATTGGCGACCCAGTCGGGATGTTGTTCTTCATGGATGAAGCCGCAGGCTATCAACTTCTTGATTTTAGCTTCAATGGCGTCCATCATATCCGGGCGGAACCGGCGTTGGTGCTGCTTCACAGGCTTTGAATCGGGCAATATATTGAGCTTATGAGTAGCCACCTTTGGATCAAGGCCTGGCATGTCCTCATAATTCCATGCAAAGACGTCGATATATTCTTTTATCAGCTGGATAACTTCTTCCCTTTCTGCTTCGGAAAGATTGTTACTGATAAATATCGGCTTTGGCGAAAGTTCATCCCCAACGTCAATCTGGATAACTTTATCTTCAGTGGGAGGTTCTCTCTGCTCGAAGCGGAACTCCCATTGTGTATCCATTTGCTGAGCCCAAGCGTCATTCTCAAATAGTTCAGATTCTTGTTCGTCTAATTCAAAGAAATCCGTCACTACCATATTTACTGATAATCTTCGCTCGAGAGCATGAGATGAGTCGGAGGGCGCTGAGCCATCTTGAGAGGAGGAAAATATATCCTCCTTTGACTCAGGAGTTATGAGGGAGGTGGTATACCCTAAACCGAAATGAGTTCGTTGATAGTAGGGATCGCCGTACAGCGGCATTCGTTTGCCTTTCCCGTAGTTGAGACCCGGTTCCAGCTTCAAGTTATAACCCATACTTTGCATGATCTTCAAAGCTTGCGGGCTGTATCTGTGAATCTGCATTTTATCGTCATCATCATTGGAAGAATCCTCTTGCACAGTCGGTTTATTGCGCATGCGGCCGAAGACTATTGAATGCTGACTACTGTAAGTAGGCGGGACAATGAAGATAGAATCCTTATGCGGTCCATATGTCGTGGTGACATTGGATGATGACGCCACTTCCCATATGTACGGATGATAGGAATCTATAGCTTCCAAGAATTTTTGTGCTATAGGTTCTATATCGTCGTAGGGGGAGGATTCCTGATTTGGAATTTGGACGTCAATATACTGGAAAAGAGGATGTTTATTATCATCTGAAACTCTGTTCCCGGTTGCATTTATATCACTCGGCTACCTGTTGTGCCGGAGGTTGATGACCAAGGGTGGAGGCTTCTGGTTTAAAGTGATCACTAGAGGATTACCCCCTTTTCCTGACCTGGTCTCGTTCAGGTGGATAGCCATAGGCACTACGGCTTTTGGATAAGTAATCCGTCCTTTCACCTTGATTGTCAGAGATTGCTTGGCAGAGGGTTCTTCTGGCTTCCGGTGGGATTCCTTTTCTGCTTCGGCTGACACCTCTTCCGTGTAGTCTTGAGAGTACAATACGGCATCAGAGTAGTAGGATTCTACTCCTCTAAACGGGTTCAGGTCAGCAAACTCTGTCTGTACTGTTCCTTGGGCGTCTACATATTTGAAGCATTGATGTAGAGTTGAAGGAACAATATTGTGGTCGTGGATCCAAGGTCGGCCCAGCAGAATGTTGTAGGACACCTCAGAATCAATGACATAACATGTAGCCACTGATCTAAAGTTGCCAATCTGGATCCTCAGACGAATCTTTCCCAACGGCTTGCTTTTTCTGGCGTTAAAACCCACGATTGTAGTGGTGGTGTAAGCCAATTCGCTGGTAGGAATCCTCAGCGGTCTGAGCAGACTATGAGGAATGATGCTGATTGATGATCCCAGATCTATGTAAAACCGGTCGACCTCCATGGAACCGACGTACCCGGTGTAATAGAGGGGTCTGTCATGCCTGTTATGTTTTAACAGCATATCATCTTGAGTGAAAGTGATATTTGGGACCACCTCCATCACACTGTGGCATTGAGGATACGCCACTGGTTCTTCATCAGGGGACTTGATCTGGGTCAAGTATGCATCCGCCTGCATCAATGCTTCACTCAGGGCTTGACGAGTGTCCTGAGAGAGCCTGAGTAGCTCGAAGATGGACAGCCTGGCTGGTGTATTAGCCAGTTGGGCCAGGATGTCAAAGTTGTATGGCTTCTTTAAACCTTTATTTTGAATATTTTTCACAGGTTTATCGAAGCGCACTTCTTTTTGCTTTCCTTTTTTCGCCGAAGTTGGTCCCGAAGGACCGGCTTCTGGTACGGTGGATTTTGGTTCTGAAGGCTTGGCAGCTGAAGCGTCTGCCGATGCATCTTCCTGGCTGGCTCCATAGTCCTGGAGGTAGGATTTCCCTGAGCGGGTTCCAGTAGCCAAGACCTCGTCTTCTGATGCCGAGTGTACCGTAATCATGTGACATGGTTTGTGCTTTGAGTTCTTTTTAGACTTAGCCTTAGCAGCTTGAGTCTCTTTCTCGATCTTTGGCACCAGATCTGGATGAACCCACATAGCCTCGCCTCGCTGGGTAGTTAGTGGTAGCAGGTCATGATTTTGACCTCTACCTGGAGGGAGATTAACGATGTTCATTGTCGTCCGGGAAATAGGCGTAACACCGTCCGGGATTTCTTGGGGAGGCAGATTGCCAAATTGTAGGAAGGTCATGTTGGCCGTGACCGTCTTCTCGCTGTTGCACAGAGTGATAGCCTTAGCATCGATCAGCTCCTGGATCTTCCTTTTCAGTATATAACACGCCTTTGTGGGGTGGTGTATGTACCTATATAAGATGCAGTACTTGGGGTTGTTGGTACTGCCGGCCTTATTCGGCCGTCTCACCTCAGGAAGGGTAATCTTGCCGCTTTTGACGAGACATTCGAATATGCTCGAAATATCGTCGTCATTGAAAGAGTACACTTCAATGGGCCTGGAAGTCCCAGGTTTCGTCTACGTGGTAGCCACTGTCTTTTGCCTGGATGTGTTAATCGCCAGAGCTTCTTTACCCTTGGTACCCCGAGGATGGTCGATGTTGGAGGATGACCTCTTGCCTTTACCAGAGACCGAGATCATGATGCCATTATCGCGTGCCTTCTGACTATTGTCCTCCGCGGCTACCGCTGAGATGATGAACGAGGGCCAATCATGGAACTGATATGGTCCTGTGAACACCGAGATCACAGGGAGAAGGTTCTTCCTGCAGATATCCACCAATGTCGAGTCTGGAACTCCCGGAGGCATTTGCAAAGTGGCTTGACAAAAACGTTCGATGAAAGTGATAACATTCTCTTTTTCCTTCTGCTTGACTTCGATGAGAGAGGACATAGACATGTCCATCCCTCCTTCGTAGAATCGTGTGAAGAATAACGCCTTGAAGTCTTCAAAGGAAGTAATGCAGTTGTCCGCCAGACTTCGGTACCACTGATAAGCTACCCCCGAGAGACAGCCTGTGAACACCCGAGTGAGGAGGGCGTCGTTCCCTTGTAATAACACCGTCATTATACTGAAGTAGTTCATGTACTGACTTGGTGACGTTTTTCCCTCGAACAAAGCTATAGTCTGTGGTTTGTATCTAGGAGGGAAAGGGACCTCTTCCCAGATAGCTGGGTAAGGTTGGTTGATTCCCAATTTCTTGAGTTGATCTTTATGCTTCAGGACATCAAATTAGGCTTTCAACTCCCGTACTGCCTGCATCGGATCTTCAGCCGGTAGCGGGACCACGGAGTGATGAGGAATCGATTGCATCACGACTCCGACGGGAGGTAATACATTCTCCGAGTGAGGAAGCGGAGGAACTGTTTGTCACTACCACATTCCAGGTATAATTTCACTATTTGAATAATTATGAATTTAATTAATTTGCTGAGTTTTACAAACTATTTATATGTTGTTAAATTGTGTTGGGTTAGGTCAACCCTAGAATCTTCCATTAGGACTAACCCTAGAACGAAACCCTAGAACGAAACCCTAATCCAGGAGGTGTGCCCGTCGATGGGGCACAGATGTTCGCCTTGATTCAGGGCATGGTCGATGCTCAGAGGACGTCGACAGAGGCCCAGAGGGTGCAGGCTGAGGCACATCAGGCCTAGACAGAGATGATGAGGGTGAACATGGAGAATGCTCACCAAGTGGCTCTCCAGGCTGTGGAGAGAGTTACTCAGCAGCAGCAGCGTCCTGATCAGCACCACCAGAGGCCGGGCACCATTGTGGATTTCAAGAGGATGATGCCTCGGGAGTTCAAGGGGACAGAAGGGATACTCTACGCCGATAATTGGCTAGAGGACATCGAGAGAAACTTACGCTTGGCACAGCTTCCAGAGGCCCTCCAGATCGAGGCCGCTGGCAGCCAGATGTTCGACATTGCCTTGACGTGGTTTCGCACGGAGCCGAGACTTTTACGCAGGGGACTCACTTGGGAGGATTTCAAGGAGCTCTTCAAAGAAAAGTTCTTTCCTGATGTCGCCCTGGGAGCTTTGGAGAGTCAGTTCCATGACTTAGCCCAGGGGAGCTCGTCCGTCGATGAGTATGCCGCAGAGTTTTCCCGCCTGAGCCGCTTCGCGCCATCGATGATTAGAGATCCGGGGGACAGGGCCCGGAAGTTCAGAAAGGGGCTGGCAAGGGAGATCAAGTCTCGCACGTCGGGACGTCGCACAGCTATCTACGAGGGCATATTGATGGATGCCCAGATAGCCGAGGACGACTTGGGCCTCAGGCCCAAGAGGGGACGTGATGGTTCCGGAGGAGCAAACAGTAGTGTGGGACCGGGCAAGCGTCCACACTTTCAGCAGCAACAGCAGAGACCCTTTCAGCAGCAGCATCAGGCACCAGCCCGAGGGCAGGTCCAGCAGCAGCAACAGAGACAGAACTAGCCCGCCATCCAGTGTGCGTACTGCGGGAAGATGGGATATACTAGAGATATCTGCAGGAAGAGATTGGGCTCATGTCTGTCCTGCGGATCGACGACACACCAGCTGAAGGATTGTCCTACCTTTCGTCCAGGTCAGGGTGGAGCAGCCGCCCAGAGAGGACCAGACAGGGTACCTACCGTACCAGGAGGCCAACAACAGAGGGGACCCCTTCCACCGCAACATCAGAAGTTTGCCCAGCACCAGCAGCAGAGAGGTGTACCCCAGGGGCGAGCGTACGCCATGGCAGTCGAGGAGATCGAGCCAGCAGGAGACTTGATCACAGGTTCGGTTCTTCTCGATTGTATTCCCGCATGTACCTTATTCGACTCTGGCGCTTTCCATAGTTTTATGTCTGTATCTTATGCACTTCGACATCATTTAGACACAGAACCATTAGCTAGGACTTACAAGATCACGACTGGTGGAGGTATTATCCTAGTCCATGATCACTGCAAGGACCGAAGGGTGTCAGTAGGAGGCCGAGAGTTAAGCGTGAGCTTACTCGTCATGCCACTTCCGGGGTACGATATTGTACTCAGAATGGACTGGTTGAGTAGGCATCATGCTACTATAGATTGTTATAGAGGCAGAGTATTATTTAGACCACCAGGAGAGCCGGAGTTTGAGGTCGTCCGAGGGGCAGCGGAACAGAGGAGGAGCACATTTTGTGGAGCTAGGGCGGAAGAAGAGGAGTTGCCACATCCTCTGATAGCGGAGTTCCTGGATGTATTTCCAGAGGAGTTGCCAGGCTTGCCGCCAGACAGAGATGTTGAATTCTCTATAGACTTGGTTCCAGGAGCGGAGCCCATTTCGCAACATGTCGATAGAGTCAACAACAGCGAGCTGGCAGAACTAAAAAAGCAAGTTGAGGAGCTGCAGGACAAAGGCTTTATCAAATCCAGTTCATCACCATGGGGAGCTTCGGTATTGTTCGTACCGAAGAAGGACGGCACGGTGCGCATGTGCATTGATTATAGAGCTTTGAACAATATCACTATCAAGAACAAGTACCCGCTGCCGAGGATAGATGATCTCTTCAATCAGTTGAGCGGGGCGAGGGTGTTTTCAAAGATAGATTTGAGATCAGGCTATCACCAGGTGAAGGTGAAGAGGGAAGACACGCCGAAGACAGCCTTTCGGACCAAATACGGCCAGTTTGAGTTCATGGTGATTCCATTTGGTTTAACTAATGCACCGGCAGTATTCATGAATCTGATGAACAAGGTGTTCCACCAGTACCTTGACAAGTTCATGGTAGTGTTCATCGACGATATTCTTGTGTATTCCAAGACCCCGGAGGAGCATGAAGAGCACCTGAGGTTGGTCTTAGAGACTCTCAGGAGGGAGAAGCTGTACGGGAAACTCTCTAAGTGTGAATTCTTCCTTGACAAGGTCGAATTTCTTAGGCATGTGGTATCGGGTGACGGAATCTCGGTTAACCCACAGAAGATCGAGGCAGTGGAGTCGTGGGCTACCCCCAGTTCGGTAGCTGAGATCAGGAGTTTTCTCGGGCTAGCAGGATACTACAGGAGGTTTGTACAAGACTTCTCCAGGATTGCAGCGCCAATGACCAGATTGACTAGGAAGGATGTAGATTTTGTCTGGACGGAGGAGTGCCAGGCTGCATTTGATGAGCTGAAGAAGAGGTTGACGACAGCTCCCATTTTAACGTTGCCAGCAGGGACAGGTGGTTTCACCATCTACAGTGATGCTTCAGGGAAGGGTCTGGGATGTGTTCTTCAGCAGCACGGGAAGGTAATTGCCTATGCTTCTAGGCAGTTACGCCCTCATGAAAAGAACTACCCCACCCACGATTTAGAGTTGGCAGCAGTTATCTTCGCTCTAAAGCTGTGGAAACATTACCTGTACGGAGAGCGTGTAGAGATCTTCACAGACCACAAGAGCTTGAAGTACGTGTTCACATAGAAGAAGCTGAACATGAGGCAGAGGAGATGGTTAGAGTTGATGAAGGACTTTGACATCTCATTGCAGTACCACCCAGGGAAGGCCAACGTAGTCGCCGATGCCTTGAGCAGGTATCCGATGGCTATGTACTTGACGACAGATAGACATTTGTTGGCTGATCTGGAAAGCTTGGAGATTGAGGTGTTAGTTTTCGGTACAGAGATTCAGATGTGGGGATTGCAGATACAGTCCGCACTGATGGACAGGATCAGAGCGGCGCAGTATGATGATGAGGCCTTGAGGAGTATCAGAGCACATGTTCAGGCAGGATTGTCGGACGACTTTACTATCGCAGAGGATGGCTCCTTACGATACGGCACGAGGATGTGTGTGCCGAGCGGAGAGTTGAGGGACACCGCTCTCAGTACTCGATGCATCCCGGTGCCAACAAGATGTATCGAGACTTGAGGGAGCACGTATGGTGGTATGGAATGAAGCGCGAGGTAGCACGCTTCGTATCTCGGTGTCTAGTGTGCCAGCAGGTAAAGGCAGACCGGCAGAGGCCAGGTGGTTTGCTTCAACCTTTACCGATCCCAGAGTAGAAATGGGAGCACGTGACCATGGATTTCGTTTCAGGGCTTCCACGTTCTCCAGGAGGGAAGGACGCGATTTGGGTCATCGTGGACAGGTTGACCAAATCAGCCCATTTCTTACCTTTCAAGGTGGGCACGTCGACAGAGAGGCTAGCAGAGATGTACGTGCGACAGATCGTTAGGCTTCATGGAGTTCCTATGAGCATCGTCTCAGATAGGGATAGTCGTTTCACTTCTCACTTCTGGAGGAGTCTGCAGGCTAGCTTGGGCACTCAGCTGAAGTTCAGTACCGCATATCACCCCCAGACAGACGGGCAGTCTGAACGGACTATTCAGACTCTCGAGGATATACTACGCACTTGTGTTCTAGATTTCGGAGGTTCTTAGGAGAATCATCTGCACCTGATAGAGTTTGCTTACAACAACAGCTACCAGGCCAGCATCGAGATGTCACCATTTGAGGCTCTTTATGGATGGAGGTGTCGTACACCGTTATCTTGGGACGACGTTGGAGAGAGAGCCTTGCTAGGACCAGAAATGGTCGTGGATACAGCAGAAAAGGTGAAACTCATCAGAGACAGACTGCGAGTGGCGCAGGACAGACAGCGGCATTGGGCCGACAGCCACCGTAGGCCCCTTGAGTTTCAGGTATAGATTGTTATTTTCTGGTTTGTGCTGTTTGTTTAGACTGCATGTTGAGACTGTTTTGTTTTAGATTGGCGATCTAGTATTCCTACGGATTTCTCCGACGCGTGGCACGATTCGTTTTGGTCGAGGCGGGAAGCTTAGCCCACGCTACATCGGACCCTTTGGCATTCTTGCGAGAGTAGGTGCAGTGGCGTATAGACTGGACTTGCCGCCTGCATTGGAGGGAGTGCATAATGTGTTCCACGTGTCGCAGCTGAGACGATACGTGGCAGACCCTAGTCACGTACTTAATCACTCGGAGATTGAGGTTGGCCCGACACTCAGCTACCCCAAGCAGCCCGTAGAGATCTTGGACCGCAGAGAGAAGGTGTTGTAGAACCAAACTATTCCTTTGGTTCATGTTGCATGAAGACATCAATCTCCAGGGGAGTCGACCTGGGAGAGAGAGGACGAAATGCGCGAGCAATACCCGTATCTCTTCTAGACTCGAGGTATAGTCCTTTCTGATTTCATTCTTGTTCTAGTCAGTCCAATTTCGAGGACGAAATTTCTTTTAGGAGGGTAGACTTGTCACTACCACATTCCAGGTAAGGGCATTTGTGTAATTTCACTATTTGAATAATTATGAATTTAATTAATTTGCTGAGTTTTATAAACTATTTATATGTTGTTAAATTGTGTTGGGTTAGGTCAACCCTAGAATCTTTCATTAGGACTAACCCTAGAACGAAACCCTAATTCATGCACTAGCCTTAGTGAAACCCTAAAATCTTGCAATTTGGGTTTAGAATAAAACCTTAGAGGAGACTAAACCCTAGTTAATTAATTCTCCATGACTTAACATAAAGGTTTAACCTAAAACTAAGCTTTGAAACCCTAAACTTGGTTTTAATATAAAAGGGAGTCACCTAGCCTCCATTGGAAGAAAACCCTAGCCCCCAAGTGAAAAACCATCTTTCCCCACCACAAATTCAGAATCTAACCCTAGGGATCCTATTTTTCCTCCTCCAAAGCAAAGAGAAGCAAGGGGTTGGGTCAAGAAACTTTGGAGAAGAAGAACTTCCATTGAAGAAGCCATCTCCCTAGGTAAAACCCTATTTTTATTCATTTTTATATTCTGTTTTTCTGTTGTTCATTGCCATTTGGAAACCCCAACTGTGTAGTTTCGATTTTAGGGTTTGAACTAGGGTTTTAGGTGTCCCAACATTGGTTTCCCAATTTTCGTGAACCCTAACCCTAGGTGTTGCATGTAGACCTATTTCATCCTCCAACATGTAAGTTAGATTTCGATTCTTAAGGTTTTGTTTGAGGATTCTTGTGTTTCTAGGTAAATTCGTTTTCTGTATTTTATGTGTTCGACAGGGGTTTGTATATCTAATTCTACTCTATTATTATCTAATTTGGTGTATGATGTATGATGTATATATATATATATATATATATATTATACATATGCATATAGATCTGCTTGTGTGATTGTAGGGGGGATACATCGATGGGAAGAACCTGTGTGCACAGTCGGGGTCTTTTACTATGCTGTGTGCACTGTGGGGGATTTTTCTGTGTACAGTCGGGTTCTTGATTCCTGTGTGTATCAGCAATTGGGGTTGGGTGTTTGAGTGTAGAATTCTGAGAGTGTAGCCTTGTGTCAACCTATGTTTGAGTGTGTGTTTAGGATTAAGATTTCTGAGTATTGAACATAACTAGGCATTTAATTCAGTGTGTGTGTGTAAGGTTTTATGTTCAGTATTTGAACCGTGCTGTGCTATGTGTATATGTGTATTTCTGTAGGGTGGGCAGTAGAGTTCAATGAGTTAAATTTCTGTGCATAGGGGTTTAATTGGCTGTGTACAGTGGCTGTGAATTGGATGTTCTCTGTGTGTGTGTGTGTGTGTGTCCTCAGATTTAGTGTTACAGTGTCTGTGTTAGTGCACACAGTTCAGCTAAGTCTACCTGTGTCAGTTTCCTGTGTGTTTCAGTACATCAGTATATTTGAGCCAATGTAAATCAGTATATTCCCTAGTATTTCAGTTCAGTAAAACTAGGTGTCTGTATGAGAGTGTAGTATAAGTGTGTATCAGGACACTGTGTCAGTATGTGTATAGCAGTGTATCAGTGAAAGGTGTGTGAGTGTGTGTAGCAGTGTATCAGTGGCTGTGTGAGTCAAGGGGGGGAGTGAATTACCTGTGTGTAATTAACTGTGGACCACTGTGTATCAGTGTGTCTAAGAAATCAACATGTATATGTGTATCCTAGTTTCCTTTCAGACTTTGAACCTGTGAGATAATATGCATATGTGTGTGTGAGTTTCGTCTGTGTAGTGAGGAACCAGTTTTACCTATGTGAGATACAGGAGAGAGTGCCAGTGTCTCAGGGAGGTGTGTATCAGTTATTTGGGTTAAGGGGTAGTAAGTATAATAAGTTGTGTATCAGTAGGGGTTTTCAGCAATTGAAATTGCATGTACAGGTATATGGTTGCTAATGGGTGTAGTAAGAAATAATCCAGAGTGATGATTCATTGTGTTTTGCTTGGGGTGTCAGAACTTTAGTTCATAAGTTAGTATCAGTTAATTATTAATTTAGCACCCAGTGTTGCCTTATTAACTAAGTATTAGTTAGTATAAGTCTAGTAATGACTAGATTAATCCAGTTGGACTTAGACATGGCCTAGAAATATCACAATTAGCTAGTTACACATGTATATCACTTCAAATCATTCTTTAATATTAATATTTGATATTTAGGTCTTGGTGATTCCATCTTGGACATCGATCCTCACACCTTGCTCAGGACCACAGGCGAGTACATTCTCTGATAGTTTTCATTGTTGATTACTTCTATAAATTGTAGTGTATTACATACTTGATTCCGACACTATGGATACACGGGTTAGCACCCTAGATCTCCATCATGAGGAGTCGTGATTGGAATCCATTGTGCTAGCTGGGGGGATGGAGAACTATTAGTAGATTATGTGATCATATCCAAATCCTTTACATGCATCATAGCTCACCCCACTTCTCACGTTGGGTGCGGCCTGACCATCTTACATGCATCATAGCTGTTATATATGATTAACCTGACCACTACATGCATCATAGCTAACCATATGGTTAGCCTGACCTACAAGAATCATAGTTAATCATATATAACCAGCCTGATCAAGTCCCAAGCCGATCACATAATAAACTGATAATTCAAACACTTAGCTAGATGTCTATTTTATTCAGATTCACCTATTCCAGCATTCACTACTTATTGTCTAGCATTCACTATTTATTGTTCATTGCTAGATGCTCTATTGCCTATTTCTATTTTTCTTCAGTACTTTACATTTCCAGCATTTATTTCCATCTTGTATCTCTTACACTGTTTATAGTCTTTGTCAATTTAATGAAACTGCTGTTAGTGCTTGTGCTTTGCTCCAATCCTGACTGGATAACATTTTTCAGAGGACCTGGAGGATCTTTGCCCCACTCATTATGGCCCAGGATTAGAGGGAGATTTCACCCCGGAAATCCCAGAGGAGTTGCCTAGCCTAGAGGAGAACGTACCTGGCTGCTCTTAGACTATTTTTTTTCTGCATTTATTATTTTAGACTGAGACTGAGTTGTATTTATTACTTTGTGACTTTGTGAGGTCATTTAGACCCAGGATTTGAGTTGGATTATTGTGGTTGTTTTATTAGAACTCTTTTCTATTCTCATCGTGCCATTATTTTCTGTTAGCTTGTGATTGAGTATATCATAGAACTGTGGATTATTTATCATTGTCCTTCGTACGGAGTTAAGACTATTGACAGGATATATTATGTTTGTGACCTAGACAGCGTTCTACCGCCGATGCTGCGGCGTAGGCTGGACGTACCCACGACTCATGCCCAAATTCCGGGTGCGGGTCGTGACACTGTTGACTCCTGATCTAGAGCAGGCTCTTGGATCGTGTTGGACGGTGGTAAGTCCACCCCCACACGTATCTGAGTTGGAGGGGCCGATGCTTGAGCCATGGCAGCTGCGTATTGAGTTAGCATCATCTGGTGCATGTTCTCCATTATGGATTGCATCTTCTTCAGAGACGTCTCCAGTATAGTGATGCGTTGCTCGGCGCTTCCTCGCGCTCATCTCCAATGACATAAACTCCCATATCCCTGGGTGTCATTGAAAGATTAGTACATGTCTCTGTAGAAGTTGACTCTATACCTTCGCATCTGATTCGGAAGACTGGCGACCCCCAGCTTCGGAATCAGAAGAGTACGAAGTTGGTTATCGCGACCTCGAACGGGTGTTTCGGAACACCCCAGCTTCAATGTTCCTAAGGGACTGATTGAATCTTCTTTGGCTCGGAGCTCTAGAGGGATGACGTCTTCAGCCCGATCTTCCTCTAGGTATGTATGAAGCCATATTCACTGATGCATGTGTGGGCTCTTTTTCCTGGAAAGATGGAGAGTAGCTCAACCGGTCAAAAATTGACTGTTTTGCTTCAGAACAGCAACAGTTAATTACAATCCTATGACTATTACAAGAGTGCTCGTTAGGAGACATAATAGACATGCTGGAAGATCCCCTATCCTTGCATTTCTGGATCAGGTACTTACGCAGGTCAGGAGGATCTACAGAAGAAGAAGATGGCTTATTCCTTCTGTTCACATCAGTGGGCAAGCGGATGTTGGGAACCATAGTTTTCCCTATGCCTCATGTATACAACAGGTTGGCCCTCTGGGTGGCGGATAATCCCCGAGGAGGGTATCTTTCCGCAAATTGAGCCTTCTTTACGCTGAGGTTCTTCTCCTGGCATAATTTGGAGCTCTGCTCTGGTTGGCGTAAAGCTGAGGATGTTCTCAGCCGGCCGTCAGCTTCTCACGTAATCCGGAGGACGGGCAGATTGTTCCCTCGCTGGCATAAAGGCTGAGAAGTTGAGTAGTCTGCCGCTTTCTTTCCCTTGCGTAGATTACAGGGGTCATCTGCCTTTTCGCGGAAGGCAGATGCATTTTTACACGCGGAGCGCGTTTGGAACTTCTGAATTGGCGCTAAGGCATTGTCAGAAAGTTTGTCTGTTCCGCCAGGGACGGAAGACTATTTTCTATGCGCAGAGCGCGGTGTAGGCTTCTGGACTAGCGCTGAGGCATTGTCCGAAGTTTCGTCTTTTCCGCCAGGGATGGGAGACTGAGTTTTATGCGCAGAGCGCGGAGTATACTTCTGGGTTGGCGCTGAGGCCTTGCCAGAAGTTTTGTCTGCCCTGCCAGAGACAGGCGACTGAATTTACCCGCAAGGCGCAGAGGGAGCGATGCTACAACCTCGTTGGTCGGAGAAATCGGAGAGGTTGGAGAGTCCACAGGAATGGTAGAGGATGTCTTGGGCATCCAGACCTTACGCAGCTTCTTGTTGTCTTGGACTGAGAGAGAGTGAGAGCTATCCCCTGTTTGAAGCATGTCTTCATAGGCAGATTGGTCGAACTGGACGACCAGTGTCTTCTTCACGGATCCCACGGATACCGCATCGTGTTGAGCAATAGCTTCCTCATCAGAAGAGAAAGACATCTCTAGCAGAGTCGCCATCTTGTTGTTTGATAAAATAAACGAAAAAGATAATATGTGGAAAACGAGATCTTATACGAAAACTCGCCCTTTCTTCGATGTTTACAAACAAGATTGTACAATTTAATCCTATACGAGGATATCTAAGTACAATTTATTTAATCTGGGTAAATATTGCTATAGGTGTCTGATCTGCAGTCGATCACTTTAGCCCTTGGACCATACGATGATGAAGAAGTGCCATAGAAGACAGAAAGTAGCTTCGCAGGTAGCTAAAGAGGGTGGATGCCCGATGCCAAAGTCGTCGATCCCTTCTCTTTGCCTGAGCTCTGGATTCTTCTCTCTCTCTCTTGACCGTTTGACCTTCGTTCTTTGCGACCGTTGGATCTGATACTGGATTTCTTGATCAATTTTCTGACCCTTTTTCTCTGTTGATAGAGGTCTCTATTTATAGAGTTTTAGTGACAGTGACCACTCAGTCGGTATAGAAACCGAGTAATAGAAAGTACAGTACCCTTTTACACGACGGTTTAAAATAACCAATGTCTGCGTATAGATGACCTTTTGAGTGAGCATGTGACGCGTGTCCAACTAAGAGACAAAATACGTATATCTACTGCGAAGATCACAGCATAGAAGTCACGTAGGTAGTTATCCCTTGTGTAGAAGAGGTTATCGTAGAAGCCAATAACTGTCACCATGGCATAGAAGCCAAGTAGGCATAGAAGCCGAGGGGGCGTAGAAGCCGAGTGGTCATAGAGGCCAAGTGGGCGTAGAAGCCGAGCAGGCGTAGAAGCCGAGTGGTCATAGAGGCCGAGTGGGCATAGAAGCCGAGCAGGCGTAGAAGCCGAGTGGGCATAGAAGCCGAGATGATGTGGACGTTTTAGCCGGAATTACGGCTCTTGGAGATATAATCAAATCTCTTGCATTAAATGCAGAGATCTGTCCCTATCCTGCGCATTAAATGCAGAGGCTTGTCTTTAAGATTTGCCATTATTCTGTGCATTAAATGCAGATACGCGTCTCAAATCCTGTACGAAGAGTAACTGCTGACGTGGCGGTCTGTTTGCCTTCTGCGGAGCATAAGAAGCTCACGTCTGCCTGTGTAAAACTGGATAGCGTATCCCTTGTATGCATAAGAGCAGTTGGCGCAAAGGGAATGTCACTAAACGACAGTTTGGTGACATTTAATCAAATCTCCTGTATTAAATGCGGAGATCCGTCATTATCCTGCACATTAAATGCAGAGGCGTGTTTTGAAGGCCTGCCACCCTTCTGTGCATCAAGTGCAGAGACGTGCCTCGGGCATCTATCAGTATTTGGTGCTTTAAATGCAGAGACGTGCCTCGAGAAACTGTCACCGCTCTGCGCATTAAATGCAGAGACGTGCCTCGAGCCCTGTACGAAGAGCAGCTTTTGACGTGGCAGGCTGTTTGTCTTCTGCGGAGCGTAAATAGCTCACATCTGCCTGTGTAAAACTAGGCGGCGTATTCCTTTGTATGCGTAGAAGAGGTCTACGCCAAGGAAATGGCAGTAAATGACAGCCTGGGTTGTAGTACCGTGTCATCATTATAGCCGTCGCTTGGGTTGTCGTGCAGTACTCTTTGTCAGGATCCCAGACGTCAGGTTTATTGCATGATCTGACAGGTTCATTTCGAAGAATATGAAGCGTTCCTCGTACACTTCAATGTTGTATTAAAAGCGGATAAGTTTTATGCCATAAAGGCGATGAAGCACCCTGTTTACGCTGAAGCAGCCTGGACATACTGTATTACACGGATGGTCCTTGAGTTTTAAACTTTTACGCTGTGCTCAGCGGAAAAGCTCTGTTGTACGCTTGATGGCTCTGAGGTCCTCTATTTACGCTGCCCTGCATTAACATGCTGCGTATAACTATCCAGCATATTTTTCATGCTTCTACAATGACGGGAATCTATTACGCTAGGTTCTTGTTTGATGGAGATCTTCATTTCTTCTTCTACAGCACTTCTTCAGCTCCTATACGCCGGGTGCCAAGAAAATAATTAATGGCGGGAGGATACAGAACTGGGCCTGTATTATTCAAGCCCACCCACCATACGTCATCGGCGGCCATGCTTAGAAATTATGATTGGGATTCAGACCCAACACAATACTGGAAGACACGACCAAGCTGCACCCCATGTCACGCCCCAGTCCCAAAATACCGAGGGACTGAGCACGTGAGCAATGGCCAGCAGCACGCACCGAGGGATAACCCAATTTAATGGATCCATCAGGGCATGCTTAAGCTGTAGTCTATCAGTAATATGTTACAAGTCTCAGGTATTTCTAATCTCATCCACCAAATAAACACAGATTAATTGCCTAAAATAATGCAATGGAATTAAATATGCAATATCAAATAAGGTTATCTCGGGAAACAATCCGAGAATTATTCTGTTACAATTAAGAAAACATAGACTGAAAATAAAATACTGAAAAGGAAATACTGTGTAGCTGAAGCCGGTGCTCAGGTGAAGTCTTCGGCCACTATCTCGTCCTCAATTCCGGGTTCTGCTCCAAGGAGTGCTCCTGTACCGTACACCTCGGGGTAGTTCTCTGCGGCTATACCTGGGGACATAGTCCATTCCAGGTCCTCAGGGGACATAACAAGGTACAGAAAATACAAGCCAAAACATATGCAGTGCAGCAACAAGATAAACAGCAGGGTAAATATATAAACCAGCTAGTGATATGCAAGTGAGAGTTTTAGTCATACTCAGGCTGAGACTATTACAGGATCAGTGTCGAAGAAACCATAGCAGTATTTTCTCGAAGAGCCAGAACTTGTGCCAAAGCTCTGTATCAGAGACTAAGACACCTCCAAATAACATTATTTACATTATAATCAGCCTTGATATGGTAATACTTTCCCCACCCCATGTAATCTCACGTCACAGTTCCAGAAAATATCAGGTACAAGTCATGCAAGTTTGAACTAATGCAATAAGTCAGGCTAGAATCTAAGCATGTAAACTGGAAATGACATGAAAATATAGCCTATACGAAATCACCAGGTATATCTCAGGCTATTCCGTCACATGAAGAGTGTCAGGTGTCCTGGGTTGAGCAGTTAAACAAGTTCACATATGAAGCTACAGAAATCAAGTAAAATACTATAACCAGAGATATCTGAGAATTGGCAAGATTTACTTGCCCACTGATGTATAACTAAGTCCAGGAAATAGGTAGCAAAGCTGCAAGTTTTTGCAAGGTACACTTGCCTGTGGTTCCGGCTCGGGTTGCAGTTCTGACTTCGACGAAAATTGCAGGCGGTACTCCGGTTGCTGAAACAAACATCACCATCAGATCCAAAAAATATCAATCAGCTAGAAACGCCTGTCCTTGGGTTCAATTTGGAGACAAGGGCAAAAACGATAATTTCGGACCAAAACGGGGTCCACCGGTGGGCCCGCTTTGCACCGAAAAACGCGTCCGGGTCAACGGTCTCTAAATTCACCAAACTCAGTGTCAACAAGTCAAAAACGCTGATACGAACCCAACGGAACTTTCAGAATTGGATTCCGATGAGCCGAACACAAAATCGCCCGTCGAGCGGGGCCTGTGGGGCCCACGACACGCAATTTCGTCAACGTTCTCAGAATCGAACCAAACTTGACCCACAGGACCAGCGTATTGCTACGAGTCCGATGGCGTAAGTTTCGTCTCAATCCGACGTGTGTACACAAAGTTAGGGCGCGTTCCAGAAAGTACAGATACGGGGCGATGTCCGCGGATACACGTTGATTCCGGTGAGCACGCACACCCGAATCAGCTTCCGTGAAATCCCACACATCCGTATCGACGAGGCGTACGTATCTGTGAAGACCACACGCGACCAAGTCGTCCCGTTTGGCGGGGCATACTCAGTTCCGGGGTGAAACAGGGTCTAGTTTTTCCTGTTTTTGGATCGCGGTGTGCGATCACCACAGGACGCGATGCCCCGAACAGTTTATCCGGACACCGAGAGGGTCATACAGGCTTCGCAACGCAATTTGCGGAATCGAAAACGGAGCTAAGAGCAAAAAGTTACACGCACCTGAAGGGGGCCCGAAAAACAGGGTCGAGCCGTGTCCGATACGTGTCCGACTCGTGTCGGACACAGGGGACCAAATTAGGGTTAGGGTTAGGGTTTCAGGCGAGCACGCGGCGGAGGGCGGCGGCTGGACTGCGGCGGAGGGGCGGGGGGCACGCGTCGGGGCGGTGCGGCGGTGCTGGGGCGGCACGGCGGCGCGGGGACGGCGGCACTGGCTGCTGCTGTTGCCGCTGTTGCTGTGGTGGCCGCTGTCGTCGGCGAGGAGGAAGAGAGGAAGGAGGGAGGGGGTCTGGGCTGCCGCCGGCGGCGCTGCTGGCCGGAGGAGGAGGGGGCGAGGGCGTCGGCGGTGATCGAGGTGGTGTGGATCGACGGCGGCGAGTGGTGGTGGTCGTGGGGGCTGGAGACGGCGAGGGGGGGGTTTATATAGGGTGGCCGGAGGGGGGGTCGGGGCCGAGACGGGCGGCGCGTGGGGGTCGTGGGCGGCCGGAGCGGGCGGAGGGCGCGGCGGAGGCGGCGGGAAACGCGGGCGGCTGGCCGAGTCGTGGGGAGAGAGGGGGGGTCGGGCTAGCGGGTTGCGGATCGGGTCTGGCGGATCCGACCCGACCCGCTAGGGCTGGGCTCGGGTTGGGCTGGGCCGGGCCGGCCCAACGGGCCGCGGGCTGGGAAATAAATAAAAAATACTAATAATAATAATAATAATAATAATAATAATAATAATAATAAAATCAGTAATAATTAATAAATAATTAATTAAATAAATAAATAAATACTGTTTAGGCATTTAAAAATAGGTCCGGGGTCCGATAAATTCCAGAAAAATTGTCCTAAGTCCAGTTTTTCATTTTACACCCAAAAATATTATTTTCATAATATTTTAATATCATTTATTATTAATTAAAAATTATTTAAAAATTAAAACTCTGTTTTTAAATTATAGAAAATTCCCAGAAAATTACAGAAAATTGTAAAAAATCCAGTTTTTAAAATTTTGAAAATTCAGGGGGTTTACAATCTATCCTCCTTAAGAGGATTGCGTCCTCACAATCAAAGAATAACCGGTCAACAGAGATGACGCGGTCGCAAACATCGTTTGAAAAACACATCACAAGATACTTAGGGAAGTACCGTTTCCCTAAAAATTGAAAGTTTATACTTTCCAGGAAAATCTAGTTAAAACTATAACTTTTATGAAAACCAGGTTGTTATTAATAAGTTACAATTTACTAGGTTGGGGCTGAGGTCACGAACCAACGGGCACGAACTACGACAAGACTGGAAACAGATAACATAAATCACTTACTCGCATCGGCTTCCTGCACAGTCATTGCGTAAGCCTGCTCTCGTCCTTGAGGTAGATTCCTCTGCTGCTGCTGAGCTTGCTGGTAGGGTGCTGCTTGAGGCGCTGGTGGAGTTTGCTGGTTCGCCCTAGGTGCTCCTTCTCCACGTTGAGTGCAATCCCTTACCGAATGTTGATGGGATCCTCATGCCAAACACAATCCTAGTCTGCGTCGGCATTCCTTGGCGATATGACCTGCTTTGCCACAGTAGTGACAAGTAAGGAGGACTACCACTGGTGGTGTAGATGCTTTCTGCTGTTGGTGCGATCTCTTTGCAGATTCTTCTTATGCTGCTTTGGTTGGTGCGGATGGGGACGACCACTTCAGTCTGGTCTCTCTCTTGGTGATGCGCTCTATGCGTCGAGCCGCAGCAAGGACGTCCGAGTATGATGTTGGTGCGACGGACCCAATTAGTTTTTGCAGCTCAATGTTTAGTCCGTCGAAGAATTTCTCGGCCTTCTCTTCCTCAGTCGGGATCAGGGTGGGGGTGAAGCGGCTCAGACGAATGAATTCTGCGTTGTACTCTTCCACCGTCATGGAGTCCTGAGTGAGGCGATTGAATTTGTCCCGCAGTTCTGATCGAGCGATGGCAGGAATGTACATCTCCTGGAAGAGTCTGGAGAACTCCTCCCAGGTGACTCGGTCTGGTCCGAGTCGTGTCTCCTCGGATAGCCACCAGTGATGAGCGTTGTCCGTCAATTGCATTCTGACGGCTGTCATCCAGCGTTCCCGTGGAAGTTCAGCTGCTTCAAGTTGATGCCGAATGTTGGTGAGCCACTCATGAACTTCTGTGGGCTCCTTTTTTCCAGAAAAAGTGCGGGGCTTCAGTTGGCGGAAGTCAGTGATTGAGCCTGTAGTTGGCCGTCGAGCTGGTAGGTTGGCCTGCTTCAGTGCAGTTACAATACTGTCCCTCAAGAAATTAGCTTCGTGACACTGAGCCTCGTGTTGGACTTGTTGCTGTGCTTGCATCATCGCGTAGATCATTTGGAATATTTGCTGCCCGTCGATCGGCTGTCCTGGTGGGAACACGGGCATTGGTGGGACGAACTGTGGCGGAGGTGGGATGTCATTGCGCCGGAATCGGGAGGTAGGTTGACCAGCCAGCTGGCTCTGTTGAGTTGAGGGAATTCCTCCGACTGGTGTCACTTCGTCGTCATAGGTGACACCTGCAGCTTGGGGTATTCCGATGGGAGTCTCGTTGCATTCTTGTGGGTCCATTTTTCTGTATCCAAAATAACCAATAAGAGTCGCACAGGAATCAAGGCAAGATGCAAGTTCAAATTAGTTCGAATACGATACAGATATCAAAAATGATTCAAGCAAGTGGATGAGATCCTAAAATTTATCCTATCTTATTGCAGGCCTGTTCGGTCCCTGAGTTAAAACCGAGCAATTTAGTCGTAGACCTGCATGGGCCACCACAAAAACTATGTCACGTCCCAGTCCCAAAATGCCGAGGGACTAAGCACGTGAGCAATGGCCAGCAGCACGCACCGAGGGACAACCCAATTTAATGGATCCATCAGGGCATGCTTAAGCTGTAGTCTATCAGTAATATGTTACAAGTCTCAGGTATTTCTAATCTCATCCACCAAATAAACACAGATTAATTGCCTGAAATAATGCAATAGAATTAAATATGCAATATCAAATAAGGTTATCTCGGGAAACAATCCGAGAATTATTCTGTTACAATTAAGGAAACATAGACTGGAAATAAAATACTGAAAAAGAAATACTGTGTAGCTGAAGCCGGTGCTCAGGTGAAGTCTTTGGCCACTATCTCGTCCTCAGTTCCGGGTTCTGCTCCAAGGAGTGCTCCTGTACCGTACACCTTGGGGTAGTTCTCTGCGGCTATACCTGGGGACATAGTCCATTCCAGGTCATCAGGGGACATAACAAGGTACAGAAAATACAAGCCAAAACATATGCAGTGCAGCAACAAGATAAACAGCAGGGTAAATATATAAACCAGCTAGTGATATGCAAGTGAGAGTTTTAGTCATACTCAGGCTGAGACTACTACAGGATCAGTGTCGAAGAAACCATAGCAGTATTTTCTCGAAGAGCCAGAACTTGTGCCAAAGCTCTGTATCAGAGACTAAGACACCTCCAGATAATATTATTTACATTATAATCAGCCTTGATATGGTAATACTCTCCCCACCCCATGTAATCTCACGTCACAGTTCCAGAAAATATCAGGTACAAGTCACGCAAGTTTGAACTAATGCAATGAGTCAGGCTAGAATCTAAGCATGTAAACTGGAAATGACATGAAAATGTAGCCTATACGGAATCACCAGGTATATCTCAGGCTATTCCGTCACATGAAGAGTGTCAGGTGTCCTGGGTTGAGCAGTTAAACAAGTTCACATATGAAGCTACAGAAATTAAGTAAAATACTATAACCAGAGATATCTGAGAATTGGCAAGATTTACTTGCCCACTGATGTATAACTAAGTCCAGGAAATAGGTAGCAAAGCTGCAAGTTTTGGCAAGGTACACTTGCCTGTGGTTTCGGCTCGGGTTGCAGTTCTGACTTCGGCAGAAATTGCAGGCGGTACTCCGGTTGCTGAAATAAACATCACCATCAGATCTAGAAAATATCAATCAGCTAGAAAAGACTGTCCTTGGGTTCAATTTGGAGACAAGGGCAAAATCGGTAATTTCGGACCAAAACGGGGTCCACCGGTAGGCCCGCTTTTGCACCAAAAAATGCGTCTGGGTCAACGGTCTCCAAATTCACCAAACTCAGTGTCAACAGGTCAGAAACGCTGATACGAACCCAACGGAACTTTCAGAATTGGATTCCGATGAGCCGAACACAAAATCGTCCGTCGAGCGGGGCCTTTGGGGCCCACGACACGCGATTTCGTCAACGTTCTCAGAATCGAACCAAACTTGACCCACAGGACCAGCGTATCGCTACGAGTCCGATGGCTCAAGTTTCGTCTCGATCCGACGTGTGTACACAAAGTTAGGGCGCATTCCAGAAAGTACGGATACGGGGCGATGTCCGCGGATACGCGTTGATTTCGGTGTGCACGCACACCCGAATCAGCTTCCGCAAAATCCCATACGTCCGTATCGACGAGGCATACGTATCTGTGAAGACCGCACGCGACTAAGTCGTCCCGTTTGGCGGGGCATACTCAGTTCTGGGGTGAAACATGGTCTAGTTTTTCCTGTTTTTGGATCACGGTGTACGATCACCACAGGACGCGATGCCCCGAACAGTTTGTCCAGACACCGAGAGGGTCATACAGGCTTCGTAACGCAATTTGCGGAATCAAAAACGGAGCTAAGAGCAAAAAGTTACACGCACCTGAAGGGGGCCCGAAAAACAGGGTCGAGCCGTGTCCGATACATGTCCGACTCGTGTCGGACACAGGGGACCAAATTAGGGTTAGGGTTAGGGTTTCAGGCGAGCACGCGGCGGGGGGCGGCGGCTGGACTGCGGCGGAGGGGCCGGGGGCACGCGTCGGGGCGGTGCAGCGGCGCTGGGGCGGCGCGGCGGCGCGGGGACGGCGGCACTGGCTGCTGTTGTTGCCGCTGTTGCTGCGTTGGCCGCTGTCGTCGGCGAGGAGGAAGAGAGGAAGGAGGGAGGGGGTCTAGGCTGCCGCCGCCGGCGCTGCTGGCCGGAGGAGGAGGGGGCGAGGGCGTCGGCGGTGATCGAGGTGGTGTGGGTCGACGGCGGCGAGTGGTGGTGGTCGTTGGGGCTGGAGACGGCGAGGAGGGGTTATATAGGGTGGCCGGAGGGGGGGTCAGGGCCGAGACGGGCGGCGCGTGGGGGTCGTGGGCGGCCGGAGCGGGCGGAGGGCACGGCGGAGGCGACGAAAAACGCGGGCGGCTGGCCGAGTCGTGGGGAGAGAGGGGGGGTCGGGCTAGTGGGTTGCGGGTCGGGTCTGGCGGATCCGACCCGACCCGCTAGGGCTGGGCTCGGGTTGGGCTGGGCCGGGCCGGCCCAACGGGCCGCGGGCTGGGAAATAAATAAAAAATACTAATAATAATAATAATAATAATAATAATAAAATCAGTAATAATTAATAAATAAATAATTAAATAAATAAATACTGTTTAGGCATTTAAAAATAGGTCCGGGGTCCGATAAATTCCAGAAAAATTGCCCTAAGTCTAGTTTTTTATTTTACACCCAAAAATATTATTTTCATAATATTTTAATATTATTTATTATCAATTAAAAATTATTTAAAAATTAAAACCCTGTTTTTACATTACAGAAAATTCCAGAAAATTGTGAAAAATCCAGTTTTTAAAATTTTGAAAATTCAGGGGGTTTACACCCCAGGATCCAGGTATATAATAGGAGAAAATACAGCTAGCAAGCTGTGTGGTCTAATACGACCCTTCCTCTCTCTTTGACGAATTGCCATATAAAATCGCTGATTACCTCGAGCAAAGGAAGCTATGATATCCTTCCATGGTCCATTATTGCAGAGAATATTTGCTCTAAGACGTCTCTTTTTATGGGCCCTTGCATGCTGAAAGAGCATAATCTTCTTCTTTCTTATTTCAGCCCAATGAATCTCAGCAGTCATCTTTGTGGTGAAGGAAGTAGGAAAAACCAAGGTCATTTGCTTGTCCTTATATAGGCAGAAGAGAACATACAAGTTACAACGACTTCTTAAATATAGCCGAAAAATTAGCCTTGAAGAACGAGTCAAGTTTGACCATTTCATGCTTCATTCAAAGTATTTTAAATTACGAGGAATTTGAAAACTTTGAAGGGGGTCTTGTAGAAGCATGAAATATGCTGGGAAATTATTCGCGTATTTTACAGTCAAAATCCCCAACATATATGAAGTCCGCATAAAACGAAGCTTCAAGGCTGTGTGGCATAAAATATGACTTCAGAGCTGTCTGCGTAAAACAAAGCTTCAAAGTTGTTTGGCGTAAAGTAGAGCTTCAGAGCTATCCGCATAAAACAGAGCTTCAGAACTATTTGGCGTAAAGTAGAGCTTCAGAGCTGTCCACGTAAAACAGAGCTTCAGGACTGTTTGGCATAAAATAGGGCTTCAGAGTTGTTCGCGTAAAGCAGAGCTTCAAGGCTGTTCTGCGTAAAAGGTTGCTATACCTTCCTGCGTAAACTTTAAAATATATTATTTGTAATGCAGCGTAAAGTTGTATGAGGAACTCTTCGTATTCCTCGGATGAATTTGTCAGACAAATCAGTGAACCTGACATCTGACAAAAGTACTGCACGATAATCGAGAGGACAGCTGTGATGATAATTTTGCACAGAGATCCAGGTTGTCGTTTAGTGACATATTTTTGATACAAGTCATTTTACGCATTCAAAGGAAGAAGAATGGAGTCTTCTGAATATGCTGCCTATTCTACATTGACAGAAATAAGTTTTTACGCTCAAGATAAGACAAAATCAGACTCTACGTCAAAAGATATTTCCTGTACAGAGCTCGAGGTATATCTCTGCATTTAATGCACGAGATGGAGGTATATCTCTGTATTTAATGCACGAGATTTTGTTCTATTTTTAAAATTTGTCATGACTGAGAAAGCTAAAACTGTGACTAATACGCTCACATCACCATCCTTGCATTTTACGCCAACCAGGCTATTTTCAACTATAGGAGTACGCAGTATACTATTGTAGAAGCATAAAAAATATGCTGGAGAATCATACGCGTAAAACCCTCGACATGCAGGAAGCCCGCATAAAATAGAGCTCCAGCACTGGGCGGCGTAAAATATGACTTCAGAGCCATTGGCGTACAGCAGAGCTTCAACGCTATTTCAGCGTAAAATATAGCTCCAGAACAACCCGTATAATACAGTATTTTCAGACTGCTTCAGCGTAAAAAGGTTGCAACATTGCCACTTTGGCGTAAAACCCGCCTTCTTTTAATGCAGCGGGAAGTTGTACGAGGAACTCTTCGTATTCCTCGAATGAACCTGTCAGTGGAAGCAGTGAACCTGACTCCTGCCAAAGAGTACTGCATAGTGATCGAGAGGACGGCTGTAATGATGACTCTGCACAGAACTCCACACTGTCGTCTAGTGACATAACCCTTGATATAAGACGTCATTTACGCATTCAAGGAATACGCTGCCTATTCTACACAGGCAGACATGAGCTTTACGCTCAGGATGAGACGAAACCAACAGCCACGTCAAAAGCTGTCCTTCGTATAGAACTCAAGGCACGTCTCTGCAATTAATACGCGAGATGGGGGCAGATCTCTGCATTTAATGCATGAGATTTGGTTCTACTTTTAATGACTGGGTGAGCTATAATTAGGGCTAATACGTCCACATCACCATCCCCGCATATTACGCCAACCAGGCTATTTTTCAGCTATAGGAGCACATTGTACGCTATCTCCTTGAAATACGCCGACCTGGCTATTTTCAACTATAGGAGTACGCCGTATGCTATCTCTTCGAAATACGCCAACTCAGAATATATTTGCAAAGGTGCGTGATAAGGCTATTTGGCCCAGAGCACGCTCAAAACCTCAGTCAAAGAAGGATAACTGGCTATCTTTACGCTGGTTACCTATCTATGCAGCATCAAGCTTTACGCAGAATTTGACTTCTACGCCAACATGATAGATACTTGGCTTCTATGCCAACATGACAGCTACTTGGCTTCTACGCCAACTTGACAACTATTCGGCTTCTACACCTACTTGGCTTTTACGCCATCATAACAGCTATTTGGCTTTTACGCCAACGAGACAGTTATTTGGCTTTTATGCCAACCATCTCTACGCGAGGGGCAGTTATCTACGTGGCTTGCATGCCGTGATCTTCGATGAGCGATTATACGTATTATCTCATAATAGGACATGCGTCATACGCTAATTCAAGAGATCATTCATACGTGGGTAGCAGTTATTATAACCGCCGTGTAAAAGGTGCAGCTCTCTCCACTGTTCGATTTCTACGCCGACTGTAGCTGAACTCTATAAATAGAGACCTCCGGCCACGGAGGTCCAGGGTGGAGAAAAATAGGTCGAAGGGTCGAAGAAAAAGGTGGAAAGTCGAGGATTTTTTAAGAAAAGAGAGTATATCCAGAGTGTTTTGGCAACGAGAGTTCAATCCCTCCTACAGTCTTTGAAGCTTCTTTTTCGTCTTCTACAGCACTTCTTCGTCATCGTGAGTGATCGACCGCAGATCAGACTCCTATAGCAATATTTTCCCAGAATTAAATTTTTGTACTTAACATCCTCGTATAGGATTAATTATACTTCTTTTTCTTGTTTGTAAACCAAAGAAAGGGTTTTGTATAAACCTAGTTTCAATTTCTTTTATTTATTATCAAACACAAGATAGCGACTCTGCTGGGGACTACTTTCTCATCTGACGAGAAAGCCATTGCTCAACACAATATTGTATCCGTAGGATCAACGAAGAAGACTCTGGTCGTCCAATTCGACCAATCGGCTTATAAAGACATGCTTCGAACAGGGGGTAGCTCTCATTCCCTCTCTGTCCAAGACAACAGGAAATTGCGTAAAGTATGGATGCCCCGGACATCCTCTACCATTCTTGTGGACTCTCTCTCTCCGATCAACAAGGTTGTGACATCGTGACCTTTACGCCTTGGGCGTAATAATCAGTCTCCCGTTTGTGACATGGCAGACGAAGCTTCTGGCAATGCCTCAGTGCCAATCCAGAAGTCTACTTTGCGCCATGTGCATAAAACTTTGTCTCCCGTTTATTATGTGGCAGACGAAGCTTCTGGCAATGCCTCAGTGCCAATCCAGAAGTCTACACTGTGCCCCGCGCGTAAAATTCAGTCTCCCGTCTGTGACGTGGCAGACAAAATTTTTGACAATGCCACAGTGCCAATCCAGAACTCTACTTCACGCCCTGTGCATAAAACTTTGTCTCCAATCTGTGATGTGGCAGACAAAGCTTTTGGCAGTGCCTTAGTGCCAATCCAGAAGTCTACTCCGTGCCCTGTGCGTAAAACTTTATCTTCCGTCTGTGACGTGGTAGACGAAGCTTCTGGCAGTGCCTTAGTGCCAATCCAAAAGTCTACTCCGTGCCCTGCGCGTAAAACTGTCTTCCGTCTGTGACGTGGCAGACGAAGCTTCTGGCAATGTCTCAGTGCCAATCCAAAAGTTTACTCTGTGCCCTGTGCGTAAAATTCAGTCTCCCGTCTGTGACGTGGCCGAAAAAGCTTCTGGCAGTGCCTTAGTGCCAATCCAGAAGTCTACTCCGCGCCCTGCGCATAAAACTTTGTCTTCCGTCTGTGACGTTGCAGACGAAGCTTCTGGCAGTGCCTTAGTGCTAATCCAGAAGTCTACTCCGCGCCCTGCACGTAAAACTTTGTCTCCCATCTGTGACGTGGCAAACGAAGCTTCTGGCAATGCCTCTGTGCCAATCCAGAAGTTTACTCCGTGCCCTATGCGTAAAATTCAGTCTCCCGTCTGTGACGTGGCAGACAAAATTTTTGACAATGCCCCAGCGCCAATTCAATTCAAAAATTCCAAACGTGCTCCGCTCGTAAAAATACATCTCCCCTCTATAAGGAGGCAAACGGTCCTTGCAATCACCGCAAGGGAAAACAAGTGGCGGATTTCCCGTCCTCTCGGCTTTTACGCCATCAAGAAAAGAATCTGTCCGCTCTTCAGATTACGCGGAATGTTGACGGCCGATTGAGGACTTTCTCAGTTTTACGCCAACCTGTGCAAAGCGTTATATTACGCCAGGATAAGTCCCTCAGCGTAAAGAAGACCCGGTTCACAGGAACATACGCTCCTTATGGATCATGTGCTACTCATATGGCTGAACTGCTCTACTCATATGGCAGAAAAAATGTTCTGGTTCCTAATCTTCACAGGCCCAATGATGTAAAAAGACAGAATAAGCCTTCTTCTTCTTCTTCTGCTAATATTGCTGATTTGCGAGATTTTTTGATCCAGAAACGCAAAGACAGGGGTCAAAATCAAGATTTAGCGCCCCTAACTTTCAAGCATGGAGAGATCATGTGGGAAGATGTATCAATATCTAATATCGTCATGACATATGGGCCACATGAAGATTCTATCTTCATTATCCCACCTACTCGCAACAATCAGCATCCAATAGTCTTCGGTCGCATGCGGAGCAGACCGATTGTACAAGAAGATTCTCATGAGTCCGATGCTGGGAAAATGCAAATCCACAGATATAGCCCACAGGCTTTAAAGATTATACAAAGCATGGGTTATGATTTGAAGTTGAAACAAGGCCTCAACTATGAAAAAGGCAGACGAACACCGTTGCATGGTAATCCTTACTGTCAACGAAATCATTTTGGGTTAGGGTTTACTGTATCTTTTGCAAACTCCAAACCTCCAGAGTCTTATCCTGTAATACCAGAGGCAGGTCCTTCTAAATCAACTTCTGTGGACAAACGCCATGACATGTCTAGGGGTAGTCTACCTCGACAAAATAGGGCAGCATCCAAAGCTGGGGGTAGAATTCCCTCTGAGTCCGAAGATGATGCAACGACGACCATCTTCCCGGAAGACCGTAAAACTCAGGCATCGGGAGCCCGAAGGCCAAAAGGGACTTTCTCCTTAAATGAAGATGACATCATTGAAATCTTCAATATATTGATGAAGGAAAACAAACTTCAGTTACCCAACATCAGATATCCTGAAAAGGCTGGCAAAGTCGATGACCCAGATTATTGTCTTTTTTATCGGTACATTCATCACCCCACAAGGGCGTATTATCTACTGAAAATAAGAATCCAGGAGTTGATCGACGCCAAAGTCGTCACTTTGCATTTATAAACGATGGGACGATCACTGTAAATTGATTTCACTCTAACGTAACAATTTGCTCCCTCAAGAAAATACCGGATGATGAGTCCCTAAAGTTTCCCCAGCAAATTCTTCAGGTCTATCCCCACTCAGCAAAATTATTCCACAGTGAATTTTTCAGACACTAGTTCACGTCCATATTACCTCTGAACTGCTGTCGTAATATTTCTCTCAGGCTGAGTTTGTTATGTCCATATTACCTCTGAACAAACCTTCCTAGTCCGGCTATCGATTATCATGTCCATATTACCTCTGATATCGGTTGTCATCTCAACTTAACACCCATACTTAACTCTAAGTACGCCAGTGGTATTAAGTCCATAAAAACTGCCACGTCCATATTACCTCTGAGCAGATGTATACCTCCATCCCTAGTGGAGTCACAACTCGATAAGTTTGTCATGTTCATATTACCTCTGAGCAAACCTTCCAAGTTTTTGGCTATCGATTATCATGTTCATATTACCTCTGATATCGGTTGTCATCTCAACTTAACACCCGTACTTAACTCTAAGTACGCCAGTGGTGTTAAGTCCACAAAAACTGCCACGTCCATATTATCTCTGGCAGGGTTTATCCTAAACTTATTACTTGCACTCTCGTGCACAAGAAGTAATAGGTCCACAAAAAACCTCCCTGCGGAATATCCGCAATGGAAACGAATTATTCACATCCATATTACCTCTGAACTATCCTCATTTTCCCCAGCAAAGAAAGAGTCTGGCCATGTTTATCTTCCACAGAGTCATATTTTACCGCGTCTATATTACCTCTGCCAGAACTTGTTTCAAACTTATTATTTGTACTCAACATACGCAACAAATAATAGGTCCACCAAAAGATCTCCCAGCAGGATATCCTCAACAAACACGGTATCGTACTACGTCCATATTACCTCTGGTACGAGGTCCAAAGTTCGCACAAACAATCATAAAGAAATGGAGGGCTCTTATATGACTGCAAATGGCATTTACAGATTAGCTAAGTCTAATGAAAAATTTGATAATGGCTATTTTCAACTGCAAATTCCCGAAGAAGTACTATACTTGATCTCCTTTGCTTAACGGAGTATGATGAAGATCTTATTCTGACGATACCATGCACAAAGGTTAGCTGGATTATATTCTATCATATTCGTATGACCTCTTAATGGATATACTTAACTAATTTGTAAACCTATCATGTTCATATTACCTCTGATAGTGTTTAGTATACAAATTTAGTTGGATTATATTCTATCAGGTTCATATTACCTCTGAATAGATTTACATTCAGCAAAACCTTAACGAAAGTATATCATGTTAATGATACATCTGATATCACTTTCATCTTAGCCTATCATTTTCTAAAAGTGATGGGTCCACAAAGTCAGAAAAATGTATGTTTATTATCTCTGAGAAATTACAGGAGAAACAAAAAAGATACATCATTGGGAAGGAGCAGTTAAATCCCTAATCTGTCACGCTAAAGCAGCCATCCTCTCATTCCTGGAGTCCAAGATGTTAGCGCGAGCCTGCTCCAGTCGTGCCTTGTCATCACTCAGGAGGGATAGTTCGGACTGAGAATGTATATAATCGGCATGAATGACACCCACATGTGCCAAGTTCTGCTGAGCTGTATCCATTCGGCCCTTCAACTTATCTCGAGCTGCCAATGACTGGAGAGCCCACTTCTTAGCCTGAGCGAGTTTAGCTTCCAATTTACGGACCCTCGCTTCATTTCCCTCATGTTCGGCCTCGCACTGGGTTAGCTGAGGAATAACCTCCTCCAAGATAGCCTGCTCTGCATCCATCTCCTGCTGCTGTGTCTGGATGGATTTATTCAAGCATTCCATCTGTTCAGCAAGCTTCGCAGTCAAGGAGTCGTACTCGGCCTGAATTATCTCATCGACGTTGCTTCGAGATAGTTACAAATACTCGTTAATGGGTTGTTCCAAACCATTAACTATTTGCTCTATTGCATCAGCTCGTCCAGCGTCATTAAAATTTTTGATTGGCGCTATCGCAAGCTGGGAGGACGTCAGCAAATTATCAAAGCTCATATTCTTCTCCAGCACCATGGATATTAACTCCTTCAAACTGAGGCAGAATAGGCTGGTATATTGTTCAATCAGCATATCAAAGACCGGATGCACGCTAGGAGTGGCTGCGATACCAGGAAATCTCCTTCCAGGAATGACCGCGGAGGATGTTGCCACGGTCGTTGCCTCTACAGAAGGCGCTACAAAAGAATAAATACCAGCAACGGTAGAAGTTGCTGGCGTACTCAACGAAGGAGGCACAGTCGCGATGATGGGCTCATCCTCCTCTGAAGATATCTGGACTGCCGTTGGTGAGACGACACTTGATAACATTATAGACGAAGGATCGGCAGCTTCAAAGCATGCCTCTTCGATATCAAATGCCGTCATTTCATCGGCAGTATCTGCAACAAAGTCAAAGGTTGCATCAACTCCGCCCTCCTCTGAGATGTCTTCACCTGAAGAAGACAAGAGAAAGTTAATATCAATTTGATGTTAATTTTTCTAAAAAAGGCGTAAAGACAATATTTACCCATGGCCGATGGTATATATGTCGCGTTCGCAGCCTGAATAGCTAAATCATCTCTTAATGATGCTAGACAAGCTATCAAACCTGGAGAAGAGGGTGCACCAACTGACAATGGTGGGTAGTCTTCCCAGTCTTTACCAAGATCCACTCGAGGCTCATCGGGTGGAATCTCGCTGGAAATACTTACAGACGAAGTAGGGGTTACTCCCATTATTGGTCTGGATAAAGGTATATGGAATCTTATTATGCTCGGCCTCAGAGGTGATCTCGTAGCACTACCAGAAGCAGTAGTAGCAGCGATCTCGAGCAAAGAATCTCTGGCACTGCCAGCCGAAACTATGGAGGCTCCCTCTCTAAAATGCGAAGGACCTCTAATCAAAGAATCATCCCCAACAGGGGAAACGACAGACTCGCTCCTAGGAGCCCTCCTGGTGGAAGCCCTTTTCGGACCTCTGGCAATCTTGTTCTTGCGAGGGAAAGGCTCTTTCGGAGTGGAAGCCTTCCGTTTCTGGGGGATAATGAGAGGCTCTGCTGGCGGAGCTATTACGCCTCTCGGTATTGTCGTCAAGAACTCGTCTGCCCCGGTGGTGTCCTCATTCTCATCCGAGGAAACAGACGGAACCTCCTCCCTTGCAGTAGACCTATGGGAGGGTATCCTAAAACTTCCATGCACATCAAAATCGTGATGGAAGCTATTGATGGACGCATAGAACTGTGTGTACGAGTGCAGGATGCGCAACTCCATAGAGAGAGAAGTTGCGGGCACAGCAAAAGGTGTACCAGTACAGCCCGTGATGAAGTACCGTCATCCCCTGGCTCCATCAATAAGTCCACCTTTGGACTTGAAGCTGGTAATAGCATTCCCCACATGCAACTGGTCGAACCCAAACAGCCTGGCGAACTGACAGGGCAAATAAGGCTCCAGGTAGCAGTGGTCATCACTTATGTACAGCAAATGGGAAGGTCTAATGCAGACCAACCAATAGAAGGCTTCAGGAGAAAGAATGGTCCTTCCATGACCCCCATCCTTAAGTTTCTTCTCCTGTTGATTGATATGTACAGGGGGGACGATACAGAAGAGCTTCCAGCTGTGGGCAACATTTAACGCCCGCCGGCAATCTATGACGATCGCCACGTTCCAAGAGAAATTCTTGTAATTGAACAAGAAGTTACTTCCCGAACCGCTGGCAGGACCGGGAGACATCACCCTGGTGTTGTGACGAATTAACCATCCCATCAAGTATAGGAATGGTAATTCCACTCGGAAAAAGCTTTCATGCTGCATATCATCAGCTAGCAGCCCATCAGTAAGGGCCCTCAGGCCTGCTTGTATTATACATACCATAGCAGAAAGCAGGCCCAGTCTTGCTCCGAACACCAAACATACTGCAGGCCATAAGGTGTTGAGATGGATGCGATCAGCAGACGCGATGCCAGGCACTACCTAACGGCGAAGCCAGATGGAGAGGAAGCCAGCCAATTGAGCTTCCTTTGACAGAGGCTTACGACAATGCCTCATATAACTGAAGGCTTTTGTGCCTGCAGGGTAACCCTCTATCTCCTCGTCAAAAATATGATCTGGAGCCCCTGCATATTCAATAAGGTCATCGACCGTGTTAGCATTGAGCATGCTTAGGAGGTTCAAGGGCCTATCCCGGCTATCTACCACCTTGTCCGACTTAATATTTCTGGCCTAGTGGAAGAAGAGATAGGTTGCCCACTTATTGATGTGAGCCAAGTCAGAGGGCTCCTTGTAGAAAGTGGTGCAGGCAAGATAGTGGCACATCAGCTCCTGATATGCTGCCACTGTCCGAGGGTTTGTATCCCTAAACTCCCTGTTTGTAGGGACATACTCTTCATAAGGAGCGTCCCCCATCGACAGCCTCAAAATCTCTGCCATCTCATGAAGGGCTAAGCCCAACTCACCCACCGGAGTGGCAAAAGTCCCAGTAAGCGAGTTGTATCGCTCCATAAAGGCTAAGAACAAGTTAGGGTTGATAGGAAGCCCAACACTTGTGGCACTCACGGCCGCGAACAAACTAATACTTTCCAGCTCCGTCTTGAAGTGCTTCAGGGCCCAGGCAGTCAAACTGGGCCCATCGAAGATTCCCCGGGCTAAGCCATCCACTGGTCCAAGGGTTGACCCTGGGGTACATTCCTCCTTGCCCCATAAAGTCATTGCAGAAGGTCGACATCTGAATCGGCTGGATCAGCGAAGTATCCTCACTCGGGATACTACCCGGCAGCAATCCCCTAAAGGGCATAACAGGGCCTGAAGGACGGCTCATATAGGCCCCCCGGTCGTATTCTTTATTGTATAAGATCTTCCCCGGTCGGCCGTGAAGATCGGGAGTCAGGGTCCATGCCATCTTCCTAGGATGTGTGGCATGAAAGAACGCAAAGATAGGGTAATCACTGAGAATCCGAGGCAGATACATGACCGTGCCCTCAGCAGTAAACACCCAATCCTCCTTCTTGGGTTTAGTCTGGGACTGTTTATCGATAACATCCCCGAACAAGAAGCCTGGCTTCTTATACTCCGTCCCATCTATGTATGTCAGGGGCTCCCCACTGATCATACTCAGCAGCATGCGTTCTCCTTGGGACGAGATTAGGGTTCCCCTTTCTTCAGGATAATTGGCTCCAGAAATGGGGAATGTCATATGCGACAAGTCCTCCAAATAGTTCAAGTTCAGCATCCCGGCAGCAGAGCCCATTACCTCAGCCAAAAGAGGGATCTCAAAATCCACTACAAAATGCAAGAAAACAAGTCAGTTTCTATACTAGATGATACACTCTTGCAGTTTATGCCAAATATTATTAGTCTGAGCTTTTACGCCAAGACTGCAAAAATTTGAGTCTTACGCTGGAACTCATTTCCAAGGCGTAAAATTCAAGGTTGGCAATATACACCAAAATCTAACAGTCTGAGCTTTTACGCCAGATTGACAAAATTTGAATTTTTATACGCCGAAATTCATATCCAGCGCGTAAAATTCAAAGTTTGCAGTTTTACTCCAAATTTTGACAGTCTGAGTTTTTACGCCAGACTGCAAAAATATAGAGTTTTTACGCCAACATATTAGGAATGTGCACGTAACAATCAAACATCTCCGTACATCATCCTCGAAGAGGCTCTCAGTACAAAAGATGACCTTGTGTGTGCACGTACAATGTGTGCGAAGGATTTTTTCCTCCCATAATTTTTACCTGTAATGTCCGGAGAACAGCTCGACGGCGGAGCATTGCGTTCCGATCGAGGCTCGTTCAGCCTAATGGAAGTTACTCGTGATTGATCAGTGGAGCGGAAAGAGGAAGCGACCTTCTTTCCCTTAGCAGTGGAAGCCTGTTTAGGTGCCATGGCGATTCTGAGTTCTCAAGAAAGAGACAAAGAAGAAGGGTTCTTGAAAAGCAAGGGTTTTGTGAAGACAGATAAAAGTTTTCTCTCTCAGGACTTTGGGCTATTTATATAGTTTGGATAACTCTTCGAATTCCTAACCAAATCCGATATTTAATATTCGGTTATGATTTGGGACCACGTCAGCCTATCATTTAGGGAAGACGGACAGTCAATGGATCCAGATTTTACGCGCAGAGCAGGTCTATGATTTTATGCTAAGGAGCTTTTTATGCTCGAGAGGCTATAAATCTATGGTTTTACGCTCAGAAGCTATAAGTCTATGGTTTTACGCTCAGATGCTTTTACGTTCACGAGCTTTTACGCTCAAGAGGCTACAAACCTACGATTTTACGCTCAGAGACTACAAATCTATGATTTCACGCTCGGAAGCTTCTTATGCTCAGAGGCTATAAATCCACGATTCTACGCTCGAAATCTATAGACGACCAATTACAAGGGTTTACGCAGAAGATGCTCCTTTTCGGCTATAAAACATTCCAAGTGCCTGAATTACACAGAGTTCAGCATTGAAGATGACTCTTCTTCTTGGGTCATTTGGAAGTTCATCCAAAGTCCAGTCAGAATACTTTACAAAAGTTCAAGTATGGCTTGGTCGACAGAAATTTCTTGCCCTTTTTCAAGGGATTTTCGGGAAAACCATTCGTGAAGATGATGATCTGAACAAGAATTCTTCGTATCAGACAAATGACAGTTCATAATTCTACGTGACTCCTCGTCCAAAACAGCATGATAGTTTGGATCTTTAACTTAAATGCTAAGGAGTTTTCTATGCATCTTCTGCTACGCTTAAAAGATGGGATGAGATCAGATACTATTTTATCGGAGTTGGCATAAAATTATTCAAACGTGCCAAAGTTGCACACTATTCAGACTTTCTCACAGCAAATATGGCAAATCATCAGATGCGTAAAAGAAGACAAATTTATTAATCATGATTACATATGATGAAAATCCAGTCTACAAAGGGTTTCATCTTCATGATTACATATGATGGAAATCATTTTTCTACAAAGGGTTTCTTATTTTGATTTAAGATCACACCAAGAATCTATTTTGCCAGGTTCTCATATTGGTGTAGATCTTTTTCGTCTTCTACAGCAGTTAATCGGCTTCCGCAGTCGATTAACAAGAAAATAATTAAGGGCAGGAGGATACAGAATTGGGCATGTATCAATTTCATAAGCCCACCCTCCATACGCCATGGCAGGCATGCCCTAGAAATTGTGTTGGGGGTTCAGACCCAACTCAATACTGGAAGACAAGGCCAAGCTGTCTGCCTTCATCCAGCACCATGATGGGAGAAAATACAGCTTGCAAGCTGTGTGGTCCAATACGACCCTTCCTCTCTCCTGGACGAATCACCATATGAAATTGCTGATTATCTCGAGCAAAGGAAGCTATGATATCCTTCCATGATCCATCGTTGCAGAGGACTTTGCTCGAAGATACCTCTTTTTATGGCTCCTTACATGCTGGAAGAACATGATCTTCTTCTTCCTCAAGTCAAACCGACGAAGCTTGGCAACCATCTCTTTGTGGTGAAGGAAGTGTAGGAAAAGCTGGTTAACCCATTTGCCTTTATATAGGCAAAGGAGAACACACCGAATCCCAACAAACTCTTAAAAATTTGTCGAGAAATCAGCCTCGCGGAATGAGTCAAACTTGACCGTTTCATGCTTCATTCAAAGTGTTTCAAATTACGAGGAATTTGAAAACTTTGAAGGGGGGTCTTGTAGAAGCATGAAAAATACGCTGGGGGAATCATACGCGTAAAACCCTCGACATGTAGGAAGCCCGCGTAAAACAGAGCTCCGGTACTGGGTGGCGTAAAATATGACTTCAGAGCCATTGGCGTACAGCAGAGCTTCAACGCTATTTCAGCGTAAAACATAGCTCCAGAACAACCCGTATAATACAGTATTTCCAGACTGCTTCGGCGTAAAAAGGTTGCTACATCGCCACTTCGGCGTAAAACCTGCCTGCTTTTAATACAGCGAAAAGTTTTACGAGAAACTCTTCGTATTCCTTGAATGAACCTGTTAGTGGAAGCAGTGAACCTGACTCCTGACAAAGAGTACTGCACGGTGATCGAGAGGACGGCTGTAATGATGACTCTGCACATAACTCCAGACTATCGTTTAGTGACATAACCCTTGATATAAGACATCGTTTACGCATTCAAGGAATACGCTGCCTATTCTACATAGGCAGACATGAGCTTTACGCTCAGGATGAGACAAAATCAACAGCCACGTCAAAAGCTGTCCTTCGTACAGAACTCAAGGCACGTCTCTGCAATTAATGCGCGAGATGGGGGCAGATCTCTACATTTAATGCATGAGATTTGGTTCTACTTTTAATGACTGGGTGAGCTATCATTAGGGCTAATACGTCCACATCACCATCCCCGCACATTACGCCAACCAGGCTATTTTTCAGCTATAGGAGCACGTTGTACGCTATCTCCTTGAAATATGCTGATCTGGCTATTTTCAACTATAGGAGTACGCCGTATGCTATCTCTTCAAAATACGCCAACTCATGCTATATTTGTAAAGGTGCGTGATAAGGCTATCTGGCCCAGAGCACGCTCAAAACCTCAGTCAAAGAAGGATAAGTGGCTATCTTTACGCTGGTTTCCTATCCATGCAGCATCAAGCTTTACGCAGAATTTGGCTTCTACGCCAACATGATAGATACTTGGCTTCTACGCCAATATGACAGCTACTTGGCTTCTACGCCAACTTGACAACTATTCGGCTTCTACACCTACTTGGCTTTTACGCCATCAGAACAGCTATTTGGCTTTTATGCCAACCATCTCTACGCGAGGGGCAGTTATCTACGTGGCTTGTATGCTGTGATCTTCGATGAGCGATTATATGCATTAGCTCATAATGGGACACGCGTCACACGCCAATTCAAGAGATCATTCATACGTGGGTATCAGTTATTATAACCGCCGCATAAAAGGTGCAGCTCTCTCCGCTGTTCGATTTCTACGCCGACTGTAGCTGAACTTTATAAATAGAGACCTCCGGCCACGGAGGTCCAGGGTGGAGAAAAAAAAGGTCGAAGGGTCGAAGAAAAAGGTGGAAAGTCGAGGATTTTTTAAGAAAAGAGAGTATATCCAGAGTATTTTGGCAACGAGAATTCAATCCCTCCTACAGTCTTTGAAGCTTCTTTTTCGTCTTCTACAGCACTTCTTCGTCATTGTGTGGTCCAAGGGACAAAGTGATCGACCGCAGATCAGACTCCTATAGCAATATTTCCCCAGAATTAAATTTTTGTACTTAACATCCTCGTATAGGATTAATTGTACTTCTTTTTCTTGTTTATAAACCAAAGAAAGGGTTTCGTATAAACCTAGTTTTAATTTCTTTCGTTTATTATCAAACAGCTATCTCCTCAAAATAGCCAACTCGGCTATATTTGCAAAGGTACGTGATAAGGCTATTTAGCCCAGAATATGCTCAAAACCTCAGTCGTGAAGGATAATTGGCTATTTTACGCTGGTTATCTATTATTCATGAATCCTCAAGTTTTACGCAGGGGGGCTAAAACTGTGACTAATACGCTCACATCACCATCATTGCATTTTATGCCAACCAGGCTATTTTCAACTATAGGAGTACGTCGTATGCTATCTCCTCGAAGTACGCCAACTCGGCTATATTTGCAAAGGTACGTGATAAGGCTATTTAGCCCAGAATACGCTCAAAACCTCAGTCGTGAAGGATAATTGGCTATTTTATGCTGGTTATCTATTGTTTATGAATCCTCAAGTTTTACGCAGGGGAAAGTTACCTACGTAGCTTGCATGCCATGATCTTCAAGAAACAGTTATACGTGTTACCTTATAAAGGGACATGTGTCATACGCAAATTCAGAAGATTATTGGAACGTGGGTAGAAGTTGTCATAACTGTAGTGTAAAAGATGCAATCTTCTTCACAGTTTGGTCTTTTATGCCAATAAGACAGTTGTTTGGCTTTTACGCCAACCATTTTATGCGGGGGCAGTTACCTACGTGGCTTGCATGCCATGATCTTCGAGAAGCAGTTATACGTATTACCTTATAAAGGGACACGTGTCATATGAAGATTCAGAAGATTATTTGAACGTGGGTAGCAGTTGTCATAACCGCAGCGTAAAAGATGCAATCTTCTTCACAATTTGGTCTTTTACGCCAACAAGACAGTTATTTGGCTTTTACGCCAACCATTTTACGCAGGGGCAGTTACTTATGTGGCTTACATGCCACGATCTTCGAGAAGCAGTTATACGCATTACCTTATAAAGGGACACGTGTCATACGCAGATTCAGAAGATTATTGGAACGTGGGTAGCAGTTGTCATAACCACAGCGTAAAAGATGCAATCTTCTTCACAGTTTGGCCTTTTATGCCAACAAGACAGTTATTTGGCTTTTACGCCAACCAGGCAGTTATTTGATTGATCTCTATAAATAGAGACCTCTGGTCAACGGGAAAAAAGAGGGGGATCAGAGAGGAGAGGGGTTTTTGGCTGACAACTTTGGCAACAAGAATTCAATCCTACTTGCAACTTTCCTTTGACTGCCTTTTGCCTTCAGTTCAGAGAAAGTTTGAAGCTTCTTCTACAGCACTTCTTCATCATCGTGTAGTCCAAGGAACAAAGTGATCGACTGCAGATCAGACTTCCATAGCAATAGTTCCCCAGAATTATTTTATTGTACTTAATATCCTCATATAGGATTATTTGTACTTTTCTCTTTTCTCGTTTGTAAGCAAAAGTTTCGTATAAACATTTGTTTATCCAAACACGAACAATCCGAAGAGGAACGTCGATGTATATTTACAGCTTTTGATAGATGAGTTGAACCAGCTGTAGGAAGTAAGTGCCAACACGTATGATGTTTCTAGAAAGCAAAATTTTCAGATGAGGACAGCACTTATGTGGACCATCAATGACTTTCTGGCCTATAGAATATTATCGGGATGGAGCACTCATGGTCGTCTCTTATGTTCGCATTGCATGGACCGCACTAAGGCTTTATGTTTGAAACATGGAGGCAAACCGTGCTTCTTTAACTTTTATCGATAACTTCTGCCGAAGGATCATCCATACCGGAGGAACAAGAATGCTTTTCGTGCGAGCGTTGTGGAGAAGGTCAATCCACCGCCAAGGTGGCCCGGATATACGATATGGGAAGAGGTAAAAGATTTATCAAGTGCTATCGAAGAGCGTGCTAAGGGGTACAAGTATAACGGATTTGGTCGCACCCATAACTGGACGAAGAGGAGTATATTCTGGGATCTGTCATATTAAAGCACCAATCTGATCAGACATAATCTTGATGTCATGCATATCGAGAAGAATGTGTTTGATAACATAATTATTACTTTAATAGAGGTAAATAAAAAGATGAAAGACAATCCGAAGGCTATGTTGGACTTAAGCAAATATGTAGACGTCCTGCGTTGTATTTGATAGAGGAGAAGAATGGAAAGTTAAAGCAGCCTAAGTCAGTTTTCTCTCTGGAGAAGGAGGATAAAGGAAGACTTTGTAGGTGGATTCATGGTCAAAAAATTTTAGACGGGTATGTGTCGAACTTGAGAAGATGCGTCGACCTCAAGGAGAACAAATTGGTGGGTATGAAGAGCCACGATTGTCATATATTCATGGAGAGATTAATTTTGATTGTATTTCAGGAATTCTTATCGCAGGTCTTTTGGGATCCATTGACAGAGCTCACCATATTCTTCAGAGATCTTTGTTCTACTAAGTTGCTCGTCGATCGTCTAAAAAAGCAAGAGAATGACATTGCGGTAATAATGTGCAAGCTCGAGAAGGTGTTTCCTCCTGGATTCTTCGACTCTATGGAGCATTTGCCAATTCATCTTTCCTATGAGGCACGTATTGGTGGTCCTGTCGGTTATCGGTGGATGTACCCCTTCGAGCGGCATTTGAATCACCTAAAGAGAAAGATAAAAAATAAGGTACGGGTTGAGGGCTCTATTTGTGAAGCTTATGATCTCGAGGAGATTACAAACTTTTACTCGACGTATTTCAAACCTTATGTTGATACTAATAGAATGAGAGCTCCGAGAAATGACGACGGATATCTGGAATCTAATGATGCAATACTGAAAGTATTCAATGCGTTCGAAAAGCCTTCAGGGAAAATAAAGAAGAATATTTGAATGACGACGATATAAGGGCTGCTCAGTTGTATATATTACTCAATTATGACGAGGATGAAGTGGACAAGCTAGAGGGGTAAGTAATTAATACATCCACGTTTATGTTATCTCAATGTAATAGTATAAGCTACTATTATGCTACTAATCAGTAGTTACTTCGTTATTTTTCAGCACATATAATGATGAGCTGAGGTCGGTTAGACCCTACATAATAGACGAATAAGTAGAACAAGAAATGAGACATAATTTTCCTTCTTGGTTGAGCGCATATGTAAGGTGCTTGGTAATTACTTTTTCTGTATGCACTTGCACAATAAATAACTTACTATCGCTACTTTGGTATTTAGGTCGATCGTCTAATAATACCCAAGACTGAATATATTAGAACTCTAGCCAAGAGACCAATTACTGCCGTCAAAATATGGCCAAGTTTTTGTGTGAATGGGTTTAGGTTCAAGTCAACAAATGCTCCGATCAGAGACAGCTTTCTGGATCTTGATTCCACGAAAAATAGTTGTTTGTGTATCAAATCTTTGAACTACAAAGACGTCGATCCAGACAATAATTTCTTTGGCATCTTACGAGAGATTGTGGAGTTGACATATAATTATGGCACAGAACCTGCTAAGATCGTGATATTGAAGTGTGAATGGTTCGATCCAATTCAAGATCAAAGTTGGAAAATTGACAAGCATGGTCTTGTGGATATGAACTACAAGCATAGATATCAAGGCTACGAACCATTTATCCTATAAAGTCAGGCTCAGCTCATGTACTTCACAACTTATCCTAGACGGGGGACAGCAAGGTCAGATTGGTGGGCAGTATGCAAGACTAAAGCTAAAAATACCTTTGACGTTGACGAAATAGCTTATTAGGAGGATGAGCTACCTCTTGTAACAAATATTATAGATGTGGTGTTACGCCCCAGTGCCAAAATACGTAGGACTAGGAATACACAACATGACAGCCGTATGTATACGAAAACTCCAATGTTGGAAGATCATAACACACACATACGCTGTACATGAATATCAAATCCACAAGTGGTAATATACTATCAACACAAGTCACACGCAATCTATATCTCATCCACAGCACAAATAAATAAACAAATAAAAATAACTGAATCTCAAATATGAAGCATCAAAGAATGATAGTCGAATGGAAATAAATCCACTGCAATTGACTATACTAAAACCTACTAAATAAGAGAAGAGATCAAACTCTAATATAAGAAAAATGCCAATAAAGAAAATAGCAACTAGAATATCCATCAGCTGCAATAAATCAAAGGTACTCTGAAGGTAAGACCTCCTCAATCTGGTATGAAGCGTCAGGTTCGGGTCCGTACTCCAGTGGATAATCCTGCTCGTCTATACCTAGAAAGGGACCAGGTCCTCAGAGGGACGTAACAAGATACATAGAAGCATGCCAATATAGTACTGAAAAATAACCATCCAATGGGTCGCCTAACCACCTATGTGAATGCAGTTTGAGAACAATTTTCCAACAAGTGGGCTATCTGGCCAAAATAGGATTGGCATCATTCTCTTGGAGATTCAGGGGCCTACAAAGCATGACATCTTTTGAACCTCAGAGGCTGCTAGGTAATATATAGGGGTCATCATGACCGCGCATCTCCGACGGAGCGTACGGGTTACACAAGAAAAGTATAAAGGAGCCCAAACGCCTTACTTGTTGTTCTCTCTATCCCATGCTCTAAGCATGTCATATCCATGACACGATAATACCTCTAAATAACTGCCAGGTCTTCTATCATGCAATTTCTATCAGCAGTTATCCCTATTCGTCGCACGTCCTATACGTACCAGTGGTCAGCCGAGTACGCAATTCTGTGTCCTACATGAGACTCACACTCGTGTAATACAGTGTTATAGCCAATAAAACATAAGAATGCCTCATGATAATGGGATGGTCTCATAAACTAGGTCGACATGCATATATATAAATAAAAACAGAATACGACGCCACCGTCGTTGCACCCAAGTTATCCTTGGACGCACAGTTTATATCGCAATTAAAATATATGAACTAAATGGATAGAAATAAAATACATGCATCATATGAAATATAAATCATAGTACAATGGTAAGGTATACTTGTCTGGTAAGCAATCTGTATATTGTAAGCGTCCAGACGTCAAGTACACAGGATCAGAAACTATGGCATCCGAATAAACGTCTCTGGATGCTGAAAATAATATCACCAACATTCCCGGAATCAGCGAAATAGCTAGAAAATACTACCATTTCATCCAATTTGGATACAGGGGCAAAACGATAATTTCGGATCAAAACGGGGTCCACAGGTGATCCACTTTGCACCAAAATGTGTGCCAGATGTAAAGGTCTCTAAATGGGATAAATTATAGGTCAAACAAATTCTAAACGTCAATACGAACCCAACGGTGTGTCCAATTTTGGATTCCGGTGAGCCGAACAAAAATTTGCCCTAAAAGTCAACCGTGGGGCCCGTAAATAGGCGGCTTGGTCAACTATCTCAGAATCGCATGAAACTTGGGTCACAGGACCACTGTGATACCACGAATCCAATGGCGCAAGTTTTATCGTGTTTTGATGAGCGTACACTAAATGGTGCGGTATTTTACGAAAGTCACGATACGGAGATTTTTTACGGATATGGGTTGATTCTGACGCGCACACACGTCCAAATCAGTTTCCGCGAAAGTCCACACGCCAGGACATACCATACGCATCTTTTGGTACAATTGGTACACGATGGGACAATTCCGTTTGGCAGGGCGCGCTCCGTATCGCAATTTCTAAAGTTTTTAAAAATAAGTTTTTCATAGTTTTTAGCCCAGTTTATCTCTGCATCTAACCCAAAATAAAATAATCTAATTAACAGGATATAATCTCGGTATATGGTCTTCACATAGCAAGAGGTAGACTTGAGTTTGGATGTATGTGGTGGAAGATAACAGCCTCTAAACATAGGTGGTCAAAACAGTTTTCTGCAGTTTTAAAAGATGGTTTTTTTCCAACTTGGCCTCAATTTCTTCCTAGTGTTAAGCGTTGTTCGATGGAAACGAATTAATAGAGTTAAGAGGGGGATAGGTCATGAACATACCAGTGAAGACGGATCAGAAATTGGTCGTAAGATGGAACAGAAAACTTCGCTTGAAGTAGAGTACGTCGCTGCAGTTTTTGCATGGACTGCTCGCGCAATTTCGCGGATACGGGGGTGGCCGACAGTGCTCCGATGGCTGCGGGGTGCTCCAACGGTCGTCGAGGTCGGCACAAGGTTGTGGGGAATAGGTTTAGGGTTAGGGTTAGGGTTTTGGGTAGTTACATATGTAGATATATATATATATAGGGAGAGAGGATGAGAGGAGGGGGCCGCGGGGTAGACCTGGGGTTGCTGACTCGCGCGGGGCGGGGTTTTGATTAGGCCGCTGGGGTTGGGTAGGTAAGGGATTAGTGGTTAGGATTTTAGATTACTGATTAGTTTAAGGAATTAATGATTTGGGTTTTAATTTCTTTTCTTTTTCTTACTCTTCTTTTTATTAATGCTATTTATATATATATATATATATATATATATATATATATATATATATATATATATATATATATGGTAAAAAAAATTCTCGAAAAATTTATTCATATTTAAAAATAATCTATCGTCCTTCTACCAAGATTTCTAAAATAAAATATAATATAATATTCATAGTTTGATCAATAATTTCTAGTGAGTAGTTACCTAGGTAATTAATTCAATTAAATTTGTTCTCTAATTAACTAAAAATAATATGATTAAATTAAATAATTAAATAAATAATTATTATGTTTAAAATTAGGGATTTTATATTCTACCCAACTTATAAAAATTTTGTCCTCGAAATTAAAACTAAGTCACGATAGAAAATCAAGGATGGTATAGGGTTGAATTGAACAAAGTAAATCCATACCTTGGTCTACAAACAAATACGGAAAACGTTTGCGCATGTCGCCCTCGTACTCCCAAGTGGATTCTCCTGACGCGTGATGCTTTCATGCCACGCGGACCAAGGGAATAGACTGGTTCCTCAATATTTTCTCTCGACGGTCAAGGATCCCCACAGGTTGCTCTTGGTATGACAAGCTCAGCCCAATGGTGATCTCAGAGTGGTCGAGAACATGACTGCTATCTGCCACATATCGCCTAAGTTGCGACACATGGAATACATCATGTACTCCCTCGAGTGAAGGTGGTAATGCAAGTCGATACGCCACATCTCCCACTCGCTCTAGCACGTTGAATGGTCCAATATACCTTGGGCTCAACTTGCCACACCCTCCGAATCGAATAGTGCCTCTAGTAGGTGATATTCTCAAGAAGACATTATCGCCCTCTTTAAACTCCAAGGGACGATGATAAAGATATGCCCACTGCTTCTGCCTGTCTTGTGCTGCCCGCAAGTGCCCCTGTATCTTCTTCACTGTCTCTAAGGTATTGACTACCAACTCTGGTCCCAGAATCTGACGTTCTTCCACGTCACTCCAACATACGGGAGACCTACACTTTTTTCCATACAATGCTTCAAACGGAGCCATCTGGATGCTCGCTTGATAGCTATTGTTGTAAGAAAACTCCACAAGATGTAGGTGGTCCTCCTATGATCCTCCAAAGTCCAACATACAAGCCCTTAACATATCCTCCAGTGTCTAAATAGTACGTTCGGACAGTCCATCTGTCTGCTGGTGATAAGATGTACTGCTCTTCAGACGAGTCCCAAGACTCTCCTGCATGCTTCTCCAAAAGTGAGATATAAAATGCGAATCCCTGTCTGACACGATGCTGATCAAAATACCGTACAACCTCACTATTTGTCTCATGTATAAGTCAGCCAAAGCTTCTGTAGACTGGCCAACTCTAAAAGGCAAGAAATATGCGGACTTGGTGAATCGATCCACTATTACCCATACTGCATCTCCCCCACTTGGATACTTTGGAAAACCCGTGACAAAGTCCATAGTGATGTGCTTCCACTTTCACTCACGAATCGAAAGTGGTTGCAGTAGCCCTGCTGTTCTCTGATGCTCCGCCTTCACCTGCTGACATACTAGACATTTGGCGACAAAGTGAGCTATCTCTCTCTTTATTCTATGCCACCAGAAGTGATGTCGTAAGTCACGGTACATCTTGGTGCCTCCATGATGAATAAAATATATCGAACTATGAGCTTCTGCCATCAGCTCCTGTCGAATCTCTCCATTGGGAACATATAGACGATCACCACATCGTAATGTCCCGTCATCATGAATGCACAATCCTGTCTGCTCTCTGGTCTCTGTCCTTTCTTTTAGTCTCCTGAATCTGGCGTCCGTAGGCAAAGCTGCCTTGATCCTCTCTACTAGTGATGACTGTACTTGTAAGTTGGCTAATATCCCATCTGCTCCGGGTAATATCACTTATATGCCAAGTTCTTGTAAGTCCTCCAATAATTTTCTCTGTGTCGTCAAGAAGTAAGCTGCTGGTTTCCGGCTTAACGCGTCTGCTACTACGTTAGCCCTGCCCGGGTGATAATATAGCTCTATCTCAAAATCCTTTATCAACTCAAGCCACCAATGTTGCCTCATATTTAGCTCCTTCTGCATGAAGACATACTTGGGGCTTTTGTGGTCTGTATAGATCTCCACTCCTTCCCTATATAGGCAATGTCTCTATAGCTTCAGAGCAAAAACAATGGCTGCAAGTTCCAAGTCATGAGTTGGATAATTCTTCTCATGTACTCATAACTGTCTAGATGCATATGCAATCACCTTGCCATGCTGTATCAACACGCATCCCAAGCCTTTTCCTGATGCGTCACTATAAATCACATAACCTCCTGATCCTGATGGGATAGTCAATACTGGCGTTGTGGTCAGTCGCTTCTTTAACTCCTCGAAAGCGGCTTGACACTCTTTGGTCCATACAAACTCTTGGTCCTTGCATGTCAACCGAGTCATAGGTATTGCTATCCTTGAGAAGTTCTCTACGAACCGTCGGTAATATCCTGCAAGTCCAAGGAAACTCCTCACCTCCAATGCTGATTTAGGAACGGGCCATGTCTCGACTGCCGAAATTTTCTCTGGGTCAACAGAAATACCATCTCCCATAACGACATGCCCAAGAAACGAGACTCTGTCTAAGAAAAACTCATATTTACTAAGCTTTGCATATAACTGCTATCTCCTCAAGGTCTCTAGGATAATCCGCAGGTGCTTCTCGTGCTCCTCGTGGCTCTTCGAATAGACAAGTATGTCATCTATGAAGATGACCATGAACTGGTCCAAATACTGATGGAATATTTGATTCATTAAGTCCATAAAGATAGCTGGAGCATTGGTCAACCCAAATAGCATGACCAGAAACTCGTAGTGTCTATATCTTGTCCTGAATGCGGTCTTCGGGATGTCCTGCTTCCATACCTTCACCTGGTGATATCCCGATCTCAAGTCTATCTTCGAGAACACATTGGCTCCACTATGCTGATCAAATAAGTCATCAATGCGTGGCAATGGGTATTTATTCTTTACAGTCACTGCATTTAAGGCTCTGTAGTCGATGCACATACGTATCGACCCATCCTTCTTTGGTACAAACAACATTGGTGCTCCCCAGGGTGATGCACTCGGCCGGATGAAACATTTCTCCTCTAATTCTTTCAGTTGTGCCTTCAGCTTATCAATCTCCTTCTTTGCCAATCTATAAACATGCGATGCTATAGGTGTTGCTCCTGGTATCAATTCAATTGAGAATTCTACGTCTCTGTCTGGAGGTAGTCCTGGCAATTCCTCTGGAAAGACGTCTTGGAACTCTGAAATGATGGGGTGATAAATAACGTCGTCCATTGTAAGTTGAACACCATCAAGGGCTTCTGTGGATCCTCGTGCAAACTCAAGTTTCGGCTGGCCTGGTACCTTAAAAAGAATGCTTCCTCCAAAATAGTTAAAGAAAGCGTGGTGCTTGCTTAGCCAATCTATTCCAAGTACAATATCAAAAGTTGGCATAGGGAGGACTAAAAGTCGGGCATTCATCTCTCTGCCACGAATCACTACAGGACACGATCTAAAAATTTGACTAACAGGTACAACTCCTCCTCCAGTGAGAATTCTAACACAACTAGGTAAAGGTGTAGCGGCAATATTGTGTTTGGCAATAAAACTAGAAGATATGAACGAGTGGGTGGCTCCCATATCAAATAATGTCACAGCAGAAAAAGTAAAAGCAAGAGTAATACCTGCTATAACATCAATCTCCTGTTCCATGTCATCCACTTCTAGTACAAAAGCTTGTACATTCCTCTGTGGTAGTCCATGTCTGGCCCTCATGAACTGATCCTCCTGAGGAGTTAGCGGTTGTTCTCGATAAAATCCTCCGGCTGCTGGGGGTCGAGGTGCTCCTGGTCTAGTCATCTGCTGAACTGGCTTCGGTGCTAGAAGTGCTAGCCTCTGTATTGGCGGTGGATGTGTCAATATCTGCTGCATTGGACAGTCTCTCACCATATGCTATCCGGAACCATACCTCATACATTATCCTAAGCGAGTCTGACGGTCTCTAAAAATATGTTCGCGTCTCCCGCAATAATTACAGTAGGACTTCTCCAGAATCTGGTACGGTCCTGCTCTGTGTTGCTGCTACTACTGTGCCAAAGGACGTCCGATAGGCCCTCCTTGTTGTGTCCTTGCTGGTCCCTGTTGTATCTTCAGTTGACCTCATTTTTCCTTGCTGATGGTCTCTTGTAATCTAGCTTCTGTCAATAATTCAACATAAGAGATCCGGGACTGTGAGCTAGTGTAGTGTTGGAGCTCATGAGTCAGTCCGCGGTGAAACCTCTTAGCCTTCTCCAAGTTATTCAGTATCAGGGCAGTGCAATATTTACTAAGGTGACTAAACTATGCATCATACTCATCAACTGTCTTGTTTTCCTGTTCCAGATGAAGGAACTGATCATACAACGCATCCCTTACAGTGTCCGGGACGTACTTCCCCTCAAAGTACTCCAAGAATTATTCCCAAGTCTGACACGTACCCAAATGGTGCTCTATTGATTCCCACCAGTGATGCGCGTTACCATCTAGCTGCGTTCTTACGCCTGTCATCCATAGATCTGTAGGCAGCTGTAATGCTTCTAATAACTTCTTGGTGTGAGTAATCCAGTTTGTGGTCTCCTCTGGGATCTTAGTGCCTTTATACGGCTTGGGACCTATCTGTACAAAGTCCTTGACTGAACCAACTCTAGCTCGTGGTACTGGAACTAGTGTCTGGGCTGGTACAGGTGCCTGTGTAGCCATTCTCTCAAGTGCTGCCAGAAATTCTCGCCTCTGCTCTACCGCTTGTTGCCTCTGCTCTACAGCCAGTGCGGCTGCCTGTTGTCTTTGTTCCTGCATCATCATTTGGAAGAATTGAAACAGCTGTGTCTGTCCATCCTGTGGTATCGATAAAGCTAGAAAAGTCCCATTAGGCGAAGCGGAAAGATCGGATGGAACTGGATTGTGTGTCTGTCTATCCGGCCCAGAAGTCTAGGAGTCGTTAAGTTTGGCCGTTGAATCCTGAAGGTGTGTCGCCTCCGGTGGCGGTACATCCACTACGCAAATCCATCTCTCTGCAAGAGGTAGACGAAACGATTAGAAGGAGTACAGGAATCAAATATGATGCAAGCATTTAAATATGAAGGTTGAAAGGGAAGATGAGTTTTAGTTAAGCGTGGATGAGATCCTATACCCTATTCCTATACGCAGGCTTGTTCGGTACAGTAATGTAACCGAGACAATATATTCGAGGACCTGCATGGGTCAGTACAAAAATATGTCACGCCCCAGTCCCAAAATACGTAGGACTAGGAATACACAACATGCCAGCCGTATGTATACGAAAACTACAATATTGGAAGATCGTAACACACATGTACGATGTACATGAATATCAAATCCATAAGTGGTAATATACTGTCAACACAAGTCACACGCAATCTATATCTCATCCACAGCACAAATAAATAAATAAAAATAAATAACTGAATCTCAAATATGAAGCATCAAAGAATGATAGTCGGATGGAAAAAAATCCACTACAATCGACTATACTAAAATCTACTAAATAAAAGAAGAGATCAAACTCTAATATAAGAAAAATGTCAATAAAGGAAATAACAACTAAAATATCCATCAGCTGCAATAAATCAAAGGTACTCTGAAGGTAAGACCTCCTCAATCTGGTATGAAGCGTCAGGTCCGGGTCCGTACTCCAGTGGATAATCCTGCTCGTCTATACCTGAAAAGGGACCAGGTCCTCAGAGGGACGTAACAAGATACATAGAAGCATGCCAATATAGTACTGAAAAATAAACATCCAATGGGTTGCCTAACCATCTATTTGAATGCAGTTTGAGAACAACTTTCCAAAAAGTGGGCTATCTGGCCAAAATGGGATTGGCATGATTCTCTTGGAGATTCAGGGGCCTACAAAGCATAACATCTTTTGAATCTCAGAGGCCGCCATGTTATATATAGGGGGTCATCATGACCGCGCATCTCCGGTGGAGCGTACGGGTTACACAAGAAAAGTACAAATAAGCCCAAACGCCTTACTTGTTGTTCTTTCCACCCCATGCTCTAAGCATGTCATATCCATGACACGATAATACCTCTAAATAACTGCCAGATCTTCTATCATGCAATTTCTATCAGCAGTTATCCTTATTCGTCGCACGTCCTATACGTACCAGTGGTCAGCCGAGTACGCAAGTCTGTGTCCTACATGAGACTCACACTCGTGTAATACATTATCTTGGCCAATGAAACATAAGAATGCCTCATGATAATGGGGTGGTCTCATAAACTAGGTCGACATGCATATATATAAATAAAAACGGAATACGACACCACCGTCGTTGCACCCAAGTTATCCTTGGACGCGCAGTTTATATCGTAGTTAAAATATATGAACTAAATGGACAGAAATAAAATACATGCATCATATGAAATATAAATCATAGTACAATGGCAAGGTATACTTGCCTGGCAAACAATCTGTATAGTGTAAGCGTCCAGACGTCAAGTACACAGGATCGGAAACTATGGCATCCGAATAAACGTCTCTGGATACTGAAATAAACATCACCAACATTCCCAGAATCAGTGAAATAGCTAGAAAACACTACCCTTTCGTCCAATTTGGATACAGGGGCAAAACGGTAATTTTGGATCAAAATGGGGTCCACATGTGACCCACTTTGCACCGAAATATGTGCCAGGGGTAAAGGTCTCTAAATGGGACAAATTATAGGTCAAACAAATTCTAAACGTCGATACGAACCCAACGGTATGTCCAATTTTGGATTTTGGTGAGCCGAACACAAATTCGCCCTTAAAGTCAATCGTGGGGCCCACAAATAGGCGGCTTGGTCAACTATCTCAGAATTGCGTAAAACTTGGGTCACAGGACCAGCGTGATACCACAAATCCAATGGCATAAATTTTGTCGTGTTTTGACGAGCGTATATTAAATGGTGCGGTATTTTATGAAAGTCGAGATACGGGGACTTTTTACGGATACGGGTTGATTCCGACGCGCACACACGTCCAAATCAGTTTTCGCGAAAGTCTACACGTCAGGATATACCATATGCATCTTTTGGTATAATTGGTACACGACAGGGCGGTCCCGTTTGGTGGGGCGCGGTCCGTATCACAATTTCTAAAGTTTTTAAAAATAAGTTTTTCATAATTTTTAACCCAGTTTATCTCTGCACCTAACCAAAAATAAAATAATCTAATTAACAGGATATAATCACAGTTATATGGTCTTCACATAGCAAGATGTAGATTTGAGTTTGGATGTCTGTGGTGGAAGATAACAGCCTCTAAACATAGGTGGTCAAAACAGTTTTCTGCCATTTTAAAAGATGATATTTCTTCAACTTGGCCTCGATTTCTACCTAGTGTTAAGCGTTGTTCGATGGAAACTAATTAATCGAGTTGAGAGGGGGATAGGTCGTGAACATATCGGTGAAGACGGATCGAAAATTGGTCGCAAGATAGAACAGAAAACTTCGCTTGAAGTAGGGTACGTCGCTGCAGTTTCTGTGTGGACTGCTCGCGCAGTTTCGTGGACGCGGGGGTGGCCGATGGTGCTTCGGTGGCTGCAGGGTGCTTCGGCGGTCGTCGAGGTCGGCGCAGGTCATGGAAAATAGGTTTAGGGTTAGGGTTTTTGGTAGTTACATATGTAGATATATATATAGGGAGAGAGGATGAGATAAGGGGGCCGCGGGGTAGACCTAGGGCTGTTGACTCGCGCGGGGCAGGATTTTGATTAGGCCGCTGGGGTTGGGTATTTAAGGGATTAGTGGTTAGGATTTTAGATTACTAATTGGTTTAAGGAATTAATGATTTGGGTTTTAATTTCTTTTCTTTTCTTTTTATTTTACTCTTCTTTTTATTAATGTTATATATATATATATATATATATATATATATATATATATATATATATATATATATATATATATGGTAATAAAAATTCTCGAAAATTTATTCATATTTAAAAATAATGTATCGTCCTTCTACCAAGATTCCTAAAATAAAATATAATATAATATTAATAGTTTGATCAATAATTTCCAGATGAGTAGTTACCTAGGTAATTAATTCAATTAAATTTGTTCTCTAATTAACTAAAAATAATATGATTAAATTAAATAATTAATTAAATAATTATTATGTTTAAAATTAGGGGTTTTACATGTGGACTCAACGGAAGTTACTTATTACATGACTAATAATATAGAAGATATAGAATTATCCGAAGAGGAAGACGAAGATGAAGACGAAGTAGATGAAAGTGAAGATGAGGAGGAAGAGGAAGAGGAAGAGGAAGAGGAGGACGAGGAAGGTGAACAAGATGAATTTTTTGAAGATAATTGAAAATAAAATATTTTGCCTGTAGAATATATTATATTTTGACTGTAGAATATACTATTTTGACGAAGATATGTATTATATTTTGACTGTAGAATGTACTATATTTTGACTGTAAAATGTACTATTTTGACGAAGATATGTATTATATTTTGACTGTAGAATGTACTATCCATTTAGACTTATGACACCACTAGTTATAATGTTTTGACTGCAGAATGTACTATATATTTGTGTATTTCTTTATTCATTATATGTTATTATCAGGTATGACAGGACGACGCAGAGCATTCGGCAGGTCCCGAGGTAGACGGAGTGCTACTCCGGTACTGCCTACTGTTGGTTCTGGATCCTCGGCGTCTAGTACTCCAGTATATCGACCAGTCACATCTTTGACTGCGACTGTCATGCCCTAATTCCGTGGAATCGATAGTCGTCCTCCAGGCTTGACGCCATGTGGGCCTAGGTTGCGCACCGCATAAGGCTAAGGTATTTTGTATAACGAGCACATATTTAGAGTACGCAGATAATTGAAACACAAAGTTGAAACATGGAAAAGTTCTCTTTATTGATATATGAACATCTATTTACAAACTCTTGAACGAGTCAGAAGGTTGCCGCACGGGCTTACAAAAGTTACATAAAGGGAGATAGATGTCATGTATATTACATTCTTTACTAAAACTTTAAAATAAGGGACCCCCAAGCGGGACAATGGCTTTCCTACGGAGCTGCATCGAGTTTAGGTTGCTAGCTTCTGGCTTTAAAATGCTTCAAGTAAGGCACGATCTGGACGCGCCGACAATTGGACTGGATTGGGCAGTGACTGCAGCTCCTCATAGGATCTCCTTGGTGCAGAAAATCTGTTTCAATGAGGGTCAGTACATCGAAACATACTGGTGAAGGCGAGCTAACCCAACTATACCAATCAACACGTTGTTTATATGAAGCATGCATATTATTTATGGTCTTTCTATCTTGCCTTAGTTAATTTTACAAGCAAGCAGTATATATATATATATATATATATATATATATATATATATATATATATATATATATAAACTACTACAATGAACTTGATACCGTTCGGTGACTTTTACCTGCCCGTCTAAACCACCTGCACAATACTTACCATGTCCTTCCCTGCCACGAAGACACAAGTTAGTTTTGCACAAGTTTAAATATACGAGGGGATCACTAGCACGTTGCCATAATGGACGGTTCTAGTCTCAGTACAAAATGTCATGCAACGAATAGTTCAGGGCGTCACAGGCCATTCCGTCCTACAGCAGGCGACTATTAGGAGTTCCGTCTAGACCGGTATCACGACCCACACCCAAAAAATTAGGCATGAGTCGTGGGTACGTCCAGCCTATGCCGCAGAATCGGTGGTAGAACATTGTCTAGGTCCATTCTAGGTCACAACTATATATATCTCACAATAACCTGTCAAGATAACCTCTCCAAAAGGAGGGCAACATCACAATATATATAAACTCAATCACAATAACTAGGGGAAGAGTAAAAGCACGATAAAATATCAACAAAAAACAAGAACCAAAGAGAAAGTAAAATATCCAAATATACAATCCAAATCTAAGAGTCTACAACATCTCACAGCAGCAAAATAATAAATAGTAGTAAGCACAGTCATTCAAAACACCAACTAGGAACAATCCAGTGAAACCTACCTAGCTACACTAGGGCGCTAGAACGTCTCCTCGACAGGGACGGGCTCCTCCTCAATCTCAGGGTCGCAACAATCGTTGACACCTAGCTCGTAGAAGGTCGGGCAAAAATCCTCAGGATCCTCTGGAAAAAATATATCCAGTCAGGACTGGAGCAAAGTACATAACTCTCAAAGCAACTCCAAATACATAGTAAGGTGTATATGACTAGCAATAGAAAAGAATACAAGATGCATAGGAAAGTAAATACATGGTAGAACTGATAAAGTAACTGCAATGTAAAACTGGGGAACAATACAAGTAGTAGAGAAGTAACTGCATGTGAGAAAATAGGAATACTAGCTAAGTGCCTTGAGCACAAGTTCGTTATGTGATCGGCTTAGATTGTACATGAATAATCTACGATAACTCCGTTATGCTTGAGTTGCATAACCGACATACACATGAATAATGTTTGGCTTTGATCACATAACCAACTTTTACTCTCCTCTCCCACTAATACTCTTGGATCCAACCACGACACGCTACGTACATGATAAATAACTCGCGCACATGAAGGGAGAGCACACGAAGCATATGATAGTATATGAGAATTAATACCCGAAGCACAAGATAAAATATACGTGATAGAGTACCCGCTGAACACGGTAAGGGGGATAATATCTCATGACGGGATCCAACTAGTACCAGCTCATGAAACAATATGTCAGAATCAAGTATTATAGTTCTAGAACAGGTGATATATACGCTATCATGAAATACAAATAATCAGAGGTAGGTACTCGCCTAACGTCCTGAGCAACTAGTGAGGATCGAGATCCGGACTGGCGTCGCAAGGACCTATTACAAAAAGCAGAGTTAAACGGGGTTCTAAAGAGTTAAACGGATATAAAATAACTAAAAACAAGCTTCTAGGGTTATTCTAGGTCAAACGGGTCAAACCAGTGAAATCTGGGTCAAAAAGTCAACCCGAGGTCTAAAAAGTCAACTCTAGGTCAAAACTAGGTCAAACATTGACTTTTGTGGTCAATGGGGACAATTATGGTCAACTCTAGGTCAAACTAGGGTGCCCCTAAAATTTTAGGTCAAAACTAGCTCATTAAGCTAGTAAACCCTCAAACTCACCTCTTTGAGATACCGGGATACCCTCAGTATCCGATACCTCAAACTAAGCTATACACCCCGCATAAACCCACTAATGCATATACTAACACATATATATATATATATATATACACATATACATATAAACCCAATTCTAATCTCATTCCTAGGCAAACTCTCAATATCTCGCCCCGATACCCAATACCTTGAGTATCTCAAGGTATTGAGATACCTTGTTATCTCAAGGTATTGAGATAACTTACCTACCCATCTCTAACACTAACTAACTAACTATATATATATATAGGCAAATATATATATCTAAACACATGTATATATCTATTTACATATCTATATATATATCACACATACATATATACATATTTATACCCATCTATACATATCTCTCTCTCTCTCTCTCTCTCTCTCTCTCTATATATATATATATATATATATATATATATATATATATATATATATATATATATATAGAGAGAGAGAGAGAGAGAGAGAGAGAGAGAGAGAGAGAGAGATAAGCATAGGTATATATATATATAGCTCACTCACTGTTGCTGCTACTACCTACTGCTACTATGCCACAAGCCGCTGCTGCTGGTGGTCCATAGTTGTTGCTGCTGTTGCCCATGCTGCAAATGCTGTTGCTGGTAGCCTGCAGCTGCTCCATTTTGCTGCTGCTGCTGCTCCATAGATGCTGCTGCCACTACTCCATAGCTACTGCTGCCCCCCCCCCCCCCCATCTAGCTCACTCACACACACACCTCAACACGTATATAAGTATACACACACTTAGATACACACACACACATATATATATAAACACACATATGTATATATATATATATATAAACACACACATACACACACATATATATATAAACACACTCACACACACACACACACACACATATATATATATATATATATATATATATATATATATATATATATATATATATATATATATATAACACTAACATATATATACATACACACTTATACACACACACACACACACACACACACACACACACATATATATATATATATATATATATATATATATATATATATATATATATATATATATATATATAGGTATATGTATATATATATATATATGTATAGATATATATGTGTGTATATATATATATGTTTGTGTGTGTATATATACATATATATATATATAAATATACCTATATATATATATATATATATATATATATATATATATATATATATATATATATATGTATATAACCATACACTCACACACAAACACACAACACACTAACACCACCCACATCCACACCAAGACACGCACAACCACCCATATATATATATATATATATATATATATATATATATATATATATATATATAATATAACTTGAAAACTCTAGTACACACTCTCCGAAGCTAAACCAACCTGCGTACAAGCCCGAAACCTAGAAACCAAGTCGAAATGGCCATTTGGTCATTTCGACGAACACGTGAAGTGCGGTTCGCAATACCTCGTGAAACGCACACCAAACCTACTCGGAATCAACCCAAAATTTATCCACGAGTTCTAATCGATGTCTAAAACCTAGAAAAAATGCTAACACTCTGATTCTAGGTCCGTGGCAAAAACTCTCATGCATGTGGAACCCATGGCAACGAAAAACTCCCAAATCTCCCGAAACGCCCAAATCTCCGCGATACGATCTCACGTGTCCGAACGGGGACACGTACTTACCCTTAAGACACCCAAGCATATCTACCTAGGTCCGTCTAACCTAGGGCATCACCCAAAATTAGGCCAATCTCGGATTTTATCCAAAATTGACACAAAACCTAATGTCAAAGCCTCCAAACACAACCAAACAAGCTCTAACTTTCTCCCATGGGTAGCTCTAAGGTTTAGGAAGGTTTTAAACTACTAATTATACTATATTAGAGCAATCACTAAGAGAAAATTAGGGTTTACCTCTTGGGAGTTGGAATCCCAAGGCCAAAGTCTCCAAAACCCTAGAAATTACCACCCTCAAGCCTCCAAGCCTCCAAGCCAAGCCTCTACACTAAGTCTAGGCTCTACACACCTAGGTTAGGGAAAAATAGAGGGTTAGAATTTACATTAATGGAAGAAATAGATGAAGGAAGAGAAGAGGGGTGAAGAACTTACTTGAAATAGAGAAAATTGGAAGAAGGAAGAAGGAAGAAGAAGAGAATGAAGAAAAGAGTGAAGAAGAAGAAGAATGGAATGAAGGAATGGGGGTGTTCAGTCATGAAGAGTTAGGGTTAGGGGGACCAGCCATGTACATAGAAATAGGGTTTACATTTATCACAATGACTAAAATGCCCTCCATTTTAGTCAAGCTAAAATAGGATTTTCTTAAACCATTCTAACTATTCCAAAATACTCCAATTAACTAATTAAAAAAATAGTAACTATTCTAAACCCATAAATAAGTCTGACAAGGGTGTTGGTTGGGTCTGACATGGGTCCACTAGGGTCTGACACGGGTCCAGACTAGCCAAAACCCTAAAACAACCAATAAAAATAATACAACCAACTAATTAAATATAAATACAATTATTTATGAACAATACACAATTTACCAAATAAATAAAAAAAGAAAATCCTATTTTCTAGAATTGGGTAGTGACAAGCCTACCCTCCTTAAAATAATTTTGTCCTCGAAATTAAAAGACGAAACTAGGACAGGAATGCATGAAAAAGAAAGAACCATACCTCTGGGCTCGAAAAGATAAGGGTATCACTCGCGCATTTTATTCTCCCTCTTTCAGGTTGACTCACCTGGAGAGTGATGCCTCCACGCGACGCGAACCAAGGGAATAGTCTGGTTCCTCAACACCTTCTCCCGCCGATCCAGAATCTCCACCGGCTGCTCTGGATAGCTAAGAGTAGGGCCCACCGCGATCTTTGATTGATCGAATACGTGACTGGGATCCGCCATGTACCGTCTCAACTGCGATATATAGAACACATCATGAACTCCCTCTAGCGTAGGAGGCAAATCTAGCCTATACGCCACAGAGCCGATCCTCTCAAGGATGCTGAAGGGTCCGACGAAACGTGGGCTAAGCTTCCCGCCTCCACCGAAGCGAATAGTGCCCCGCGTCGGAGAAATCCTCAGGAACACCAGATTACCAACCTAGCACAAACAAGGTCTCAGCTCTTAATCTAAAATAAGCAATCACAAGCAAACGCAAGATCAAAATCTAGATTCTAAGCTATACCTCAAACTCCCAAGGTCTCCGGTGGCTATCGGCCCAATGTCGCTGCCTGTCCTGCGCCACCCGAAGTCTATCTCTAATGAGCTTGACCTTCTCCGCCGCATCCACCACCATCTTCGGGCCAAGCAAAGCTCTCTCACCTACATCATCCCATGATAATGGAGTACGACACCTCCGTCCATACAACGCCTCGAATGGTAACATCTCGATACTGGCTTGGTAGCTGTTGTTGTAAGAAAACTCTACCAAGTGCAAGTGATCCTCCCATGAGCCTCTGAAATTCAGAACACAAGTGCAAAGCATGTCCTCGAGGGTCTGAATGGTCCTTTCTGACTGACCGTCTGTCTGTGGGTGAGTTATAATTTTTGAGTTATAATTTTTTTTAACCTCTCGATGCATGCAAGTTTTTGCCACGGGCCTAGAATATATATATATATATATATATATATATATATATATGTGTGTGTGTGTGTGTGTGTGTGTGTGTGTTTGTTTATATATATATACATATATGTGTTTATATATATATATATATATATATATATATATGTGAGTGTATGTATCTATATATGTGTAGGCCCGTGGCAAAAACTTGCATGCATGTGGAACCAACGGCGACAAAAAACCCCCAAATCGCCCGAAACGTCCAAATCTTCACGATACGATCTCACATGTCCGAACGGGGACACGTACTTATCCTCAAGACATCCAAACACGTCTACCTAGGTCCGTCTAACCTAGGACTTCACCTAAAATTGGGCCAATCTCGAATTTCACCCAAAATTGACACAAAACATAATGTCAAAGTCTCCAAACACAACCAAACAAGCTCTAACTTCCTCCCATGGATAGCTCTAAGGTCTAGGAAGCTTCTAAAGTACTAATTATACTATATTAGAGCAATCACTAAGAGAAAAGTTAGGGTTTACCTCTTGGGAGTTGGAATCCCAAGGCCAAAGTCTCCAAAATCCTATAAATCACCACCCTCAAGCCTCCAAGCCAAGCCTCTACACTAAGTCTAGGCTCTACACACCTAGGTTAGGGAAAAATAGAGGGTTAGGGTTTACATTAATGGAAGAAATAGATGAAGAAAGAGAAGAGGGGTGAAGAACTTACTTGAAATGGAGAAAATTGGAAGAAGAAAGAAGAAGAGAATGGAGAAAAGAGTGAAGAAGAAGAAGAAGAAGAAGAAGAAGAATGGAATGAGGGAATGGGGGTGTTCGGTCATGAAGAGTTAGGGTTAGGGGGGCCGACCATGTACATAGAAATAGGGTTTACATTTATCACAATGACTAAAATGCCCTCCATTTTAGTCATGCTAAAATAGGGTTTCCTTAAACCATTCTAACTAATCCAAAATACTCTAATTAACTAATTAAAAATATAATAACTATTCTAAACCCATAAATAAGTCTGGCAAGGGTGTTGGTTGGGTCTGACATGGGTCCACTAGGGTCTCACATAGGTCCAGGCTAGCCAAAACCCTAAAACAACCAATAAAAATAATACAACCAACTAATTAAATATAAATACAATTATTTACGATCAATACACAATTTACCAAATAAAAAAAATCCTGTTTTCTAGAATTGGGTAGTGACAACCGGATCGGTGCCAGTGCTCCAGTGATTGTCCGCAGGAACTTAGACCTTGTGCACAAGTTGTCCGTGATCAGCGTGATCTACTATATTATCAATTCAGGACAATTTCAGGCATAAAACAGTAACATGGAAAGATCTACTTTTGCATAGTCTTCCTGTTCAGTTTATTGCTTGGCGGGATGAGTTCTATATATAGCACAATTTATAGAAGAAGTATACATTCTAACTTGAAATATATGCATATGATGAACATTCTAAACGAACTAGCATGCAATAAGATAACCGTTCACAAGTTTGATTGACAAGCATAAAGTAGTCCAAGTCTATTTCTTCTTATCTTGACATCTTTTAGTTATTATTTGGTATTGTTTTATCGAGACAAGCAAGAATACAAGATTTTAGAAGTGAAGACTTGGAAGAAGGGTCAACTGAAAAAAATATAAGCCACTCACAAGTTGGTTGGAGAAGGAAAGAAAAAAGGTGCTTTAAGACTCCGTTCGCACGTCGCCTTCTACTCGTTCACCTGCATTGCCACGAACAGCTGATCAATACCTCTTCTACTCTTCCCAATCTCAGAATTGAAGTACAGTTCAACGAATGAAAATAATAAAATTTATCAAAACCGTTCAAGAAAATGCAACAAATCTGAAAACCAACACAAAGCATGAAAGCAACAAAGCGACAGCAAAAACTAGGCAAGAAAACTTGCAGCGGAGATGTCCCTCTTGACTCTGCCGCTAAGTCGATCCTGGGGGCACGGTCCACTGAATATGAAAATTAATTTCAAAGAAGTAAATCCATCACGAGGATGAGTTCTTGATTCAATCTATCTCGATCGAACGATACCGACTTGTATTTCTTAGCCGCGCTCCCCGAATAGGGGGAACGGGGCACCACAGTGACGATGTTACGTGGCAACACTCCTGGGATGAGTAGTTCCAGGCCTAATAGTACTCCCTCGTCCATCATTCCTCCTGCTGACAAAACCATAGAGACAGATGAGCATATGGAGGAGGTCGAGCCAACGTCATCCCAGCATCAGCTAGATCCTCCATGCGCACCTCCGGAGGAGACGAGGACAGAGATTTGGGCAGACGGTACAAAGTAAGTCAATTAGATGGTTTAGCATCAAATATATCGTGTATTTATTTATTCATCATATATTAACTTTTTCGATAAAAATAATTATCTCTGTATAGATATCGTCCCTCGTCGGTACAGAGATGCCTGGGCCTCTTTCTGAGGAACAACTATGGTGGCCCTTGGATCAACTACTCTGATGCTCCGGAGGAGAGGAAGGCATTCTGGTTTGTGCACTTCAAGGTAAAAGTATATTATATCAATCATCTAATTTATGCATATTATATAACTTACTAAATTACTTATTGTAGCAAACGTATTTCTATCCACCGCAGCGGGCCGAGTTGATCGAGCAGATATTTTCTGCCGTTGCCGCCAAGCTGATCTGTGATGCTCTGGATGACCAGAAGGCTCGTGATCACGAAGGAAAACCGGTCCAAGGTTGGATCACGCTGAGCAGTGGACTGCGATGAGGGCTATATTCGACGATCCGAGGTACAAGGAAAGGTCTGCGAAGGCCAAGGCGGCTAGGCAGAAGTCAGCAAAGTGGTGTGGTGGCTCGATTCCGATGACGGAACATTTTCGTCGTTTGGTATATTTTTTATTTAAGATATATTATTTTAATACAAGTACGATAAAATGGTAGTAGGATAAAATATTTAATTTTAGTACTAAATAATATATTTTTAACAGGTACAGAGGGGTGAAGATGCAAACATGGTGACCGTCTTCCTGGCCACCCATCGAAGGGGGGAATCTCATTGATGAGAGGGCCTCGCAGACCTATGTAATCATTACTTTACTTTATGTTAATTTTAATATAACTTAGGCAATTATCGAGTATCCAAACTTTTCTAGGCCGAGCATCTTAGGCTGCGTGAGCGGGCGACTGCTAGTGCACCTACAGCGGGAGAGGCTGGTACTTCCTCGCAGCCCTCTCCAGCTCCGTCGGCGGACGAGCTGTAGGTGACTGCCGTTGGTGGTCTCCAGAGGGGTACGTTCTACGGTACAGGATCCTATGGCACTCTTGTTGCGACGCAGTCATCTAGGGCCTCCACAGCAAGTGCGCATTCGCCACAGCCCTCGCAGTCGTCTGCCCGAGTCCAGGAGACCGTTGACCATCAAATTGCGTCTCTCCGTGACGAGTTGCTGCGAAGGATGGAGGAGCAGCCCCTGTCCCAGCCGCAGGCGGATAATGCGACGCTCATCGCACGATTTGATATGCTCGAGCGCAGCATCATGGAGCTCCAGGATATGACAACTGATCTTAGAGCATCGATAGAGCGCAGCGTGACGGAACTGCAGGCATCACAGCTATCCATGGGCGAGAGGCTGACGATGATGCATGATTCAATGGTTCATAGCAGTACGAGACTGTTATCTACCTTGGATTCATACAACCATCGACTAGCAGAGTTGGAGAAGATACGTCCTCCTGGTGCACCTTCATCGACACAGACTCCAACGACGTCACTGCCTTCTCCATCGACATCAGTATCGATTTCACGGGAGCAGTATGATCTGTTCTTATCCATGATGCGCGTCGGTGGTCATCCTCCTACAGATCCGCAGTAGTCCTAGTTAGGACCGTTTATTCATTGTTTGTGTTTCAGACCTATGATATTTGGTCATTTATGAATATTCTTTATTTTTGAGGCATTCAGACATTATTTCTTGTATTCTTTAGGACGAGACTTTCAGACTCAGTTGTGTGAATATTTGTTGTATTTTTTACGACTAGATTTTGTCCTTACTCGGTTTGTAATCTCAATATTTTGTTTTCTTTAAATTTTACTATATTATTTATATTAAATGTATGTTAATTTATCGGTGTTGAGTGTTCAACAGAAGGGGGTCGGCGAACCCAGCAAATTCAACGGAGGGTTTCTCCTGGTCTATTTGTACAAATTGTGAATTCATAAACTACAAGAAGAATGGTTTGGAAATAATTCAATATTCATTTTTTTTATTTTTTTTCACTGTAACTTTAGCGACATTTTTAGCGACGTTTACATACGTCGCTAAATATGTTGCTGAATACGTCGCTATAGACGTTGCTATCCACGTTGCTAAACACGTCGCTGTCAGTCGCAAATTGCTGACATGGTAGTATTGCCAGGTCAATATAACGTTGCTAAATGAGTCGCACAACGTCGCTAAAAAGAAAAAACTTATCGATATATAGCGACAAACTAAACGTCGCTAATTTAGCAACGTTGCGTCGCTACACGTCGCTAATATAGCGACGCATTTACGTCGCTAGAAAACGTCGAAATAACGACATTTTGCAATATTTTTCCGGTCAACGACTAGCTTAAAGGCGACTTCAACGTAACGTTGCTACAGGCGTCGCTAAAATTATTTAGAGACATTTTTTGGCCATTTAGCGACGTTTCGAGACGTCGCTAATTTGACTTATTCTGGTAGTGCCATAAAGTCCAAAGGAACATTCAAACAAAGCCAGTCCAATAAAGCGTGTTCAAGGGGCTGCATGTGCGCATAAGGATCAAGGCCGCATGGGGATCAGCTGCCGCATAGAATCAGTTTTTGCATAGGTCTAGGCCACATAGAATCAGTTGCCGCATAGAAATTGGGCCGCATGGCCGCATAGTCACTGACCACAGAGGTCGCATGGGCTCAAGGTCGCATGACCGCATGAGTTCAGACCGTATGGCCGCATGAGTTCAGGCCCATGGCCGCATGGTCGCCGACCGTAAAGATTGCATGAGCTTAAGGCCGCATGGCAGCATGAGTTCAGACCGCATTACCGCATGAGTTCAGGCCGCATGGTCGCTAACCGCAGAGGTCGCATGAGCTCAAGGCCGCATGACCGCATGAGTTCAGACCGTATGGCCGCATGATCGCTGACCGTAGAGATCGCATGAGCTCAAGGCCGCATACGCTCACTTACCGCATATGGGTCAAGGCCGCATGGATCTCTCGGCCGCATGGGACTTCGTCTTCTCCTTACAACAAGTTCAGCCATGGCGAGAACTCCTAAAATCAAAAATAAAATTTTTTCATAAAAACTTTATTTTAACTCCGAATTGAGTGAACCAAAAGCCAAAACGCTCGAAATGAAGTGCTCCATCCATCCCAAAACTATTTTTCAAAAATACTATATTTTAGTAGATCAAAACTACCAAAAACTCAAGAAACCCATGAAAATTCTAAACTTAGAATGTAGATCTACTCAAATACATCCATTAAAACCGAAAATCCCAAGTACTAAAAGTGTGTAGAATCATCATGAGCACATAATAGACTAATAAAATGTAAGAAAAAACAAGCATCGAAAATCAAGAGATTTCTCCATGTGGTGCAAGGTATACTTTCCTAAATGAAGGAAGAAGAGAAAATAGAGAGAATGGGAGAAGAGAGAGAAATATGTTGAGTTTTATAGTTAGGGTTTGAGGTTTAGACCATGGATTCAACTCACGATGAACCAACCCAACAATTAAACCATGGGTCTAATTGAACCAAAGAATGGGTGTAATCTCCATACATCCAACATAATTATCATGCAAGCAAGAAACACTCTAAGCAAAAAATAAATACAAGCAAGAAATAAATATATCCCAAAATATATATTTCGGAAACGGGGAGTGACATCAATACCGATTTAGTCCAAAAAAAAATTATCGATTCATGAATTAATTGGTTGAACTGACCTGTCCAATCCAATTTTTAAAACACAGGACATACGAAAATAGTCCCATTTGGCAACTGGCTAGCCCTAGCCCATTATCATCTCGAGTGGATAGCATCTCAGACTCAGAGTTTTATCTCAGTAGCTCTACTCCAACAACTTCCAGAAACTTCTAAATGCAACAATAATAGGCTAATTCTATAGGCACTTCCAAAATTACTTAGGACAACCCATTACTTCAGGACAGTCCAGGTTTTAAAAAAAATTACTCAGGACAGCTCCAAATTTATTCAGAACAGTCCAACTCTCCCCTCTCTCCAACCCCAAACCCTAACCCCAACCTCAATCGCCGGAGGAAGAGGAGGAGGCGTGGGAGGAGGCGGAGGCGGGAGGAGGAGGAGGAGGAGGAGGAGGAGGGAGGAGGCGGAGGAGGAGGAGGAGGAGGAGGCGGATCCCAATCTATCGTCCTTCAGGAAGGACTGTCAAAAAATTTTACAGTCATAATTTGTTAGTACTGTCAAAATTTGACAGTCCTAAAAAATATTGGACTAGCAAGGAGGAAGGACTGTCAAAATCTTTGACAGTCATAATTTGTTATGACTGTCAAAATTTGATAGTCCTAAAAAAAATGGACTAGTCTAAAACAATTTTTTCGATGATAAAATTATAAATAACTAAAACTAAAATTTGTACTACTATAAGTAGTTTTTGGAATCCCTTTACAATTAGCCCAATAATAAGTAATCCCTCAAACAAAGAACGGAAAATTTACTGTAGCGAAATAAATTTATATTAAATTTATGCAAACGAAACAAGTTTGCAAAATTTTTAAAAAAAGACAGAGTCCGCCAACAGTGTTGGCGAAAAACACAATTGTTGTACACGTAGGCAAAAAAGAAAAATTTAAAGTGGGGCCCACAAGCCAATTTCAGCTAACACTGTTGGCTGAAATTGGCTCCCCCCAATTTCAGCCAACTCTGTTGGCGGAAATTGGGTAGGGGGCCCACTTGGTTCGGTTTGTTTGGGTTTGTTTGGTTGGTTTATTTTAATTAGTTATGTTTTAGTTTTATTTATTTAGTTTTGTTTCTTAATTAGATTTAAGAAAATATATTTTAACGAAATAAAATTAAATTATTGTAAGGAAAAATTTAGAAATATTTTTTTCGGAAATTTGCTTCCACAACATCAAAATTTGTATAAATTCTATCTACAGCATAAAAGGTTAAAAAATTATGAAAAAAGCATCAATTGGGCATTTATATTTTTTAATATTATATTTCTATCGTTAATTTTTTTTGCTGTTAACAGACGTTAGAAAAATAATATTAATAAAAATCTGCCGTAAAAATATTACGTCTGCCGTCGAGCAGAAATTTTTTTCTTTTCTTTCTTTAATTTCTGCTGTGTCCACTTACAAATGAAAAAAGCTTTTTTCTATGTTGTACTCCTCTCTCTCCTCCCCCACGAGACATGTCTCTTCTTTTTTGGCTGAAATAAAAAAACTAAATAAAAAATGTTGGCTGAAATTGTTGGCTAAAAAAACTAAACAAAAAAACTAAATCCAAAACAAAACCAAATAATCAAACAAAACCAACCAAAAAAACCAACCAAAAAAAACCAACCCAAACCATCCAACCGAACCCGTGGGCCTCCCACCCAAGGTTTGGTTTGATTATTTATTTTGTTTTATTAGTTTTTTTCATAGTAGACATAAAATAATTAATTTAAATTTTCCTAATTTTTTTTTGGAGGTCGAAACATCTTTTTAAATCCGTGGGCCCCCACATCCAATATAAATTTATTTCACTACAGTAAATTTTAAATATTCGAAATAAAATTACCGAAAGTAAATTTGGAGGTCGAAACATCGTTTTTTTGCGATTCTGAAAATTTTCGAAGTCTGTTAAACGGTGAAACGGTTTATTCCGTAGTACTTTTTCATACGATCATTTTGGCACAAAGTGGGCCTTGTTTCGATCTCCCAGTCAAAAGTTATGATACTTTAAAGTTTTAAAATTTATATTTTTGCCTGTAACATATGCGTCTTACTTCGGATAAATTTTTTTTCTACATGATTTGTGTTACTCTCGTCGAAAACATACAAATCGACTTATTATTTAACGAAAAACTATTTCAAAACAAATAGTTATGGCCGCTCGAAATCTGCTCGACGGCAGACGTAATATTCTTACGGCAGATTTTTATTAATATTATTTTTTTTAAGTCTGTTAACAGCAAAAAAATTAACGATAGAAATATAATATTAAGAAATATAAATGTCCAATTGATGCTTTTTTCATAATTTTTTAAACTTTTATGTTGTAGATGGAATTTATACAAATTTTTATGCTGTGGAAGCAAACTTTCCAAACAAATATTTCTAAATTTTTTCAATTTATTTTAATTTTATTTCGTTAAAATATATTTTCTTAAATCTAATTAAGAAACATAACTAAATAAATAAAACTAAAACATAACTAATTAAAACAAACCCAAACAAACCGAACCGAACCAAGTGGGCCCCCACACCCAATTTTCGCCAACATGCTGAAATTGTAGGGAGTGTTGGCGGAAATTGGCTTGTGGACCCCACTTTAATTTTTTTTTTGCCTACGTGTACAGCAGTTGTGTTTTCCGCCAACACTGTTGGCGGACTCTGTCTTTTTTTTAAAAAATTTGTAAACTTTTTCGTTTGTATAAATTTAGTATAAATTTATTTCGTTACAATAAATTTTCTGAACAAAGAATACATTTTCCACTTGACAGCTTTGCCCTCCCTTCTAGAACCTCCCATTCAGAAGAAACAACAATCCTTCCTTTGCCCTTGCATTATTTTACACACCACTACCAATCGCACTCTCCCCTCTGGTGTTTTCCCAGACGAATCACCATTCACCAAGTACCGATGCACCAAAAATATCTTGGTGGTACCTGCCATTGTTGCGAGTCCTGAACACTTCAAATTTCAGAAGAATTCTCGTTGCTCAAGTAAAAATCCCATACTTGTGATCATATCCCATTGCTCAAGTCGAAAGTTCCAGCTTCCTTCAAAACCATCTCCACTTCATTGATCAGACCCCTTTCTCAAGCCAAAATCCCAACTTTCTTCCAAAGCCCATCTTCACTTCATTGCTCAAGACCAAGTTTCATCTCCTTCAAAACCCACGCCCAACTCGTTGTTTCTCAAGTAAAATCCCAGCATTCCTTCAAAACCGAGCTCCACTTCATAGTCTTTGCTGATCAAATCCCATTGCTCACTTCAAACTTCCAGCTTTCCTTCAAAACCCACCTCCACTTCATCGATCAAACCCCACTGGTCAAGTCAAAACCCTAGCTTCTCTTCAAAACCCACCTCCAATCCACTGATCAGATCCCAGTTGTCACATCAAGATCCCAGCTTTCCTTCAAAACCCACCTCCAACTCATCGACCAACTCCCATTTCTCGCATCAAAATCTCAACTTTCCTCAAAACTCGCCAATGGATCTCCACTTCAAGCAAGTGAAGGAGGAGCATCCAGGAGCTGGATCCTCCTCCTCCTCCTCCTCCTCCTCTGCCGATTTCCCGGAAGTCGCCCCTCAGCCCATGGAGGGCCTGCACGACCCCGGGCCTCCGCCTTTCCTTACCAAGTCCTACGAGATGGTGGACGATCCGAGCACCGATCGGGTGGTCATGTGGGGCACCAACAGTAACAGCTTCGTTGTATGCAATCCTTTCGCTTTTTCCATGACCCTGCTTCCGAAATACTTCAAGCATAATAACTTCTCCAGCTTTGTCAGGCAGCTCAATACCTATGTAAGTATAAAATCTTGACATGTTTATGTTAAGGATTAGTAACTTCCTCTTAATGTTGTTAGCAATAGTTAAATCTTCTTTCTGTTTCTTTCAGCAATTATGCAACTAAAATAAAAATGAGTTCAGAGTTACCGGCCTATGGGAAAGTCGTGCTGAACGCACTGCCTTAAGAGTTGATCCGAGGTCTATGTGCGAGGTCTATGTGCAGACTGTTCTCAGATGCTCCCAGTGGTAAAACCCCCAGTACTACCGGCTTCTCGTTGTCGCACACAACTTCGAGAGATGCGACCCGAACTTAGCCTTGCCCAGAACGAAACACGGACGAGTGGAGGTGGAACAGATGTTTGCTTTTGATTTTTGGATCAAAGGAAGAGTGCACTTTTGAAGGCTTTTTTTTCTATATATCTCTAACTTATCAATTGAGAGGAGGGTGGTATAAATAGGTTTATCAACCTCAACTAAAGGCTAAATATTAGCAACAATCCATGAGTCATCCTCCCATGAAGGAGCCAACATGAAAAACAAGTGGCTAAGAATAGTTCAAGAGGAAGAATAGGTTGAGGAAAAGGTGGATCAAGAGCATGTCTTGAGGAACTTGGGATTGCTATCTATGTGTGAGAACACATAGTCAACAATCCCCCCCCCAAAACCAAGTTCTGAAAACATAGATAACAAGGAGTGCGAATAGAGGATTTCTGGGCAAGTATATACTATGCATAGATGAGATGGACTACAGCCTTGAATCTCACGTAGTGACTATTGTCTTTGTCTGAAGAAGTGCTTGATGGACTATGCCTTGAATCAGACTTCTTGAATCAGATTCAGAGAATATCACACATAGCACGCTAGAGGTTCTTGGGTCTATCGGGGCGGCGCTTTGATTGGCCATGCGCACTTTTTCCATATTCATGAGAGTTGTCTGGGGTCGCCCTGACCCATAGTCGCGGCCTTCACGACCTCTCATATAGGTAAGTCCTCAAGGGTTGGTGATAGGTATCAACCCTGCATATAATGCTTGGACTTATTAAGAGTTTGAAACTCATCCTGACCATATCACACCGGAACACTGTCACCATAGGGATAGAATATCATTGTACAACCTCGTACAGCCACTTGGGCATTAGTTTATGAGAGTTTAATCTCTGAGTCAGTGTTCCATAATAGTCACCGAAGTTCAGCTTGTTTCTACCCATTGAACCGGCTTCTTGGGATCTCCAGTCAGACTCGGTTGGGTTGCCACTGCTGGTGATATACTTATGGGCTTAACCCTATCCCCCTCGATGATTCTAGGATCAATGTCCTAGACAGACCCTTTGTCAAGTGGTCTGCAAGGTTCTTTTCTGACTTTATATAGTCAAGAACCACATATTTGCCTAATAGGCACTTGATTGACTTGAAGCGCAGCTGCAGGTGCCTGTTCATCTTAGCATTCACAGAATCATGTTTTAGTAGTTCTATAATAGATTTATTATCACAATTTATAGAAACAGCAGGAACAGGAATATGAGCAACAGGTATTTGCATAATCAAATTTCTAAGCCATTCAGCTTCTGTACAAGTAGTATCCAAAGCTATCATTTCAGAATCCATTGTACTCCTAGCTATGATAGTTTGTTTACATGAGCCCCAGGAGATTGCAGCTCCTCCTAGAGTAAACACATATCCAGTAGTGGATTTAACATCATGTGAGTCAGTAACCCAGTTTGCATCTGAATAACCTTCTATGATATCTGGGTGTCTAGAATAATGAAGTCTATAATCTATAGTACCCTTAAGATATCTAAATACTCTTTCTAATGCTGACCAATGTGATTGGTTTGGGTTACTGGTATATCTACTCAGTCTTCCAACGGCAAATGCGATATCAGGTCGGGTTCTATTCGTTATATACATAAGAGAACCTATCATCTGAGAGTATTTATGTTGTTCTACAGGTGAACCTTCATTCTTCTTGAGAATGATACTGCTGTCAAAAGGAGTAGGAGCAGGTTTCTTATCAAAGTACTGAAATTTTTTCAACATTTTCTCAATAGAATGTACTAAGGATAGAGTATAACCCTCTTTGGATTTAGACACTTGCATTCCTAGAATCAGGTTGGCTTTACCTAGGTCTTTCATGTCAAACTTGCTAGATAAATAATCTTTAGTATTATTTATCAACTCAAGTTTTGATCCTAAAATGAGGATGTCATCTACATACAAGCATAAAATGACACAACTTTCATCAATGTTTTTAGAGTATATACATTTGTCATACTCATTTGGCAAGAAACCAAATTCTAGAATCACTTTATCAAATTTGCTGTGCCATTGCTTGGGAGCTTGCTTTAGGCCATAAAGTGATTTTACTAATCTGCAAACTTTCTTTTCTTGACCTTTAGCAATAAAACCTTCAGGTTGCTCCATATAGATTTCTTCCTCTAGATCTCCATTCAAAAATGCTGTTTTTACATCCATTTGATGAATTAGCATGTTATGAATGGATGCTAAAGCTAGAAGTGTTCTGATAGAGGCAATCCTAGCTACAGGAGAGTAGGTATCAAAGTAATCTAATCCCTTTTTCTGAGTGAAACCCTTGGCTACTAATCTAGCTTTGTATTTCTCTATAGTACCATCAGCTCTAAGTTTTCTTTTGAAGATCCACTTACAACCTATGGGTTTACTACCTAAGGGTAGGTCTGCTAAATACCAAGTACTATTCTCCATGATGGAGTTGTACTCATTGTTGATGGCTTCTTTCCAGAAAGGTGCATCAGGAGAGGATATTGCTTCTTCGTAAGTTGTGGGATCACCCTCTATCAAATAAGTAAAGAAACCTTCCCCTAAGTTTCTTTCAATCCTTCCTCTTTTACTTCTTCTAGGTTCTAAGTCTTGTTCAGGTTGTGAACTATATGGCTGAAAATTGGAACTAGTAGAAGGAGCAAGAAAAGAGCTGGTGGGGTTGGAGAAAATTCTATTCTTAAAAGGAAATATATTCTCAAAGTAAACTGCATCTCTAGCTTCTATAATGGTATTGTTAGAGATTTCATTTACTTCAGAATGGGTCACTAAAAATCTATTGGCATTGCTATCTGAGGCATATCCTATAAACACAGAATCTACTGTCTTAGGTCCAATCTTTCTCTTTTTAGGTTCAGGAATTCCTACTTTTGCTAGACATCCCCACACTTTGAGATAATGGACTCTAGGAGTTCTACCTTTCCATAGTTCATAGGGAGTCTTATCCTTTGATTTACTAGGGATCCTATTTAGGATGTAACAGGCTGTTAATAAGGCTTCTCCCCATAAATTATCAGGAGCACCTGAGCTGAGAAGCATGGCATTTACCATGTCTAACAGAGTGCGATTCTTCCTTTCAGCAACTCCGTTGGATTGTGGTGAATAAGGAGCAGTCACCTCATGAATTATTCCGTGTTCTTCACAGAAGTTAGTCATATCGTTTGAGGTATACTCTCCGCCACGATCAGATCTAATGATCTTGATCTTTTTCTCTAATTGGTTCTCAACTTCAGATTTATAAACCTTGAATCTATCTAGAACTTCATCTTTGGTTTTGAGAAGGTAGGTGTAGCAATACTTTGAACAATCATCTATAAAGGTGACAAAGTATTTCCTACCTCCTCGGGTCAAGATCCTATTTGAATCACAAACATCACTATGAACTAGTTCTAGAAGGTCAGAATTCCTTTCTACAGATTTGAAAGGTAGTCTAGCATGTTTTGCTTGAACACAAATCTCACATTTGTGTTTATTATTTAAGAAGAAGTTTCACCCTCATCATCAGAACCATCAACACCAGCAAAACCATAGACCTAGAAATTTCAGTCAGACTCAGGATCAACTCTTAGATTGTTAGCAATAGTTAAATCTTCTTTCTGTTTCTTTCAGCAATTATGCAACTAAAATAAAAATGAGTTCAGAGTTACCGGCCTATGGGAAAGTCGTGCTGAACGCACTGCCCTAAGAGTTGATCCGAGGTCTATGTGCAGACTGTTCTCAGATGCTCCCAGTGGTAAAACCCCTAGTACTACCGGCTTCTCGTTGTCGCACACAACTTCGAGAGATGCGACCCGAACTTAGCCTTGCCCAGAACGAAACACGGACGAGTGGAGGTGGAACAGATGTTTGCTTTTGATTTTTGGATCAAAGGAAGAGTGCACTTTTGAAGGCTTTTTTTCTATATATCTCTAACTTTTCAATTGAGAGGAGGGTGGTATAAATAGGTTTATCAACCTCAACTAAAGGCTAAATATTAGCAACAATCCATGAGTCATCCTCCCATGAAGGAGCCAACATGAAAAACAAGTGGCTAAGAATAGTTCAAGAGGAAGAATAGGTTGAGGAAAAGGTGGATCAAGAGCATGTCTTGAGGAACTTGGGATTGCTATCTATGTGTGAGAACACATAGTCAACAAATGTTTGTACTGATTTTATTTGCAAACATGACTTGAACAATATAGCATGTGTAACGACAATTGTTATGTCTTACCTCTTCTTATAGACTAGACTATTTTATAGTCTCGGGAATCTTCAGGTGCTCCTTGGTTATATAAGATTAAGCTGCGTAACCAAAAGGTAGATATACCTACTTGCCAACTGACCATCTAGGTTTTATGGTATAACCCTTGCATGCTCATAACTATGTAGCAAGATAGAGGGTTAATATCAGGTTGACAATTGTCATAAAGATTTTGCCAATTCCTTTTTGGACCTTTCTTATCCTTCATATCGACCCCATGCATTATGGTCTAAGAAAGTTGGGAGGATTAAAACTTTGTGATGGATTTACCTTTTCTAGATACAACAACGACAACAAAGCCTTTATGCCAAATTTTTAGGGTCGACTAAATTTGAATCATTTCTTCTATTCATCTCTGTTAAGAGTTATCTCCTCTGTAACACTAACAAAAATCATATCCTTGTTCAAAACATCAATATATGTTCTTTTAGGCCTAACTCTAGTCATAAGGGTTCCTTTAACTACTATGTGATTGTTCCTCTCTATCGAAACATCTATATCGGAACAGTTTATTGTTGCGCATGTCCAAACCACCTAAGACGGTTTTCTCTATCCTCTTCTCAATTTGCACCGCCTCCAACTTCCCACGAATATGCTCGCTTCTTATCCTATATTTTAATTTATTTCGATCATCCATCTTAGCAATCTTATTTCTGGCTACATTATTTTAATGAAATGTTGTTCTTACTTGCATAACACTTCGATCCATAAAGCACGACTGGTTTTTGTAGCTGTCTTATAAAAAATTCCTTTCAACTTCAAATGTATCATGTACATAAAGTACTCCAAAAGTCCTCAATTTCTTCATGACGATGAATTATTGATCCTAAATATTGGAAAATATCACTCCTAGGTATCTCTTTTACATCTATATGTAACTCCCCTCATTTATCTTTCTAGTTATTTATTTTCTATGTGCCTGTAAAGTGGAGGACTGAGAGTTATTCTTCTTTGGACAAGGAGATAGTTTCCCATTTTTGAATGCTTAATCCATTGACAATGACATCTCAAAATTTCGTTGTCCTGGATCATGGAATGCTCCTCAAGTCTTTCCTGGATCATGGAATGCTCCTCAAGTCTTTACCGGCAGTTGTTCAATTCCTATTATGTTCTGTAAATGTAAAAAAATGCTTAAATTGTTTAGTATGAAGGATACTAGTCCAGTTCTTGTACATATTAGATGAATAAAATTGTTACTTCCTGCTATTTTTCTATGATTGACAGGTAGGTACAATTATGTTGATTTCACATATTAGTCCCACTGGCTTTATTTCTTGTACCAAACTTGGGACACGAAGTTGTGTTCTGTTGTAACGAAAAAACAAAAAAGAAGTATGTTTTGTTACCTTGTGTCCTTCAAAGATGACAGGCAATAAGAAATAGAACAAAGAATAAATCCTAGAATAAAATACGATAAGAAACAATGATACTCTTGCATTTGAGTTGACAAGCTACCTGTTAGAATTACACTTGAGGTACATACTGCATTGATCTATTCAGTCTTATCTCGTTCTTTGACCATCTTAATCTCAGCTGAATTACCTGCAGTAAGATGTTGCTTTTTGTCGTCAGACAGGACAAAGTATATGGTAACTGTTACAAGTTTGCAACTTTTTTATATTCAGTACTTAATTCTGAATATACATATGAACTGGTGATTGTACAGTGGGGTGGATCCACTCTTGTGCATTAATTCTAAAGAAATAGCATTCCTTTATCCTGCTATTAATGTTATCTTCTGATACCAAATGGGACCTTTATCGGTCTATTTTATATTGTAGCTCTTCTTGCTGTTCAAAAAAGCTTCACTCGCTAAAACGGTAATGTGATGATAATTGAATTATCATATTTGTTGCTCTTTGTAAGAATAATATAGAAGAAGATGAAGAAAGATGAAGAAAGAAGATGGATATAGAGTAATGATATGCACTCTTGCATATGATATGAGTTGCTATAAACAATCACACCCTGGAGGTAAATAGTGTACTTTTTATCTTGATCTCCCATTCCATCTACCGAGTCCAACAATTGGACCGTTATGATCTTCAATGTGTTGTTCATTAGTTTTGACTAAATTGTTTGTCAGAAGGAGAATGTTGCTGGAAAAAAATATATCGAATCTCTAGTTCCTCTCAGCTTCCTCGATCGGTTGGTTAACTTGCAAGTTTGATTCACCAGGGCTTTAGAAAGGTGGATCCAGATCGATGGGAATTCGCTAACAAAGGATTTATGAGGGGCCAAAAGCATCTACTGAAAACTATAAAGAGGAGAAGGCCGGTCTCCCATGCTAATCAGGAGCACCAATCTCTCGCTCCATATGTCGGAGTCGGTCAGTTTGAACTGGACGGAGAAGTCGACAGGCTGAAGCACAACAAGAATGTTCTAGTGGAAGAGCTGGTGAGTCTCAGGCAGGAGCAGCAGAACACTAGAGCCCACCTCAGAGTAATGGAAGAGAGGATCCAAGTGACAGAACAGAGGCAACAGCAGACGATGACCTTCTTGGCTCGAGCGATGCAAAACCCCATCTTCCTGCAGCAATTGGTTCAGCAAAGGGGCAAAAGTAAGGAGCTGGAGGAAGCTGTTTCTAAGAAGAGGAGACGAGCGATAGATAGAACACCAGATCCTTCTGATGCTAAAACAAGTGGAAGTCGAGGATTTAATATCGACTATCAAGGATCGTTTGAGACCTTTGGCTACCAAGTCCCAGGGCTGGAGAGTCACACACTTGGAATGCAGGGGACTGGTATGACCAGCGACTACGGGAGACAAGAAGAGATGGATGTAGAGCTTAACGATGAATTCTGGGAGGAGTTGATTAGTGAAGGTATCAGTGAGGAGAGGAGCCATCTGGATTTCGGAGGAAGATGTGAGGAGGATGTGGACATGTTGACTGAGAGACTAGAGTATCTGAGTTCTAGTACTAGTGCCTAATTGATGGTAAAATATCTAGCAGAGCAGTAGCATATCCCTTCATCAATCTACGTATGTTTAGTTTGCATTATGGTTGACAGACTTAAACCATTTCTAATTTGTTTTGCTTTATTTTTACCTCCATCGATCGATCGTGCAGCAGATGAACAGGTTGGGTGGTCACATCGGGTTGTCCCAGTACTGTAGGAAGCACCAGATATCGTCTCTCCTTGACATTGTGCATACTGAACATTTTTTCTTCCGTCACTGAAAAATGGTCTCCTGTAGAATATGGATAGGATTGTTCTTATGATGTAATGTAGCATAATGTAGCATGATCTGTGTAGTCGTGCGACGAGTGACTTGAGCAGAAGGGAGAAGACAATGGCTTAGCCTATAGTGCCTCCTCCCTTGTTATTTTGCTTCAGGTTCCAGACCCAGGCCAAGCATTCTTATGTTAGTTATTTCCCTTCAAGGAGTTGTTGGATGGAACTTCAGAATTCTCAGCAGATTCACTTAAATTATGTATAAGTGTGATGGTGTAAATATGTATGCATGCAGTAGATGTAATATTTATTATACTATACTGCCTGGAAATATTCATCAGGATAATGTCATGATATTCTGGTGAAGTCTGAATCTTATGTTGAAATAGACTGTTCAAGTTGAAACCCAATGATTCGAGTGCTTTGCCACCACTCCCGTAATTGGTAAGAGTTTATTTGGTTGAGTCATGCTTCTTGTTATTATTATTAATAAAAGCAGCAACAAAACTTTTTGGTAACATAAGTTTCCATTTATTTATTTTTCGTGATAAGTTAGTTCATTTGTAGGACAATTTTTTGAGAGAAAATGTATTTTTTTCAAAAGTTACTCATTGTTATTGTTCTTTTTCTGTTTTTTGCAAGCAAGTGCTCCTCTGGGTTGTATCTAGTTTCTTGTTGAGCCCTAAAAAAGGGATTTGATAATGGAGTTGATAGTTTAGTGTCACATAGGATAGGAGGTGGGATCATGAATATAGATAATTAAGATTGGTTCATGTCTTAGATGAAATTTTTTTTTAAAGATAGGAGCACAGTATAATATCGTACATCATGGGCCAACTTTGGTTCGGGTCATACGTTTTCCAATAAGTGGTATCATAGTCCAATGTTACGGGATTGGTTTAAACGACTCTTATTGGTTCGAGACAGATTGTGTTGAAGGCGGAAAGACTAGAGACAACTACACAGATTTCAAAGGTGGGTCAGGCATGTCCAAGGTGAAGTAAGACGTTGTAGTTGGCACACAATGATGGTGTGACGTTGTGGTTGTCACACAATGGTTGTGTGACGTTGTCATTGGCACACATTCGTGGTGTGGATGAATATGTCGGTTTTGTTCTGTGGTCGAACAGATCGAGATAATATGTTGGATCTGGTTTCTAAGCCCTTAAAAAGAGGTGACAATAGAGTTGGTAATTTAGTTCAACAACAGTAGGTGTGAGATCATAAGGTATAGATAATTGGGATTGGTTCAAGTATTACATGAAATTTTTTTTTAAGACATATGCATAGTCCAATATCGCACCTTATGGACCAACTCTGGCTCAGATCACATCGTGATCCCAACATCCTCCGTGAATGGTATTGCATATTTATCCAATCCCTAGAAAACAAAACCAAGTGGCTAAATTGATTGCCAATTTCGGAAAGTCCTTTCTATTTTATGTTTATCTAACCAAAATATTGTAACTTGTAAAGCTATCTTGCATGATGCTAGTCCATTTCTTGTTTATTATAGGCTAGAGGGGGCATACATCTCATGGTGTGTATCGAGCCGATCTGGGCCAGTCCGTGGCCCCAGCTGACCAGGTTTGACCGGGCTCATCCCGAGAGGAGAGGCAGGCCGGGCCGGCCCGATCATAATTTATACGGATCCAGCTCGGCCAATGACCCGCTCAGGTGAGGACCGGGCCAAACCGGTCTGGGTTCGAACCGGTTCACGGTCGGGCCGGGACGGCCTGGTTAGTTTTTTTTATATATATTATATATAATATAAGTATATTATATATAATAATAACTTTTATAAGTTATTTGTTAGTAAATTTTTTTATATATACTTTCATATACAAAAAAAATCATAGGGGAGAATTTTTTAGATAAAATAGCATGTTCAGGAAAAGTCTGATATATTTTCAAAATGAGGGACAAAACGCCTCTAATCACTACGTATGACAAAGTGTTCAGAACAGAATGTTGTCCACGAATTTTGTTCAAATAATTGGGTGTGCACACCGAACCACTTGGTAAAATACTTTCAAACATTTTCCATTGCGTACCTCTGTCAGTCCCGTCGATTTGATATATGATTTGCTATATTTTTCTTTCGTTTACCCTTCCGTACAGACGTTCTCCGACAAGTGCGCAGACGGTGACTTTGGGGTGTCCGTTGCGTCGAACTAACGTTCACGAGTCGTAAATAGGTAAGTGCCTACGATTTTTCTTGATTTTAATATTCCTAACTTGGGGTACAACTAGATACTTCACTGCTCTAGGTAGAAACCATAATTAAAATATGAAAAACCAACGTAAATTATGTAGTATACGATTTTTTATACAAAAATTCAGTTCTGTCCACTTCTGTTCGCACACCCGTTCACACATGTTAAGCACATAGTTTATACACGGAACCTTCTGAAATAATTTCATATGTTACCCTCCTAGCATAATCTATAATTATTTCATGTTAGAAGTATGTTTACGTAGGTGGAAACCATGTAATATGTCGCTTTTTAATTAAATTCCAAAACAACGACACGATTTTGTGCGTGATATTTTATGTGTAAAAGTTTATCATTTCTGTCCAAAATATTCACAAACAAAACCTTAACTTCACTCTATAGAATTTCAATATTTTATTTCGTATTAATTTCATGCTAAAATATGGTGGATCATATTTTTGTCATAAAAACACTAAATTCCAGAACTGGAATTCAGTGCTAGAACGTGACAAATGCTATCATTTTATGTACAATTTTTTCTCGGAATGACACGAAAGTTTAGGCACATATTTAACACTAATAACCGATGCTAGGGAATATTTTAGATATTTATTTTTGTGTCCCTTAATAAGTGAGTTTAATTCAACATGTACGTTGATACATGAAACTGTCAAAATTATCGTAGAACGTATGGCGTGACATGTATTAGTTTATATTCTGCGTGACATATATTAGTTTATATTCTGATTTGGACCTTTAGTAACATGTTTTAACATGTTTTAATAATTTACAAATAGTTAGTAACCTATAGGAGTAAACACGTAGGGTTAGTTCTACCAAAATGAGACGTGTAGACGTTGTCGCTCACTAGAACATATTTAATCAACTTGACAAGTTGTAGGAATGAACCTAGCCAAACATATCTATTTTTTATGTCATAATTCATGTGTTAGAATATTTAGGGTTAATATCATTATGATTTATAACATTAGCTGTAAGGTGACCGATAGACCAAACTAGTCTCTTTCTACTTGTGAATCATAGTCTACCTTATGTGTATATAGAAATAATATTGCGTAGTGTAACAAACTCTAGGATAGCAGGTTGATATTATATTATTACATATATAGGTCTTGGACATCGATACGGACTCTGATTATTACTTTCAGTTCAGTAGCAAAGGCAAGTACAATTCTCTAATTGTTTTCAGTATATGATAGCTTCTATATTACATGTTTTTAGTATTGTTTACTTGATTCCTGATACGTACATTACACGGACTGGTACTGCATGGATTCCTAATAAGGAGATGTTGTCTTTCATGCTATTGTTGTACCGTGATTATCGTGCTCGTGTTTAGTCTGTGCATTATGATTTACTTGTTGTGACATGTCGTGATTCGGATCCATTTGTATTAGTTGGGGTGGGAAAATACTAATTGATGTATGATCAATACCTTCATAACCATGTGGTAGTTCGTGTGGATAGCTAGTCATACACCTCACGTGTGATTAGCTGGACCTGATACTCCGTGTTGCTCCCAAGCCGGTCACATATCAATTAGCATTTCAAAACACACAGAGATAGTAGTCATATATCATGCTTAGCTTGATTTCCTGTTTTCTCTATTTACCACCATGATTCTAGTTGTACTTATTCTATTAATCATGTCATATGTGATTCTCAGTTTTTCTTTTATATCATGTATACATTTACTACATTCATGTTTTATAGTCTCTGTAATTTATCTGGAACTGATTTCATTGATTATACTTTGCTTCAATCCTGACTGGATGTTGATATATTAGGCGACGACTTTGAGAACTGGTGTCCCACTTATTACGGGGCACATGAGAGTATAGCTGAGTCCGGTCAAACCCGTCAGATAGAGTTTATAGCTGAGGTTCCAGATGCAGCTGTTTAGTTTAGCCAGTTAGATTTGCTATTATCGGATTTGTCTCCGATGCTCTACTCTTGGCATGTATATATTTATGTGGGTTGGACTTGTGACTGTCAGACTTGACTCTATGACATTCTGGGACATCATTTGTTTGTTTCATTATCATATCATGCTTTTAGATATTGTGATTAAGTATTGTCATTACTACTTATATCATTGTATTCTTTATGGAGTTGGATATTATTTTGTGAGACTATTAATTAGTTATATATAGATGACCTGATACAACATTCTACCACCGATGATGCGGCGTAGGTCGGACGTACCCACGCACTCGTACCCGAATATTAGGGTGCGGGTCGTGACATATTTTGTGGTGGCCCATGCAGGTCAGTTCATCGCAAATTAGCGCGATATCATGGTAGTACTTAGGGTTATAGTACTATTACGAGCCTGCAATAAGATATAGGAATATTATGAATGAGAGAGTACTCAATCACAACTAGGACATTCCAATCTGATTTGAATTTGTTAATCTTGTTCATTCTGAATACTTTGATATATTTGATAATTTTTTCCTTCTTTGATACTATCTTATCTTGTACCCTTGGGTAGGAGTTACAAATATCACTAACTAGGATAGTCTTGTGTTTGTCATTTGTAAGGGATATAGTGTTTCCTTAGGAAGCCGAGTTTTGAGTGCTAGCTTACTTGTAATGCCACTTCCGGGTTACGACATTGTACTCGAAAATGATTGGTTGAGTAAGAATTTTGTTAGCATAGATTGCCGCGGAGGTCGAGTGTTGTTTCGTCCTCCCGGAGAGCCAGAGTTTGAGTTTGCTAGAGGAGCTGCAGACCAGAAGGAAAGGATCATCTGTGGAGATATATATGGTAGAAGAGAGGAAATTACCTCATCCTCTTCTAGCAGAGTTTCTGTATGTGTTCCTAGAGGAGTTACAGGGGTTACCGCCTGACAGAGATGTTGAATTCTCTATAGACTTGGTGCCTGTAGCAGAGCCAGTGTCGAAGCATGTCTACAGGATCAACAACAGCGAACTGGCCGAATTGAAGAAGCATGTGGATGAGTTGCAGGACAAACAATTCATCAGATCGAGTTCATCACCTTGGGGAGCTCTGGTATTGTTTGTACAGAAGAAGGATGGATCGGTTCGGATGTGCATCGATTATCGATCTCTGAACAACCTCACAATAAAAAACAAATACCCGTTGCCAAGAATTGATAATCTCTTTGATCAGTTGAGCGGCGCAAAGGTATTTTCGAAGATTGACTTGAGATCTGGCTATTACCAGGTGAAGGTGAAGGAGGACATTTCGAAGATTGCTTTTCGGACGAGGTATGGCCAGTATGAGTTTATGGTGATATCGTTTGGGTTGACTAATGCCCCGACAATCTTCATGAATTTGATGAACAAGGTATTCCAGAAATATCTTGACCAGTTTGTGGTTGTGTTCATCGATGACATACTCATCTATTCGAAGACGCCAGAGGAGCATGAGGAGCATCTGAGGATAGTGCTTGAGACTCCTAGGAAGGAGAAACTCTATGGAAACTCTCGAAATGAGTTTTTCTTAGACAAGGTGGAGTTCCTTGGGCATGTGGTGACTGGAGATGGAATATTTGTTGATCCTAAGAAGATTGCTGCTATAGAGTCTTGGACTACTCCGAGTTCTGTTACAGAAATCAGAAGATTCCTGGGATTGGCTGGATATTACAGGAAGTTCGTGAAGGATTTCTCCCGGATAACAGAGCCGATGACCAGACTTACTCGGAAGGATGTAGAGTTCGTATGGACGGAAGAGTGTCAGGGTGCATTTGATGAGCTGGATAAGAGATTGGTTATATCTCATATCTTGACGTTGCCATCAGGATCAGGTGAATTTGCTATCTACAGTGATGCTTCAGGGAAGGGTCTGGGATGTGTTCTGGAGCAGAACAAGAAGGTGATTGCCTATGCTTCAAGACAATTGCGGCTATATAAGAAGAATTATCCTACTCATGACTTGGAGTTGGCAGCAGTAATATTTGCTCTGAAACTGTGGAAACATTATTTGTACGGAGAGCGTGTGGAGATCTTCACTGACTATAAAAGCTTGAAGTACATTTTCACACAGAAGGAGTTGAATATAAGGCAGTATCGATGGCTGAAATTTTTGATATATTCCTACAGTATCATCCAGGGAAAGCCAACGTAGTTGTTGATGTCTTAAACAAGTATCTGGTAGCTATGTATTTGACGATAGATCGACATTTGTTAGTAGACCTGGCGAGCTTGGGCATAGAGGTGATAGTTCCAGGGGTGGAGAGACAGATATTGAGTTTGTAAGTCCAGTCAGATTTGAGAGATAAGATCAAGTAGGCACAATATCAGGACGTGAGTCTGAGGAGCATCAGAGCTCAGATGCAGGCAAGATTGCTGGATGATTTCACAGTTGTTGAGGATGGATCATTGAGGCATGGGACTAGGCTATGTGTGCCTAGTGTCATACCCCGGTTCCGCAGAACCGATTCGTCCACACATTCGATCATTGGGCGTGATGTCGTACAAGTCTGGGGTTGCATTTGTACAAGACAAGAACGTGCACATTATGTTAAATATCTTTTGTAAATAGTTCCACAACACAACAACAGATTATAAAACATACATTTGTATATGAAGAAAATAATTCTTTTATTGATTTATTGCAACGAAGTACAATTTTTTCAGCACCGAAATGGAAATGCCTGAACGACTTACATAGCTTTGCATAAAAGAAAGACTGATAGGCTGACATGAAATAATGTTCTTATCCCATACATTATGCCCCTTTATTACTTCTTGGAAACTTGAAAGCAGCTACTAGAAATCTTTGAAATACTTTAAAAATAGGAAGAAGCTTGAAAAGACTACAACGAAAGTTTTAATTCCCTTGAGCGCCCCCGGTATCTCGGTCACCTGGTTTTTCCATAAAGACGTGGGTCAGTACTTAACTTGTACTTATGAGTAGAACTGGCTCACTCACCTAAACCAACAATTCTTAGTCAAGGTAGCAGTTTAATAGGCAATATTATAAATGCAACATTTCAATAGGCAATAGTTTATAAGTAACAGTTCAAACAGTGAAATATATATAAACTTTGCACATATGGAATCCTTACCCCGTCCAATGTGTAATGCCCCGCTCCGCGTCGCCATTATGTATCAGGTGAGTGGGCAGAACTTCGTTCTCTGATTCTTGCACGCCTTAATAATAATCTGAGTTTTTGCTTGCAATGTTTTTATAAGAGAATGATAGAACCAGCCTTGCATGTTAATGAACGAACTCACCTAGCTTGTCTTTGAAACGATCCAGACTCGCGATATGCCGATCTCGATGCTAGTGCAAGTGAATATCCATCTGAACAAGTATAATGACTTGTGTAGGTTTGCCTCAGCCTTAGATCGTTATTCAAGATCGATTAAAACGTACTCCGCGTTAAGCAACATGTCCCGCACTAAGGCGCAAAAGAGATTGACTCAACCTACACGTAACACGACGTAAGAACCGAGTAGGGGATTATGTTCAATTGGATTTAGTGGTACCGATTGCTACGCTTGGAATAGATTCCATAATGCGTTAGTACGGCTTGCCCTCAGTAAGTCTCGAGGACGAGACTTTTTCTGAGTTGGGTATGATGTAACACCTCGTTCCGCTCAAGCGGACTGCCGATTCAAACGACAAAAGTGCAATGTTTCGACCCGCTTTGCTCAGGCGAGAACACTCGTTTGAGGCAAAGGATATCCAGACTTGTCCCTACAGGTTTTCGGCTTAGGCTTTCAGGGGCTTGCTTGACGTATCGCTCAACCGAGGCGAATTATCGCTAAGGTGGATGGCTACGGTGAACTTGTCTTTGCTTAGCCAGCACACTTAAAATATGGAATGATGCATGCTAGTCGCTAGGTGAATCACCCCCTGCATGCTAATAAGAATACAATTCACCTAGCTAAGGGAATAATCCCAACTTGTATTGCTTGTGTAGAACATGGAATTGAAACATTGCTTATATTCAGACCCTCGCATGCTAAGTTCCCTTAAAGTTGCATTACTCGGCTTACCTTCGGGGCCGAGCTAATGTGAATGATTATGTTTATACGAATGCATGCTTGCCTGCTTGTGTACTACCTCGTTCAATGCTTGTCGCATAAACTATGCCTCAATTGTGTAACACTATGCATGTCATGCATTCATCTAGTTTCCCTCGGAAGACTCTCTAATAGTCGTTCCGTGCAAGAATAAACCTGCAAGTATCCGGGACCGTTAGGTCACCAAGGCAATCCCCAAACCAGGGGAATGCATCAAGGCAAGTTGTTCATTAAAGAAAGAATCATAGCTCATAAAACAAGACTCATTCAGGTATTCGGACCTCTACAAGTCTCTCTCGAGCGGGCTCCATCTCAGCTCTAGAGACTGTGCACATCCAATGGCTAAGTGAATCAAGAATCAATATGTTATTCATAAATCCAGTAAATCTGAAATCCAAGATTTGCATGTCGCGGACAACTTGGAAATAGGGTACAGTTTCGCGGACGGTCATCGGGGCACTGGGACCGATCCGATCCGGACGAAACTTCATGATAGTCTCTCGATCGGGCGGGTTGGTATGCTTCACCTCGAGAACCTAGCATTGCATATCACTCTCACCTATGACTAGATTGGTCCTTTATGGCTATGCCAGCGACTCATGTCCATATAGATAAGTCATCCTCGCTTAGCGGCAATCCGCGTGCGAGTCACTGTATCGCATCGAGAACATCTGAACACCTGAACGATTATGATATAACAACACTCGTGTTTGCATATGCTATTTCCTTGGTTTTCATTATGAATGCTCATGCTTAAATTAACTTATTTACCTTGGACAGAGAAGGTCAAATAGTAAGTTGGTAAGTCTCGTCGTGTTTTCTCTCATGTCGTACGGCGCACTGCCACACGAGTTAGGCTATTCAATCTTTGCATGAAACTGATCCTAAGGCAACTAGAAAGACAACATAATAGTTGGTGCATAGAACCTATATTACGTGTTTGGATTTGTCGAGCGGGCGAGTAGCCTCCCCACCAGCGCATTCAATGTACTGATAATCCACCAGATCGTTTGCAGGGTGCGGGAGAACCTCGTTCGGTTCGGATGCCTTCTTTGTGCATGCCGTGGCGGTGGTTCGCGTCCGGTTCAATCCGGCTACGGGGGAGAGGTGGTGGTCCGGCCGAGCGGCCCCTCGGTTCACGGGGTTGGGGCGTGACATAATGGTATCAGAGCGGATTCGATTTTTTGGCCCAATCTGTTGCTATGACACTGAGATATTATCAATATGGTATTGCAATAGAGCGTTCCATACAATAAGTCCATAGATATTCTCAAAGTATAAAATATTTACTAGACTTGAATTGCTTGATTGTTTTGATTGAGTACAGCGAGGGATGGCACTATCGCTGCTCGAAATATCGAGAAGTTTATCCTTGAATTTTCGAGGACGAAACTTTTTGTTGGTTGGTATGTAATGCCCCGCTCCGCGTCGGCATTATGTATCAGGTGAGTGGGCAGAACTTCGTTCTCTGATTCTTGCATGCCTTAATAATAATCTGAGTTTTTGCTTGCAATGTTTTCATAAGAGAATGATAGAACCTGCTTTGCATGTTAATGAACGAACTCACCTAGCTTATTTTTGAAATGATCCAGACTTGCGATATGCCGATCTTGATGCTAGTGCAAGTGAATATCCATCTGAACAAGTATAACGACTTGTGTAGGTTTGCCTCAGCCTTAGATCGTTATTTAAGATCGATTAAAACGTACTCCGCGTTAAGCAACATGTCCCGCGCTAAGGCACAAAAGAGATTGACTCAACCTACACGTAACACGACATAAGAACCGAGTAGGGGATTATGTTCAATTGGATTTAGTGGTACCGATTGCTACGCTTGGGATAGATTCCATAATGCGTTAGTACGGTTTTCCCTCAGTAAGTCTCGAGGATGAGACTTTTTCTGAGTTGGGTATGATGTAACACCCCGTTCCGCTCAAGCGGACTACCGATTCAAACGGCAAAAGTGCAATGTCCTAACCCACTTTGCTCAGGCGAGAACACTCGTTTGAGGCAAAGGATATCCAGACTTGTCCCTACAGGTTTTCGGCTTAGGATTTCAGGGGCTTGCTTGACGTATTGTTCAATCGAGGCAAATCATCGCTAAGGTGTGTGGCTACGGTGAACTTGTCTTTGCTTAGCCAGTACACTTAAAATATGGAACGATACATGCTAGTCGCTAGGTGAATCACCCCATGCATGCTAATAAGAATACAACGCACCTAGCTAAGGGAATAATCCCAACTTGTATTGCTTGTGTAGAACATGGAATTGAAACATTGCTTATATTCAGACCCTCGCATGCTAAGTTCCCTTACGGTTGCACTACTCGGCTTACCTTCGGGCCCGAGCTAATGTGAATGATTATGTTTATACGAATGCATGCTTGCCTGCTTGTGTATTGCCTTGTTCGATGCTTGTCGCATAAACTATGCCTCAATTGTGTAACACTATGCATGTCATGCATTCATCTAGTTTCCCTCGGAAGACTCTCTAATAGTCGTTCCGTGCAAGAATGAACCTGCAAGTATCCGGGACCGTTAGGTCACCAAGGCAATACCCAAACCAGGGGAATGCATCAAGGCAAGTTGTTCATTAAAGAAAGAATCATAGCTCATGAAGCAAGACTCATTCAGGTATTCAGACCTCTGCAAGTCTCTCTCGAGCGGGCTCTATCTCAGCCCAAGAGATTGTGCACATCCAATGGCTAAGTGAATCAAGAATCAATATGTTATTCATGAATCCAGCGAATCTAAACCCCAAGATTTGCATGTCGCGGATAACTTGGAAACAGGGTACAGTTTCGTCGACGGTCGCCGGGGCACTGTTACCGATCCGATCGGATGGAACTTCATGATAGTCTCTCGAGCGGGCGGGTTGATATGCTTCGCCTCGAGAACCTAGCGTTGCATACCACTCTCACCCAAGACTAGATTGGTCCTTTATGGCTATGCCAGCGACTCCTGTTCATATAGATAAGTCATCCTTGCTTAGCGGTAATCCGCGTGCGAGTCACTGCATCGCATCGAGAACATCTGAACACCTGAACGATTATGATATAACAATACTCGTGTTTGCATATGTTATTGCCTTGGTTTTTATTATGAATGCTCGTGCTTAAATTCACTTGTTTGCCTTGGACATGGAAGGTCAAATAGTAAGTTGGTAAGTCTCGTCGTATTTTCTCTCATGTCACACAGCGCACTGCCACACGAGTTAGGTTATTCAATCTTTGCATGAAACTGATCCTAAGGCAACTAGAAAGACAACATAATAGTTGGTGCACAGAACCTATATTACGTATTTTGATTTGTCAAGCGGGCGAGTAGCCTCCCTTCCAGTGCATTCATTGTACTGATAATCCACCAGATCGTTTGCAGGGTGCGGGAGAACCTCGTTCGGTTCGGATGCCTTTTTTGTACGTGCTAAGGCATGGAGTTCACTCTGGAGACTTGGGGCACTGCGATTCGGAACTGAAGCACATATATAAGATATAATATTGGAATATCGCCTGAACATCGCCTGTACAATCATTCCACTATTGTAGCCACTAGGCATGCTTTTACTGTTTCAGAGAGAGAGAGAGAGAGATCTGAGCAAATTGTAATCTCGGCCAAGCGCCGCCTATAACACTTATTTTTATCAATAAAGTGCTTGTTTTACTTCAACTTGTGTTACTTAATGCTTCCGCTATTGTCGACTCAGTGAACTTGTTACCGATCGCCTATGCGTTTATGACTCCGCTGCACTCAGACAATCTATGCGACTCTGTGGCTTAGAACTCTTACCGCCAGCCAATAAACCACGGCCTTGTACGGGCGTGGCTTACGCTCGTGCGACATCACGCCCGGATGGGTCAAAGCGATCATTCTGCGGGAGCGCTGGTGCGGTGATTCTCGCCTAGCGGGAACAGCCGATTTGCCTCCGGGAGATCGGGGCATGACACAATGGTCGTTCCCAAATAATTTACATGATTATTCTTACCGCCCCTGCATAAGACATCATTAGTATGCAACTCATTCCTACTGGGTTATTTGTGGTGTAGCACCACAATGGACATGTCGTATAGGACTTCGATGGACGTATAATGCACCATACAAAGCAGGTAGCATGCCTCAATAAATGTCTCGCTTATATCCGGCGCTACCAAAGCGCTACTATTTCTCCCGGGCCGAACGATCCCCAGTGTCCCAGGTCCCGTTCGAGAAAATTTACTACCTTGTGCACAAGTTGTCCATGACCATACAATGCATAAGCATAAATAACAGTGTAAGATATTGAAATATTTAGAGTAACAATGCACATTTTCCCATTCTTATTTCAGCATACTTATTCATTTGATTCGATTGGTAGTCCGTAGACTCCAATTTCCGCTAAGTCATGGCACCAAACTATGACACAATGATTATATCTTTCCCTGTGTTACATAATTAAACTTCACTCTTATCATTGCAATTCCATTGATATATAATAGTAGTATAAAACTTGTGACATTAGTAACTTTGTCGATCATTGGACTTAGCAATGTTACAAGAGAACATTATTGATTATTGGCATGAAGGAATAGAGAAGAAGGGACAGAACCGCTCACCAAATAGAGAATATTGAGAGAAAAGGAAGCTTGCTCGCTCAGGCTTCGGTCACGCATCTATCTGCATTGGAACCAATATTTGGTTAGACTACCGTCTTCATTTCTCTCAGAGTTCTCTAGAATGAATGCATACAATCAATGAAAATGGGCTAAATAATCAATCATCAAAAACCAATCACGAAAATGTATTCATCAAAATAAAGCAACAAAAATCCAAGAAAGCTAACCAAAAATCCAACGAAAACTATTGGACTCATTCCAACAGAAGCCAATCCATCAATTGAAAAGGTTCATTGCATTATCTATGATCGATTCTGCCATAAAGTTTCCCCATACTCAATTTTGACTGAGTCAATCGAGCCACAAGCCTTATATAGTGCACCGCTATGAGCGAGATACTACACCTAGTGGGGGTCTGCAAGAGGAGGTTCTGAAGGAAGCGCACCATTCTTAGTACTCTATACATCCTGGAGCTAACAAGATGTATAAGGATATAAGAGAGCATATATGGTGGTATGGCATGAAGTGGAAGGTGGTACGCTTTGTCTCTAGATGCTTAGTATTTCTGTAGGTCAATTCAGAGAGGCAGAGACCTGGAGGGATGCTTAAACCATTACCTATTCCGGGGTGGAAATGGTAATATATTACTATAAAATTTTTTTCCGAACTTCCACGTTCTCCAGGAGGGAAGGACACGATTTGGGTCATCGTTGACAGGTTGACCAAATCAGCCCATTTTTTGCCTTTTAAGGTGGGTCTGTCCACGGAGAAGCTTGTTGAGTTATACATGAAGCAGATAGTGAAGTTGCACGGAGTCCTTTGAGCATTGTATCAGACCAGGATATCAAATTTATATCCCATTTTTGGAGGATTTTGCATGCTAGTTTGGGTACACAGCTCAAATTTAGCATAACTTACCACCCTCAGACGGATGGACAGTCGGAGAGGACTATTCAGACGCTTGAGGATATGCTCCGTACTTGTGTGCTAGACTTTTGTGGCTTATGGGAGGATCATCTTAATCTGGTGGAGTTCTCCTACAACAACAGCTACCAGGCTAGAATTGGGATATCTTCTTTCGAGGCATTGTTCGGTCGGAGGTGTCGTACTCCATTACCTTAGGATAACATGGGCTGGAGAGCGGTTCTGGAACTGGAGATGGTAGTTGATGCTGCTGAGAAGATAAAGCAGATCAGAGATAGACTTTGTGTGGCGCAGGACATGCAGAAGCATTGGGCCGATAGCCACCAGAGGCCATTGGAGTTTGAGGTATATAATTCTTTCGTTAGATTATTAATTCCTATAGATTATGTGTTAAGGTTTTGCTCTGGTTCTAGGTTGGAGATTTGGTATTCCTGAGGATTTTCTCAACACGTGGTATAATCCAATTCGCAAGAGGTGGAAAGCTTAGTCCAAGGTTCATTGGACTCTTCTGCATTCTCGAGAAGGTCGGTGTTGTAGCTTACCGACTAGACTTACCGCATACTCTTGAGGGAGTGCACAACGTATTTCACGTGTCATAATTGAGATAATATGTGGCATACTCTAGCCATGTGTTGGATCATTCTGAGATTGAGGTTAGACCTAGTCTCCAATATCAGGAGCAGCCCGTAGGGATTTTGGATCGTAGGGAGAAGATGCTACGAAATCAGACAATTTCTTTGGTTCGTGTCGCTTGGCGTCATCACTCTCCGGATGAATCTACTTGGGAGAGAGAGGATGAGATACGCGAGTGATATCCTTATCTTTTCGAACCATGATGTATTCTTTCTTCTTCTTTCATGCCTGATCTACTTTTAAATTTTGAGGACGAAATTTTTTTTACGGAGGAAGATTTGTAACCTTCGTACCCCAAATATTTTTATTTGTCCTAGTTGTATTGCATGAATTTATATATATATATATATATATATATATATGTTAACATGATGTATATATAAATATATATACTACTATATTTAAGGTTGAATATTCTTAGATAATTCTAGGTGTAATGCATGTTTTGTACTTGTCTAGGTGCATTTTAATGAGTATACTTTCAGCCTCGATTTATTTGGACTAGGGTGTAGTGTAGGCTACTTAAACCTACTCAAATTAATTCCAAATGAGCCCAAACTTGACCCACATATACTAGACATGTTAGGAACCCAAACCATGTCTAATTTAAGCCCAATTGGTTCATACACAAGTGTGTGCATAATACACAACTTCAGCCATTCCTGGTCGCCCCCTACATGCAGCCTCCATCACTTGGTGGTTGAAGAAACCACCTCTCCACCTTCCTATTTTATCTACCACTCTTTCCACTACCCCCCCAACACCCTCTCCTATTCCTATCACTTTTCAACTCCAAACAACCCTCCAAACACATAATACATTCAGCCAACTACATCCTAAATTTAGCAGGGTTGCATCAATTTCAACAGTGTTTTGTACCACCAAAACAACAGGTAATATTCTCAAGTCCTTCACAAAAATCATTCATCTATCTCTTATATTTTATTCCTATATTTTTCCATATTTTTTCTAAGTGTTTAACACCCTTTAATCATTGTCGTATGACAAAGTGTCCAGAACAGGGTGTTGTCCACAAATTTTGTGCAAATAATTGAGTGTGCACACCAAACTACTTAGTAAAACATTTCCAAACATTTTCCATTGCGTACCTCTGTCAGTTCTTGTTGATTTAATATATGATTTGCTATATTTTTCTTTCGTTTACTCTTCCGTACAGACGTTCTCCGACAAGTGCGCAGACGGTAACTTTGGGGTGTCCGTTGCGTCGAACTAACGTTCACGCGTCGTAAATAGGTAAGTGCCTATGATTTTTCTTGATTTTAAGATTTCTAACTTAGGGTACAACTAGATACTTCACTCCTCTAGGTAGAAATCATAATTAAAACACGGAAAACCAACGTAAATTATGTAGTATACAATTTTTTGTACGAAAATTCAGTTTTGTCTACTTCTGTTCGCACATCCGTTTGCACATGTTAAACACATTTTATAACAAAACCTTCTGAAATAATTGCACATGTTACCCTCCTAGCATAATCTATAATTATTTCATGTTAGATGTTTACCTAGGTGGAAACCATGTAATATGTCACTTTTTAATTAAATTTCAGAACAACGACACAATTTTGTGCACGACATTTTATTTGTAAAATTTTTTCATTTATGTCCGAAACCTTCACAAACAGAACCTTAACTTCACCCTCTAGCATGTCAATATTTTATTTTATATTAATTTTGTGCTAAAATAGGGTGGAACCATATTTTTGTCACAAAAAAATACTAAATTTCAGAACTGGAATTCAATGCTAGAACGTGACAAATGCTATCATTTTATGTATAATTTTTTCTCAGAATGATATGAAACTTTAGGCACATATTTAACACTCGGAACCCATGCTATAGAATATTTTAGATCTTGATTTTTGTGTCCCTTAATAGGTGTTCTTGACAGTTTAATTCAACATGTACGTTGATACATGAAACTATCAAAATTATCATAGAACGTATGGCGTGACATGTATTAGTTTATATTCTGATTTGGACCTTTAGTAACATATTTTAATAATTTACAAATAGTTAGTAACCTATAGGAGTAAACATGTAGGGTTGGTTCTACCAAAATGAGTATGTAATCAACTTGACAAGTTGTAGGAATGAACCTAGCCAAACCTATCTATTTTTAATGTCATAATTCATGTGTTAGAATATTTAGGATTAATATCATTATGATTTATAACATTAGTTGTTAGGTGACCGATAGACCAAACTAGTCCCTTTCTACCTGTGAATCATGGTCTATATTATGTGTATATAGAAATGATATTGCATAGTGTAACAAACTCTAGGATAGCAGGCTGATATTATATTATTACATATATAGGTCTCGGATATCGATACGAACTATGTTTATTACTTTTAATTCAGAAGCAAAGGCAAGTACAATTCTCTGATTGTTTTTAGTATATGATAGCTTATATATTACATATTTTTAATAGTGTTACTTGATTCCTGACACGTACATTACACAGACTGGTACTGCATGGATTCCTAATCAAGAGATATTATCTTTCATGCTATTGTTGCACCGTGATCATCTTGCTCGTGTTTAGTCCATGTATTATGATTTACGTGTTGTGACATGTCGTGATTCAAATCCATTTGTATTAGTCGGGGCAGGAAAATACTAATTGATGTGTGATCAATACCTTTATAACCATATGGTAGATCATGTGGATAGCTAGTTATACACCTCATGTGTGATTAGCCGGACCTGATACTCTGTGTTGCTCCCAAGTCGGTCACATATCAATTAGCATTTCAAAACACTTAGAGATAGTAGTCATATATTATGCTTAGCTTGATTTTCTGTTTTCTTTATTTACCACCATGATTCTAGTTGTACTTATTCTATTATTCATGTCATATGTGATTCTCAGTTTTTCTTTTATATCATGTATACATTTACAAAATTCCCGTTTTATAGTCTTTGTCATTTATCTGGAACTGCTTTCATTGATTGTACTTTACTCCAATCCTGACTGGATGTTGATATATTAGGCAATATATTAGGCGACGACCTTGAGGACTGGTGTCCCACTTATTATGGGGCACGTGAGGGTATAGTTGAATCTGGTCCTGCCCTTCAGGAGGGTCAGACAAAGTTTGCAGCAGAGGTTCCAAATGCAGCTCTAAACATGTCACGCCCCAGTCCCAAAATACGTAGGACCAGGAATACGCAACATGCCAGCTACGCATTCGACCAGACTCTGGTCTGACTCGAATACGTATAAGCTGTATAATAAGGGTCACTATCTAAATAATCCAGTAATTATAAACATCTATGTCTCAATCCACAATGAACAAAAAATACACAAGAATGAGCTACATGTGCTAAAGTCGGCCGCCCAATAACACACAAACTCAAATAGACTCGAGAATAAATATGAGTATATAAAAACTAGGGTACAATAGCAGATGAATATACCATATGAATAAAGTGACCATAACTCGGGTAGAAATGATATAAGTACCTGGCACTAATGCCTGCAAGACAAGCAACTCCATCAGCGACTCCAAAGGCTTCGTAATCGCCTATGCTGCAAAACTGGCAGGGGACCAGGTCCTCAGAGGGACATAACAAGGTACAAAAATATAGCATGTCATAGTATAACAGAAAGAAACAAGTGCAACGTCGGTGTAATCTAGCATAACCACCTAAGTGAGACACAGTTTGAAGATACTGTTCGACGCGTAGGCTGTCCAAAATAAAACCGTAGCTCCAAACACAAAAACACACGGGGCGTACCGTAGCTCCGAGCACAGAGTCACACGGGTGATACTACTACTCCGGATACATGAATACTACATAACTAGGACATATACATATATATAGCGCGTGCAGAGGAGCCCAAATGTTTAGTAACTGTCTTCCCCTTCCTAAGCGGTCAACGAGTGTGCGCTGAACCTAAACCTCTATCTAGCAGTCTCGTCATACTGAAATAACTATCAACAGTCACGACCGTAAAGTCGTCCCAGTTTCCAGTCACGCTGGCAGTATCAGGATACAAAAAATCTGGCACGATGACAGTGTCTGGATGTGTCCTAGGGTTATGATGTAACCAAGTGTGTACATCAAGGTGTTGCGAACATCTATCACTCGTTACTAGACGTTACTGATGAACGTCTGCACCCGGTTGTGACCCGGACGTGAAGTAACGATTCTAATCCATAACGTGCACAATGCATATAATAAATAAATAAATATCTGGTAACTGAAATACAGGGTGGCAAGGTACACTTGCCTGGATCCGGATGCTGAAGATGGGTCTCCGGTACAACGTCCAAGTCTGTGGGTCCCGTAGTACCTAGAGACGAGATACAAGATCCATCAATAAACTATTACGAGGCTTAAATAAGAGGTGAGACATGTCTAGCATATGTTTCAAACTTAGTTACAAGCTCACATAGACACTAAGTTAGAGGTTTGACCAAGGTTGACTAAAGGTATGTTACATCTAATCCGATTAATCACCTGTATAATATCATCGGACAAATCCTCAATCCTATATTTATCATGGTATTCAGTAGTTCAAGTATGTCCATTCCTCAGATTTTACCTTCGTCTTCACAGACGTTATCATGTATATTTAAATATTATCCTCGAATAAATTAATAATTTATTTATTAAACCCTCAAATATATACAATCATTACTATTTCACAATAAAAACTACTCCTCAATTAAATTTATTATTATTTCTCATCTCTTAATAAAGACCAACATTTAGATATCACAACATATTCTCAATTAACCTATCAATAGTGCATATATGTATAAAACTCTAAAATCTCACATCTAGCATTTATAAACCCTAAACCCATTATAGCATTCTCAACCCTAAACTCAAATAGCATACTTAAACCCTAAAACTCATGCATTCATAAACCCTAAATAAAACTATACTACACATGGAGAGGGGGAGTGTTCACCTTGGCGGCGACATGGTGGCACGCCGGGGTGGTTGCCCGGAGTGAGGTAGACAGCGAAGTGGGAGAGGTGTTGGACGGGTGGAGGTGTTCGACACGGTGGTGCAGTGCTGGTGATGATGATGGTGTTGATGATGGAACGACGCGGGGTTCCGGAGTAGACGGTGGCCGAAGAACGGCTCGAGGTGGTTGAGGGGGTGGAGATGGCGGTGGTTCCGCTGGAGGGAGCGGGGTCGAGATGGGGAGGTCGGTGGAGCAGTTGGCAGCGCATGGTCGGAGGAGACTTGGTACGGGTGGCTCAGTCGACCGAGGGGGAACTCGGCGTGGAGGTTGGTCGAGGTGAGTGATGTCGAGTGGAGGTGATGGCGGGGTGGTGGAGATAAGACGCGGTGGTGCTGGTGATGATGTTAGCGGGGTGGTCGACGTTGGGTGGCCGGAGAAGAGGTGCATCGGGTGGTCGGGTTATTTGAAGAAGGAGAAGTGGAGAGGAAGAAGAAGAAGAAGAAGAAGAAGAAGAAGAAGAAGAAGAAGAAGGTTGAGGGGTTCGGCTGGGAGTGTAAGGAAGAGGAAGGAGAGAGAGAGTGGAGAGTTTCTAATGTTCTTGGGATTACGGCCGGCATTGGGAAAGGGGGAGAAAAAGGGATTAAATGGGAAGGTGTGTGGTGAATGTGTGGTGAGGATGAGGGCTTAGATTTGAATGGATGGCTCAGATTCAACATGAAGGAAATGTGCATCCAAAGGAGAGAGGGGGTGATATGACCGGTCAATGGTTGAGGGAGAGGGTTTCTTCATTGGCTTGGACCAATGAGGTGATGACACCTACACTTTTGTAAATAAGCCCTTAACTTTTGGGTATTTGCACAAACATGTAAAATAATAATAAAAATGGTGTGGGAAGTGGTGTTTGGTATTTTGTAGGGTGAGGGGGTATTGTGTGTTTTGCATGGGCTTAAAGAATGAGGTATTAGATTAAATTGGGGTTAAGTTGGGATTAGAGAAAGTTGGTATCCCAATTTAATTAAAATAAAATATTATGTGCTCTTAAATTAAATGGGGGCACATGGGGTCTTAATTAGGAGTGACACAAAGGTCATGAACAGTGTAGGCTTGGTGTCAGTCTTAGACCCTTTAATTGGTTCAACTAAATGGGTTGAGTTTGTGTCCCAGAATGGATGGCCACGACAAAGGTACGTGACACAGGATTAAAGAATTGATTTCGGGACCGGAAAGTTGTGCAATTAAATTAGAGCACAAGGGTTTGTGTTTGTGAGTGACGAAAAAGTCCAGCGCCTAGGTTGGCTTGTCAAGTCAAGAGTACAATAATTAGTTAGAAATTATGGGCTATTGTTGGGCTCCGAATATTACAACAACGGTAGGGTACACCAAGGGTTTAAATACAGAACCAAACAACTGCAACTAATTTCTAAACCTCAAATACACTGACGCTACAACAATATTTTTAACTTAATCTAGTCTACCTAAATTAAGATTTTGAGGGGGTTTACAGTTTAGTTTAGCCAATTAGATTCACTACCAGAATAAGGCAAATGAGCGACAGAGGAAAGAGTTGCCAAATGGCTAAATTATGTCTCTAATATAAATTACGTCTCTAATACTAAGTAGCAACGTATTTTGTGATATTTTGATTTTATCGCCAAAAAGCTAGTCGCTGATCAAAACGACGTCGAAAAATATCGCTGTCGCGACGTAATTTAGCGATGTTACAAAGTTGCAAGAATGACGACTCTTAGCGTCGCATGTCACCAAATTTTTGACATTTTATTTTAGTCAGTAATTTTAATTAAATTTAGGATAACTTGCGACATAATCAGCGACGAAAAGCTGACATGGCCAAAATTGTCATGTTAGCAATATTTAACGACATTTAGTGACGATTAACGACATAAACTAAATTATTTGACAGTTTAGCGACGTCATTAGCGACTCCTATGGACATTACTGAACGTCACTAAACATCGCTGAACGTTGCTAAGGTTGAAACATAAAAAATAAAAATAAATAAATGCCTGCAATATCACAATATAACATGCCTGCAGTATGATCATATTTTAAATAAATAGACAGACCCGGAGCAACCCTCCATTGAATTTTCTGGGTTTGTCGACCCCTTCAGTGGAACACTCAACACCGGTACAATCACACAATAATAATATTAAAATAAATTAATAAAAAGCTCTAAGCCACGAATGTAGTCACACAATATCCAGTCACAATAAAAATATATAAATAAGTCACACAATAAAAGTGTACAAATAATTAGTACAAACTCCCATGAATGGGCTAATACACATATGTCAAAAAAAAACTACTACTGATCTGGAGGAGGAGCCGCATCGAATTTGAGATAATAGCTCGTCAAACTGCTCCTGTGTAAGCGTCACAGAACCCGATGCAGGAGTCGATGTAAATGACGATGCAGTCGGACCAGGAGGATATTATTGCTCCAACTATGTCAGTCGAGCGTCACAAGTATCCATGACAGATATTAACCTCCGAGTACTATGCTCCACTCGCTCGCCCATCTGAAGATATAATGCATGCATCCTCGATAGTGAAGCACCAACGGTCTCCACTCGCTCGCTCATCTCAATATATGATGCATGCATCCTCGATAGTGTGGCACCCACGGTTAACTGCGACTCCTGCAACGATGTCACGTTGCGCTCTGTCGACGTGGCCAGATCCCTCAGCTCCATAATGCTATGCTCCAGCGATTCAAAACATGCTATGAGCATCACATCGTCTGCGATTGCACCGTAATCCTCTGCATCAACTCGTCACGCAGAGATGCGATCTGAAGGTCAACTCTCCCATGGGCTCGCTGCGACTCCTGGGAGGGCTGTGGGGTATGCACATTGGCAGAGGGTATCCTAGAGGACTGTGATGCAACATAGGCGTCATAGGATCCCGTACCGTAGTACGTACCCCTATGTAGACCACCAATGACTCTCATCTATAGCTCGTCATCCGACGGAGATGGGTGGGCCGGGGGTTCCGAGGAACTACCCCCCTCTCCAGGTATGGACTGGGTCGACTCTTTGCGGAGCCTCCTATACCCATCCTAGAAAGATATATATCTATCGATAAGCGTACTACTTACTATATAGGTACTTATTACTAATTACATGTATTTTTGCTACGTTATATCAAAATTAACAAAACATAAGAGTAATACTTACGTAGCTCTATGTCGCCCTATCATCGATAAGTTGTCCCCCCTTCCTATGAGTAGCGAGGAACAATATGACCATGTTCGCATTCTTACCCCTCTGGACCTGTTAAGAAATATATTATTTGTTATTAAAGTAAAAAATTAGGCCACGATGATTAAAAATTGTACGTATACAATGAAAGACATACCAAGCGACGAAAATATTCCGTCATAGGAATCGACCCACCACACCATTTTTCTGCCCTCTACCGAGCCGCCTTGGCCTTCTCTGACTTTTTTCTATACCTATCCTCGTTGAATCTATCCCTCAGCACAGTCCACTATTCAGGCGTGATCCAGCCTTGGATTGATTTTTTTTCGCGATCATGAGCCTTCTGGTCATCCATAGCATCACGGATGAGCTTGGCGGTGACGGAAGAAAACTGTTGCTCGATCTGTGCGGCCCAGTATGGTGGATAGAAATATATTCTCTACAAGAAGTATAATAGTTAGTTATAAAATATTAAAATAAAAATAGTTATGATGTTAAAATCAAATATACTTACCTTGAAGTGCCCAAACCAGAACACCCTTCTCTCTTCCGAGGCATCCGAGTAGTTTATCCATGGTCCATCATAGTTTTGCCTCAGAAAATATTCCAGTGCTCTCTATACCGCCGGGGGACGATATCTATATATACATTGATCATTAAACTCATTAAAAAGTGAATATATATATATATATATATATATATATATATATATATATATATATATATATATATATATATATATATATATATATATGAAACAAAATATTTATGATGTTAAAATCAAATATACTTTTACCTTGGTGCCCAAACCATAACGTCTTTCTCTCTTCCGAGGCATCTGAGTAGTTTATCCATGGTCCACCATAGTTTCTTATATATATATATATATATATATATATATATATATATATATATATATATATGAAACAAATAACTAATTAACTTACTTTGTAGGGCCATCGGCCCAAATCTCCATTCTAGTCTCATCCGGCGGAGCGCACGGAGGATCGCTCTGTTATGGAGACGGAATCGGCTCGACCGCCATCTTCTCCTCTGTCTCCGTGGTACCGTCAGCAGCAGCATGAGCTCCTGAGGGAGGGTGTGTGTCCATATATCTAAATGGACACACATGAACACAAATAGCTATGTACTACCCAACTTCCTAATTATGCAACCAAATTTTCGAATTATGCAGCCAAATTTCCATATTAACTAGAGTGTGTGTCCATGTGTGTCTGTATGTATGCCCGTATGTTCGTGTCCATGTGTGTGTCCTCTGTATCATGGATTGTGTCATATGTGTGTGTGTGTCCATATGTCTGTGACCATGTGTCAGGGTTAGGGTTGTGTCCTGTGTGTGTCCATGTGCCCTATGTGTGTCCTGGTTGTGTCATGTGTGTGTGTGTGTCCTGGTTGTGTCCGGGTCTGGGTTAGGGCTTACCGAGCGAGGAGGAAGGGAGGAGGAGCGCCTGAGGGAGGGCTCGACGGAGGAGGACTATGTTGGAGGGGAGCAACCACGTCGGAGGGGGAGGAGTCGCATCTGGGGGGCGTAGGGAGAAGAGGGCCGAAGTCAAGGGGTCGCCGCGACGGGTAGGTCTCCGGGGAGGATTGGGGTTGCCGGGGCGGATGGGTCTCTGGGGACTCGGAGGCGGTCAGCGGGAACAATGGGGAGGGGCGGGAAATAAAATTTTTGGGGAGTGGAATGAAAAGTCGAACCAACCAGCGGAACCCTATATGAATTAATTTAGCGACGTCTATACCTGACATCGCTAAATGTCGCAGAAGTTTTAATATACTGCGACATATAAAGTGTGGAGTCAGTAAACGTCATCGTTATTAAAAATATAGCGACGTTTACCGACTAGTCAGCGACGTTAGATTTCATAATACTAAAGGTAGTTACTAAACGTCGTTGAAAGTCGCTGATAGCGACGTATTGCGACGTCATTTAGATACGTCGCTAATTACAATAAAATTAGCGACGTCATCTTCCAGAGTCGCTAAATTCGTCGCTGATTTGACTTATTTTGGTAGTGATTTGCTATTATCCGATTTGTCTCTGATTCTCTACTCTTGGCATATATATATTTATTTGGGTTGGATGTCTGTCAGACTTGACTCTATGACATTCTGAGACGTCATATGTTTGTTTCATTATCATATCGTGATTTTAGATATTGAGATTGAGTATTTTCATTACTAATTATATCATTGTACTCCTTATGGAGTTGGATATTATTGTGTGAGGCTGTTAATTATATATAGATGACCTGATACAACGTTCTACCGTCGATGTTGTGATGTAGGCTGGACGTATCCACGCACTCGTACCCGAATATCAGGGTGCGGGTCATGACAATTGGCGAGCTGACCAAGCTGTGCAATTCTCGCCAACTTAATTAGCGAGATATAATTTTTTTTATAAAGCCAACTGACTAGGGTATTACTCATTTATGTCAAAGAAATCACCTATGGATCTCTATTTAAAGTGCTTCTCTCCTTTCATCCATATGTGCAGCTGATGTGGCTAAATGAATAAAAGGAAACTAATAAATGTTCTCATTTCTATGTCGCACATGGTTGAAAGATTTTATATGTAAAAAGAACTTTTAGTCCCATATCGGCTGCACATATGGGTGAAAGAAGATATGTTCTTTAAATAGAGATCCATAGGTGGTTTGGTTGTAAGCTTAAGTCAATTCACTCAAACCATTAAAAAAATTGCATGGGTTAGAATGCTAATTCAATTGGTAAAAATAGCCCCAACAAATATATTTTTTTTTAAATCAGAATCAGACCGGACCTGGACTGGGCTTCGAGCGGGTTCGTAATTGGGCCAGTCTGGGCCAGTCTAACCGGGTTTTTCGGGTTTACTTGGACCGACCCCACATAGCTTCCAGGCCGGGCCGGGCTAACGGGCCAAAATATTGGACCCAGCCTGGACCCCTTTATATGCTGGGCCGAGCCGGTCCGGTCCGTTGACTGGGTCAGGGCCGGCCCAGACCGGCATTGACCGACCCGGGCACGGGCCAATTTTTGGACCGCTCGACCCATTATACACCTTGACATACATCCACCATTGTAATTGAGTCTGTGAGGTGACTTCTTTGGACCAGTTTAGTAAAAAAAAGAATTTGGAGTTGAATTTTGGAAATCTATATTTAAGTTTTGGTCTAAATCATGAATTTATAATTTTAGAATTTTGGACCAAAAGTTGTTTTGTAAACTTAGAATTTATAATTGGAATTAAACATAATCCAAATTATGTATTTTGATAGTAGGATATATTTACTAGAAAAAAATACTATGATTAAGTAATAATATAAATAATTGATATTAACGAAAATATTAAACTAATTAAATATTATAATTTTATAAAAATATTATTTACATAATATTATGATTTACTCATGATCATAATTATATAAGGTTAACTAATAAAATTATTATTAATTACCTAATTATCTAATAAACAAAATAATATGGTTAACTAGTGTCACGTCCCGATCTTCCGCAAGAATCGGTCGTCCCCGCTAGGCACGAATCACCGCGCTAGTGCTCCAGCGGGACGATCTTTCCAATCTGGACGTGATACCGCATGAGCACAAGCTGCGCCCGTGCAAGACCATGATCCAAACATGCGGTAAAATGTCTAAGCCACAGAGTCGCACAGATAGTCCGAATGCAGCGGAATAATGAACGAATAGGCGATTGGTAACAAGTTCACAAAATCGTCGATAGCGGAAGCATTGAATAACACATAGAAGTAAAATAATCACTTTATTGATATTGCACAAGTATTACAAGCGGCGCTAGGCCGAGATTACAAGTCGCTCAAGTCCCTCTCTCGAAACAATAAAAACGTGCCAAGTTGCTATAATTTGTGGAATGATTCATATGCGATGTTCCAACATTATGTCTTATACATGCGCTTCAGCTCCGGACGCAACGCTCCAAGGCTCCAGAGCGAACTCCATTCCTTATCTCGCACGAAGGGGTTTTCGCACCGAACGAGGTTCTCCCGTACCCTGCAAGCAATCTGGTGGGTTATCAGTACATGAATGTACTGGTGGGGAGGCTTCTCGCCCGCTCGACAAATCCAAACACGTTATATAGGTTCCGTGCACCATCTATTAAGTTATCTTTCTAGTCTTGCCTTAGGATCAGTTTTATGGCATAATATATAAGCCTACTCGTATGGCAGTGCGTCATGCGATATAAAAAAGAACACGAGGATACTTACCAACTTACTATTCGTCATTCCATGTCCAAGGTAAACTAAGTTAAACCAAGCACGAGTATATATAATGAATCCAAGTCAAATTGCATAAGCAAATACGAGTATCGTGAGCGAGGTTCTGTTTCAGGTGCACGAGTTACACGGATTACTCAGGTGTTCAGATACAGTTATAGGTACATGTGTGTTATACAGAGAGGTCACCTATAATGCAATGACTCGCACGCGGGTTATCGCAATTGAGCCAACTTAATCTATATGACAGAAGGTCACTAGCATGATGCCATAAATGATGGTATAGTCTCGAGGCAAAGATGGTGTGTAATAAAGATACATGTGGCATTGCACCCATTCCTCCCATAACAGACGACTACCGGACGGCTCCGTCTAGATCGGATTGGCCCCAGTGTCCCGACGATCGTCCGTGAAACTAGATTCAAAAATCCACCTTGTACACAAGTTGTCTGTGATCGTGCATATCCTCAAGTATTCTAGATTCTCGCATGTACAGGTGCAAATACAAATTTTGGGTACAAGTTATGGGTTCAAGTCAAGATCTATCAGGTACATTATCGACTCCCTGAGCCGTCGAATTCAGTACAGAATAAGTATTGATTTTCAAAGATATTGTGATATTATCTTGCTTAACCGTCCATAATGCAGTCTCCTAGTTCAGAAAATGCCTTGGTGACCTAACTATCCCGAATATTTTTAATGTTCTATACTTTGCTCGAAACGACTATCTTGATAGCCTTCTTGCCTCAACTGAGTGAATCATAGATAGTGAAGTGCGATGATTTATGGCATGCATACAAGTGACAAGCATTAAAACTAGGCAAACGAGTACCCGTTATAATGTAATCAGGCAAGCATGCATCTGTTGAAAATATAAGCATAAGGAAACATATTGTACAGTCTACCTTAGAACATAAGCCTTTACGTTTGCACAGGTCTAAGGGAACCGTACAGGGAGATATCGAGCGACATAGTTCTTAAGACAAGCAGTGTAAATATGTGAAACAGTGCACTACGAAGAGTATATATTGATCTACTCGAGGCATAGCGGGGTCTAGTTGCACAAAGCTAAGGTAGCATGCGAGGGTCCAACTATAAGCCAAGTTTTATTTTCATGTTCTAACACAGACAATAAAAGATGGGATTATTCTCTTAGCTAGGTGCATTGTATTCTTTATTAGCATGCAAGGGGTGATTCACCTAGCGACTAACATGTATCGTTTATATTTTAAGTGTGCTGGCTAAGCAAAGACAGGTCATCGTAGCCACCCTTGCATGCTAATAAGATCATGTGGATTTGGCTCCAAATCTTTGGAATTTTTAAATCCATGACTAGTTCTTGTTTATCAATCATGTCCTTAGGGCATGTTTGGTAACTAGGATTTAGATTTGGATTTGGATTTAGAAATCCATGATTCAAATCCAAATCATGAATTTTCAAATCCAAATCAAAATCTATTGTTTAGTAAACTAGAGTTTTGACATTGGATTTAGTTATGTAACCTCCGTATCATGAAATTATTGCCTAAATGTTGTTATTAGGTTAATTTGGGGCTATTGAAATTTTTCCACAATTTTTGGTTAATTAAAAACTAGTAACAGCAATTTTTTATGACTTTCAAGAATTTATTTTAGTTACAAACATAATTAAAAAATGCCCCAAACTTTTATTTTAGGTTCTAAATAATCAAATATATTTTCTAGAATTTTCTGAGTATTTTTAGTATTTATTGGGAGTTATTTAGGCTAATAACTAATTTTTTAGGACTTCTATAATTTATTGTGCAAGCTCAGGAATATAGAATGGACCTACGTAAATTTTTAGTATTTATAATATTATTATATATTTTCTAAAATTATTTCAGAATTTTTGAAATATTTTTAATATTTATTTTTATTTAAATAGGTAAAACTAATTTTTAGAGCTTCTCTTAATTATAGTAGGAAACATATGAACCAAAAATTGCCCCAAGTATTTTTTTAGGGTTTTTGGGTTCAAAATATATTTTCTGTAATTTTTTCATATTTTTATGATTATTTTTAATGTTTATTTTGAGTTATTTAGATTTAAAACGACTTAAATAATGTTTTGATAAAAGCAAATAAAAAATAAATAATATAAACAAAATAATCCAATCAGATTCTGACACGTGTCAGTCTATAATTTTTCATTCAGCCATATGTACATCTATATATATATATATATATATATATATATATATATATATATATATATATATATATATATATATATATATATATATATATATATATATATATATATATATAATAATAACCCTAATTATCCTATTATTTTAGAGAGAGAGAGAGAGAGAGAGAGAGAGAGAGAGAGAGAGAGATTTGAGGGGATGTCATCTAGGGTTTTCTTCATCTTCCAGAAGCCATTACTCATAGCTCCGGACTCCAAACACAGTCCAGTTTCTTGTGTTAGAACCGTATTGAGGTTAGTTTTCTGAATATGTAAATTTTTTTATGAAATTTTGAATATTAAATTCTGGAAAATTCGTAGAGCACATCATGTCCGAAAATAGACGCGTCTCAGTATTTTTGCTATTTCGGAAGAACCAGGAATCAGAATCATGAAACGTTTGAAGTTTCGGAAAGCTAATGTCTAGATCATTGACATATGTTTTCCCAGGATTTAATACAAAATATTTTTGTGCTGTTAATTCTGTAGAACTTCTAGGTTAACAATCAATCGCCGTTGCACAATACAATTTTAGGTATGTGCAATAATTTTCAAACGAATTTGAATTCGGACGAGCCATAAATTCTAGCATATTTTTTATGCTGAAATCTACAGGAAACCATGCATGAAATTCGAGTTTGCATCGGTTGACTTTTTGATCAACAAATCGCCTTGATTTGCGTGCCATGAGTCTCGAATGAGAAAAATTTAGTTTCTTTGGACAAAATTTAGAAATTAACCTAAAAATCAGAATAATAAGATTAAAATAGAATTTTAGAGTAATTATTTCAGAATTAAATAAATTATCTTTTGATATGGTAAAATTGTAATACATAGGCTATTTGGACTGTGACTTGGACTCTGATTCATACCAGCTAAGGACCACAGGCGAGTACATTCTCTGATAATTTTTATTATTTGATAATTTTTATAATTCAAGTCTTTAGAAATGTTATATCTGATTCTTGATACTATGCTACACGGACTAGTATATAGATTGGATCTGCAGCCATGAGATGTTACATTGGTTATCGTATTGACATTGTACACGACATTGATATTAGACATTGATATTAGATATTGTACATGATATATTGGACATTGATCGTGTATCGTGATGTGTCATGGTTGGATCCACAGTACTAGTTCGGGGAGGAGAAATTGCTAGTGAGGGATGTGATCAAATCCCTATCGTACAAGTGTAGATATTATTAGTGTTAATCATACACCTTACGTATGATTAGCCAGGCCATGTAGCTATCGTACAAGTTCCCAAGCCGATCATATTTTGAAACTACTATTTCAAACACTTAGAATAGTTATTGTTCTCTATTTCAGTTCATATACTGCATCACCCCGTATATGATATTGTAGCTCTTTCTCTTCATTTCATATATGCACTAACTGTACCATATTGCCTATATTGCCTGTTTTCTTTATTTTGCCATTGTATTTATTTATTGTCTTCTCTCAATATATAGCATCATCTATTTATTGTTTTATAGTCCTTATCAGTTAACTGAAACTGTTATTGGGTCGTACTTCGCTCCATCCTGACTGAAAATATTTTTCTAGACTACGACTTAGAGGACTGGTGTCCGACATATTATGGACCACAAGGAGAGTAGCTGCAGCCTTGGACCTTGTAGCTAGGTGTGATTCTGGGAGGTCTAGTCGGGATCACTAGTTATTCAGTGTCACTACCCCATTTTCAGGACAGGGTATTTTTTTATTTTAATTTGGTAAATTGTGTATTGATCATAAATATTTGTATTAATATTTAATTAGATGCATGTACTTATTTTTATTAGTTGTTTTAGGGTTTTGGCTAG